>JAOVVF010000019.1:18248804-18268266 GCA_028565595.1 Duopalatinus emarginatus
ACCTCCACATTTAACCCATCCGTGCAGTGAAACACACACACCAGTGAACACTAGGGGCAGTGAACACACTTGCCCGGCGCGGGGGCAGCCCCAAACCACGACGCCCGGGGAGCAGTTGGGGGAGTTAGGTCTTGCTCAAGGGCACCTCAGTCGTGTCTTGGTGTAGGCGGGGATCGAACCTGTGACCTTCCGGTCACAAGAACGGTTCCCTAACCACTAGGCCACGACTGTAATAAGGTGGGCAGAGGTAAAGCAGAAGGCGGTGTGGCTGACTGGTTGTTTTAAATGTGATTAATTTTCATTAAGATTGAATTTTCATAAAGGTTTAGAAGTGTGGGTTTGTCTATAACAATTTAACTGTTTTCAGTACATAGAGATTGACAGAGCTAGCATGTTAGTCAGCATGTTTATTGTACTCAATATGCAAAGAATTGATCAAATTCTGCACAGATGCTTTAGAGTGTATAACATCTTAGCACAAAGGACAGGGCAGTACACCTCAGATCTCTCAGCCAGTGCACTTGCTGTTGAATTTGGTGTAGTTGAGGGTGCGGGACACGTTCCGAGCGCTCTGGGAAAGCTGCCTGGATCCGGCCAGGTGCTGCTGCTGCTCTCATCGACGTCGGCTTTGCAGAGAGAAAACGAGCGGATCGCCGCGAGGCTCGGAGCGGCTCACATCCCCCTGGCTTACATGCCGAGCTTTCTCAAAGCCAGCAACTTTTTAAATGGCTCCTCTGTGCCACCGGATCAGGATGCAGCCCTGTGAGAGCCATCCTCTGTAAACAGGCTAAAGCCAGTGTGAGGGAACCTGTGAGGAGAGGAATTCCAATAGGAGGAGGGATCTGAATCAATGGACGGCTTTGCTGTCGTCTCCAGGCTTAGTGCCTTTTACAGACGGTCATCGGATTTGCACTGGAGACTTTATCCTCAGAAACGAGCACGAAAGCGAGATTGACAGAGAGAGAAGGCCAATGTGATGCGCCTGAGCTAAAGATTTCACTTTCATTTTCATTCGCACTTTCATTTGCTTGTGTTAATCCGCTAAATCGCACAGCCTGTATGAAGGGGATGAACCTCATTACAGCAGGAGAGTAATCCTTTTAGTCAGTCTGCGGTCAGATGTTATTACAGATCACAGGCAGGTTTAGCTCAGCGCTGTGACTGCGGGAGGAAGAGAAAGCCCTGTGAACACAGTTTAGAGGTGTAGAAACCCAGTGACGCAACAATGCTACGTAATCATGAGGATTTTTAAACGGATAGAGCATTTTTCTAAAGCATTATCTCTCATCGTTTACTCCGGTCCTGCTTTACATTCACTCTAGACAAGATGTCCAGTTTAACATCTGAATCAGCACTACATTATCTTCTTAGTGATCTTTTTCTGTTCATTAAAATAACTGTGCTGGTGATGAGAAAAGGAAAAAAAAAGTTTTTTTTGTGACCTTGGTTCATTAAATCACAAACACAGTATGATATGTTTACACCACAGTGTCTGTAATTAGTATATTTTCTATAACAGTAGTGCAGCTGCGATTCCCAGGTTTATATTAATATGCTTATTTTGATACATGATCATTTCTATAGTAACAGTATCATTTAGGGGTGCGAATTTCTCAGTGTCTGGCGATTCGATTCCAGTTTTCAATTCAGGAACGATTTTTCTATTTATAAATTTTGTTTCAATTATGTGACAATACTTTTAGGTTCCTTACTGTATCAAATCTTTTTTCTGCCTGCTTTTTCTTAAATAAAAACAAATCATCAATGAACAAATAACTCAAAATATATTAATGCAAAAGTAAACATGGACTTCAGTCTACCACAGTGCATTAAACTTTAACTGAAAATAAGTAGGAGCGGCAAAAAATAAAACTTAAACACATTTTAAAATCGATTTTGGGCATTTTGAATTGATTCAGAAATCAAAATGTAATGTAGTTATTATTTTTATTTAATTGTTATTTATTATGAAAGCCGAGTAGGAGGCAGAAACACGCTGGAATTGGCAGCTACGCAAAGTTAGCAATGTAATGTAATGGAGCACGATTACTGGTGTCCACCAACTCCTGATGAACGTTACAAATCAAATGATTAAAAAATCTGAATAAACAACATGATGCCTTTATGTGTGATTCGGGGATGTCAGTGAAACAAATGAGTAAACTCCATTGCAGTGCTGCTTTGTTTACCCTGCTAAACTAAGGCAGACACACTCTGTGATAACTGCCTTTTATTATTATAACATAAATTATTATTTATCTCCAGTCGAAACCTGATCATTGTGGCAGGAATGATTAGATTGAACTGATTATGATAAAATAGTCTGAATATTGGTAACAGTGTCTTCTGTGACATTAGTTACTGATGGTGTGAGTGAATCTTGGGCTGATGTTAGGTGGAGCTGATCAGGTTTTGCTTGTGTGCTGAGTGATGTGCCTGTTCTACATGTCTGTCAGCTCCTTCCTGAGACCATCACCACCACCACCACCTACCCATCCATCTTCCTCAGCGTTGCCATGAGAACATTTCCATTCCATGGCCCTTCTCTTTCTCCCTCCTCCGTGTTCTGCGTAACACCGACACATCTTGATGGGAAAATAAACGTCTTAAGCTCATTTGACTGAACGGGCAGATGATTTGTTTCATAACCTGCACTAAAAAAAAGTCTGCAGTGTGTTCAGGTTCAGGCGTAATGCCAGTTGGCCTTGATGCTTTGAAGCACCTTGATGGGGAGTGATTAATCTTCTGAAGCTCACCATGCAGCTGGAACGGTGCTGCTGTTCAGATGGCTAAGCAGCTGCTCTCTCACTGGCTGGACAGCACACGCTAGTCTGATGGAAGTAGAGTGAAGATGGGCAGGGTCTTTGTTCTGAGCACCGAGACTGTATCCTACTGTACCACTTCATTTACCTGCTGAACTAAACATCAGTTCTGCTATTGTTTCATAGCCAGAGCTGACACGTCGACTAGCTACCGCCAGCACGTTAAATACTGCACTAATCTGTGATAGCTAGTTACAAAAACAGAATGTATACAAAGTAATCACAGAGGTAGTTGTGGCTCAGGGTCTTTCCCTGTACAGACAGGACACAACCAAAGTGCCCTTGAGAGAGGCACCTAACCTCCAAGTGCCCCTTGGACACCATGGATAGGGGCCACCTCCCAGTTTAGGCAAGTGTGTGTTTCACTGCACACAATAGCTCAGTGGTTAAGACGTTGGACTTCTGATCAAAAGGTTACAAGTTTGAATCCCACCACTATCAAGCTGCTACTGTTGGGCCCTTGAGCGAGGCCCTTAACCCTTAACTGCTCAGTTGTATAAATGAGATAAACGTATGTCGCTTTGGATAAGAGTGTCTGCATTTAATTTCATTTCGTTTATGGCATTTGGCAGAGTTCAAGTTCATTAATGTGTAAACATAGTAGGTTGATCACTTAACTTTCACTTTCCCCCTCAATCCCTTAATTTTTTTCTTTTGCATTTTAATAAGACTTGTCAGTATCTGATTGTTATTATAAGCTGAAAGAAAGAGAGAGAGTGGCTGTGAAGAATATAACATAGATGAATGTTATAGACTGTGGTGTAGTTGTCCTGTTCCTCTTGTGTCAGAGCTGTAATGTGATTACTAGGAGTAAACGTCAGGCTTCTGTATATACCATATGATACAGTTTACCTTAAGAATGCGCTCATTTGATATTTGTTGCTGCTACAACACGCTGTGATCTTTGATTAATTGATGTGTCATTAACTTTGTTCAGTGTCTAGTGTAGCCCTACTCCTAAGTACTTCCTGTCTCCCAAATTTGGTCTTGTCACTTCCCTCCTGCCGGCTAACTCGTCCCTATTAGATGACATCTACCATCTGGAGAGGTTGAGGGCAAACGTGTGCTTCCTCAGAGGCACCAGAAATCCAAAGTCTGCTTCTTTTTCAAAGTCTGTGTCTCTGTGCAGAGAAATACAGGTGTCGGGACAAGACAGTAGTCAGGACAAGAACGTAAAAGATATACTCGAGTGAGGAACTTCACCGAGGGAGGAAAACATTGACAGTAAAACTGGGAATACATTTTAATCAGTACTTTGAAAACATCAGCAGTGAGGTGACCTTGTAAAGACGCATTAATGTTCCCTGTGTGTATGAAAATAAATACGTCAAACAATGTAACTCTCACTGTCCACGTTCACCAGTCAGCCATAACATTAAAACCTCCTGCTTAAACAGCTCTGACTCCTCAGGACATGGAGTCTATAAGACTTCTGAAGGTGTTCTGTGGTATCTGGCACCAAGACATTGCAGACTAGCCTAAACTCAAACAGACTAGACTGAACTCTTTACACATATCAGTAAGCCTTGGGCGTCCATGACCCTGTTGAGGGTTCACCAGTTGTCCTGCCTTGGACCAATTTTGGTAGGTACTAACCACTGTATACTGGGAATGCCTTACAAGACCAGTTGTTTTGTAGATGCTTTGACCCGGTCATCTACACTTCACAATTTGGCCTTTATCAAATTCCTTGACTCCAACACTTGCCCTTTTTTTTTTTGCTTCTAACAGTGATGGTTAATATATTCGAATATACCCCAACTTCCCTATCCTTCTTGACAGGTGCCAGATTAATAACGTAATCAGTTGTTATTTGTCAATCGTTTCTTGGTTTTAATATTATGGCAGATGTCAAAGCATTTTTATCTTTGACGTAGATGTTAAGCAGTGCATCCACTATGCCGTGGCATTGTGGTTAGGGAACCGGTCTTGTGACCGGAAGATCCCAGTTTCGTTCCACACAACAGACAAGACGCATATGAACTGCCCATGAGCAAGGCACCAACCCTCGAACTGCTCCTTAGTGCCATAGTTTTGGCACCAACCCCCCTCCCCCACCCGCTCTGGGTATGCATGTTCACTGCCCTCTAGTGTTTACTTAGTGTGTGTGTGTGTGTGTGTGTGTGTGTGTGTGTATGTGTGTGTGAGAGAGAGTGATTTACATTTCTCTGTATACAAGCACAGTAGGCAAATAGTTGACTTTCACTTTACTTTCACTTTAAAGTGATAATATTTTTTTTTTTTTATTAAATCGCATACCCTCGCTTCAAAAATGTGCCGCTTTCAAAAAAAATCTCAGTTATCAGTTGAATTATCGTTTGCACCCTCTTTATGATTTCCAGTGTTTACACAAATAAAAATGGACATAACTGCACCTTACTGCTTCCTCTACCACTGGGCTATCTGCACTGTCCCCTCCCTATATTTAGGGAGCCTATTGTATTTATTGTATATTGTCTTGTGTATTTATTGAGAATCGTCTTGCGTCATTGCACACGTGCACTTTATGTTCCATTGTGTAGTTTGTTGTTCTGTGTAGCACCTTGGTCCTGGAGGAACGTTGTTTCTTTTCACAGTGTACTGTACAGCACTGTATATGGTTGACATGACAATAAAACTACTTGACTTTGTACTGCTGTGCCTTTTTTATCCACAAGCTTTCATCCTTCACTGTGACTAGCTGTGATTTTAGTTCACAGGGAACTTTGTATTCTAATTCAATTAGTGGAAATAAATACGGTTTTAGGGGCATGGTAGGGTTGAGATGGCAGGAGGACGTGGACATGTTTCTGATGTGCAGGTTTATTGTGTAGCGATGCTCTTAAATCACTTCTCAGCAGGTGACTTTTCCTGGGCACTAAAATAAATCTGATATAATTTATCATTAGTGTTTTCTTTGTAAACTTTCAGTTTCTGAATGAATCAGCAGCACTTCAGTATGCTAACCTATGGCTTCAGTGAATGATGCTGGTTACTGGTGCTGTTCTTTTTCACGCTGCTTTTTTATCAATTTCGCCCCAAACTGACTGATGTCTGAAGTCTCCAGCCAAAGCTAAATGACAGTCAGATGCTTTTCTTCAGCTGCACCTTCCTGGCTTTCTGTTTACCAGGAGGAATCCATTTTCTAAACTAAACAGTGTTCCTTCCACGTCCAGCTTCTGAGCCTCTCCGTGACGGGGGAATCAAATGATCCGTAGCAGCGTTTTTCTGTGGTCTTTTCCTCACCACAACTGTGTCAAATTTCTTCACAGCCCACACTACTGTTGTGTGCACGTCATCCGTTTCCTCTTTTTCCACTGCGCCATGTCGAGCTTCTCAGCCCTGTGAGGCGTCTTGTGCTCCCGAAGATGAGCTAAATTAACCGAACTGACCCCTGCTGCTCCGCTCAGACTGACCTCCTCCTTCAGCAGTCCGTAGCAAAAAAACTGCGATTTTCCCAGAAAATGAAAAGAATGAGCGGGGGGAAAACGGCCTTTAAATTCACGCAGGCTGCTGAGGTTCCAGCTGTTATCTTCGCTTAGTGCATAGCTGCACATAAAACATTTTCATCACTGGCTTAAAGCACTGCAGTCTCTTTCCTTCTCTGTCTGTGATCACAGGAAAAGAGAACCCTGTAGTCCTATCTCGAGCATCCTTCTGTTAACCACCGCTGGGGTTTACTTAAAAGGTTTGCTTTTTTTTTAATGCGTGCATTTAATGAGCCGAGATACATAAGTGCCACAGGAGGCGAACGCTCGCAGCAGAGCTACAAAATGCTACCTTAATACTAATATTAACCTACAGACCGCCACAGACTACTTCACATATTAAGAATTAACATTTCAGATTGAAGGCTTTATAAGAAGTAAGGTATTACCAATCCTTTATGTGCTGTTATTGGAAACCAATCAAAGACGCAATGTGTTGGAGTTACTGTTACCACCCCAAGTGGTAATACAAAACACCGATCAGCCGTAACATAAACACTGTCTGCCCAAACAGCTCTGACCTGTCGGGGCATCAACTCCAAGAGGTGTTCTGTGGTATGTTTGGCACCAAGACATCAGCAACAGATCCTTCTGCAGATCTTCTCGTAGGATTGGACTAAACTGGGTAGTATTTACTCCCAATACATAATGGAGTCTTGGGTGACCCTGTCACCAGTTGTCCTACCTTGGACCACTGTATAATAGGAACAATGCACAAGCTCTTTCATTTTGCAGTTGGCTAGCCATCACAATTTGACCCTTGTCAATATCACTCAGATCCTTATGCTTGCCCAGTTTTCCCGCTTGCAACACATCAGCTTTGCGAACTGACTGTTTCTCTGCTACTTAATATATCTGACCCCTTGGCAGATGCCATTGCAGTATGATAAACAGTGTTATTTAGTTCACCTGTCAGTGGATAGGTATTAATAAAAAAATTAGTGCACTTTGTTGTTGGTATCATCTGAGAAAATATCAGGCTACTATCATACACAGAAACCATCACATCATATTGTTGACTTGGATTGCTTAGGTTGTGTGTGTGTGTGTGTGTGTGTACAGTAAAATATCGGATACATTTTATTTCAAATATTTATTGACGTATCTGAATACCCCAGTAAGTAATAGATGAGGAGGCTATGTTCAGAACATGGTCGGCATATTGCATCAAGGGCAAGTTTTTCCAATGGGAAGGAGGTGGTCATGATATACAGATATATAGACAGATATAAAGATAGATAGATAGAGGTGTAAATAGGGGTCATTTAAGCTAAAGTTGTAAGGAATGTTTTATTACACCTACATTAAGTACATTAGGTGACTGCACACAGTTGCAGCGATTGAATACTGTGCTTGAACACCGAGGAGTTTGACCTCTGCATATGTCCCATCTGTGCAGTGAAACACACACACACACACACACCAGGAGGCAGTGACCACCCTGGCTCAGAGTGGGGAGCTAGTTAGGTGCTTAAGTGCCTTTCCTAAGGGTACTTCAGTTGTGTCTGGTCAGTATGGAGGATTAAGCCATCAACCTTCTGGTCACAAGACTAACTCTGCGCCACGGCTCCCCTGCTGGTTTGTTAAGTATGTGATCAGTAAAGCTCTTGTAATGTTCTGGTCCATAATGTTATTTTAGTCAGACCACAAATGACCTGAAACGAATCCGCCATATGCATGCTGTGAATGTGACATGTTGATGGATGTGATCATGGGACAAATATCACTGTTATGTTTCGCAGAGAGGATGCTGCTTGTGTTTCAGCACAATAAATAATAGGGCTTGATGGGTTATTAAAAAGATAATGTAGAAAAGGTGGAATGCTTTTGTTAGTGTGTGATCTATCGCTCTCTCTCTCACTCTCTCTGTCGTGTTTGTATTTTTCCTGTTTCTAGCTATTAGATTTCCTCTCGCTGCTGCTGAGATTTCCTCTAGGAACTTTGCTTTATACGCTGACAACTTGTTACCAGATAGAAAGTATATTATTTTCTGGACGAATTGGCCAGCAGGGAGGCTGTAAGAGCGTGTCAGGCTCATGGTGTTGCATCTTCCTCTCTGCAGCACTTGATCAAATGCTTTCTGGTCCAGTGTGAAGTCTACAGGCGACGTGTTATTGGTTCTGCTCGGGCTCAAGGTTGCTAAGTGCTCTTCTGCCAAACGTTAAAAATTCACCAAGCTGCATTCGTGGAAATTACTCCAGAGGAAACCACAGCGGACCAGTCAAATATTCAGCATTTAAGTCAAGCTCGGAGTGTAACGCTTTTAATCTGCTGAGTCGCTAACTGTTATTCATCTTCCAAGTCCATTTCAGCTTAATAAGTCTATTTCCCTATCGATATTCACACTGGAGAAAGTTATTGATCGTTCAGCTCTTATACCAGAGCCAGTCTAATAGGGTTAATAATGAAACGTGCACTTTATTCAGCGTAATTACACACCAGGGACCACATCCATCAGTGGCGTTTACAGCAAGTCAGAACCCAACTTTCACCACCTCCAGAAGTGCCACAGTACCTATAGTCTAGGCTTGTACCATATTATCATCTCTACACAATGTTACACCACAACAACATCCAGTGACGTTTACTCTCTGATTGTAGAATAGGACCAGATCTGCCAAGTGTTACACATTTTGCATGTGCGCTGAATTTAACATTCGAGTGGTACGAGTACAAGTTATCACTCAAATATACTCTGAAAGAGCAGCATTTTCTCCACAGTAAAACAGGATATGAGCCAGTCACCATTAAATCAGAGCATACTCACTCCATCAGTCGAGGTAAATGGAGAATGTTATGAGTTCATCAATGTGAAATAAAATCCATCAGTATATTTATCATAGCTAAATAACATAAGTGCACTGCGTGGCCAAAAAGAATTGGCATTCTCTAATAATTTGTCGAACCCCTTTAATCATGATGTGGTCCAGACCACCACTACGCAACGTCGCAACATCTGTGTCTATTCACATGCTATAATTTTCAGTTGAGATGAGATTTTTGTGGGTGATGAGAAAGTTGAACCACTCCATAAAGTTTTGTAAAGCACATTAGATAGACTTTTACTGGGGTGAAGGTCAGGACTCTGGTGGTCAATTCATGTGTGAAAATGATTTCTCGCTCCCTGAATCACTTTCACTATTTAAGCCTGATGAATCTTTAAATTATCATCTGGAATATGTCTGTACCATCAGGGAAGAAAAATCCCTATAACCTGATCATTCAGTACATCCAGATACTCATCTGATTTCATTTCATTGCTGCATAACGATACTGAGCGTCGGACCTGACCAATTAAAGCCAACTCGGATCATAACACTGCCTCCAGAGACTTCAAACTGAACAGCACTTTCTGGATGAAACGGAAAATTCTAACAATTTATAATACAAATGTTGTGGTGGTGCTAATGAGAAAATGGTGCTGTTTGTTTTTGGCCACAGTTTTAAAGAGCAGCAGATTAACAAAGATAGCTAAGTGGAACCGAAAGTTAAGTTCAGTGTTAAACTTCATTCACACTTTGAACATGAGACACATGAGCTGGAGGAAGAGGGCGGGGCCAGAAAGTGTTGGTTAATATGGGAGCATTCAGAACAGCTGTAGAGATCATTTGTTTAGCTAAGTAACAGGTTAGCAGATCTTGTCATATAACCATCAGTCATAAACGTCACTGGACATCGTTGCAGTTGCTCTGCAGTTCCTGACTGTGCAACCGGTTGTATTATTACCTAGGGGTGTAACGAAGCATTGTGCCAGACGAACAATATCCCGTTTTGTGATTTGCCATCTAATGTAGTTATGTTCTTCAACACCAGTGGGCGCAATCAATTAAACTCACGCTAGCACGTCCTGCGCCACTTTCCCCCACTGCAACAGTCGTTAGCATTGCAGCTGCTACTGTTTAGCACCTGCCTGAAAATGTGGACTTTCAATTTTTCTGGAAAAAACTATCCTAACCTATACTCGGATATAATAACACATTTTGAGAGCTCAATATAAACCACTGTTCCTAGTACGTTTCAAATGCCGGGGACTAATTTAAGTGAACTTTTTTTGTATGTTTCTTATTTTAAAGAATGCAATGCTTTTACTTGGTTATTTAACATATTTACATTTCTTTTTATTCCGTGGGACCAGTAGTGCATTGTAAAAAATACAATAGTGCATTTTTACATGGCTTATGCACTTTAAAAATGTAGACATTTCCTTTTTATGTTTGGTCATTCAAATTCTGTCTCGGATATCGTCAGAAAATCGAATGGTGAAGCCAGAATCGTGAATCAAATCAAATCGTGAGCAAAGTGCATCATTACATCCCTAGTATTACCCCCTTTTCTCCTCTTTTACACCTGAAATGGTTTGTTATTTTAGGCTCTGGACACATTTTCATCATTCTCCAATTATTTCTCAGCCATGGCTGAAGTTAGGGAATCAGTCTTGTGGTTTGTTACCCAGTACCCCAGTAAGTGTGTTTGAGCAACACACCCAGCCCCTCCCTACCTGCTTCCTGGGTGTCATGGATAGGGGCTGGTCACTGCTCTGGGCAAAGTGTGTTAACTGCCCTTAGTTTGTGTGTTCATTGGTGTGTATGTTTCACTTCACGGATTGGTGAAATGCGGAGGTCCAAGCGCAGCAGGCCTGGGTTTTTAATCAACTCTGAACTCATCATTTCATTTTTTTTATTCACTGTGATTTTCTAGAGCATTCTGTCTCTCGCATAGAAAATCAAGTTATTTGAAGGCGGTTGCTGGCTGTATTTAGTTGCCTAGCACATAAAAAAAGCTCCCCTGTAAGCTGTATGAATGCTTTGGAGGAGTCCCCTGGTATGAGTTATAGAAGTAGCTCTCCATGCTGACTACACTAGGAGCCTATTAGCAGGAGCATGAAAATGAAATCAGTCAGAAGAGAACGATCATGAGGGCTGAGTTATAGGAGTTTTAATTATATCTGCTGCATGTAAAAAAACTACTTTATTTACATACTGTGCTTAGTTTTCTACAAATGAGCAGATAAACATGATCATGTGACTATTTGATTTATCTGTGCATGTCCAGCACAGATGTATAATGGCTGTACTACACGGTCTATGTGTTAAATGTTGTTATAGTTTTTACATTTACAGCATTTGGCAGACGCTCTTATCCAGAGCGACTTACAAGGTTACTGGTATTACAAGTAAGCCCACATAGTGTTAGGGGTCTTGCCCAAGGACCCTTATTGGTGCAGCACAGACCGGCTGCCCAGACCAGGAATCGAGCCCAGGTCTCTGACATGGGAGCCAATGATGTTACCACTGTACCACACCAACCACTTGACATGTGACTACGACATTAAACATCTGTGCATGTCAGGTCTCCAGTTTGAAAATATTTCAAAATAAATGAAAAGTAAAATATTCCGTCTTTTCATGCACACTGATGTTAAATATACAGACTGGTTCCGTCTCGCTGTAACGGATTTCACTGGCGTTGTGATTGGTGTCATGAGCTGGGTTTCACATTCAAATACTGACCAGATGTTCAAACGTATTTAGTAACCTTGCAGATCCAGAAGACAGATCTACAGAACTCAAATTATAAACACTAACCCTAATAGGACAAATTGGTGGAGTTTAGTACTCACTAATGAGCTGGAGTAGTGTGCAGCTTAGTGATTTTAGAGACCATGTTAGTTTTATAGGTGAAGGTAGATGTATGGGGGGAATTAGTTTATTTTTATTGCTGAACTGCAGCATGTCAGCATAGCCAAACATCAGAAAACTAATTCATAGAGTCAAATGTGTAAAAGGAATGAATTAAGCAAAAGTTCAGACGTTTGGGGCAGCTGATTTATACGCCTGCTTACTTTTATTTGCCGTAATGGACGTGCTGTGTTAAAACTACTCGTCTCTGACACCTCATTAGCAACTTATTTATGACCTGTGGGTGCAACTCTTCGCTAAGTCGTAGTCCTAAATGATTGTTTTGTTTTGTTTTGTTTTAATCCTGATTTAAATGGACCTGATTATCAATTTGCAGGATCTGTGAGTGAAAAAGGGAAGGGGGAAAAAAAGGTACAAGGGAAAAAATCCACCCAGTAAAAATGAACACATGAACCGCCAACCAGAAGAGACCAATCATGAATATGTCATGCATCACAAAGAAAAGCAACTGTTAACAAATGGCCTGGTGTGAGATGTCTGGGAAAAGGGTGGTTCATTTAAGCAAGTGAGTGAGGCCAATGGAGGAGGTGAGATTATTGCCTTTTATGAATTTTATTTCGCAAAATTCACACATGATGCAAAGAACTGAAACAACACCGAGTGCCACAAGGCTGCGAGAAGCCTGCACACTTACTAGCTGACTTGCTGTGTTTGAAGCATGCGGTTCTCGTTTGTCTGCTCTCGGCAGCATGGTTTCCGCTCGGTTCTCTTGATTTTGCATGTTAGTGTTGTCTGACTTTATCTGTTTAACTTCGACTTTATGCTTTTTCATAAAAGACAGTAAACTCACTAACAAGAAAAGAACAGCACTTCACACATGGGAGCATTTTGATGTCAGGAAACCAGTGCTATCGAGCATTGGTGCTAACCTTACGAGGCAACACCTCAAACCTCTATCAGCATTTAAAGTAGCATCACATCTCTATGGCGATTGCTTTAAATAAAGAACTGTAACCAAAATTATGCCCACTAAAGTTTCAAAGTCGCTCAGCCCTAACTGGGTGGTTGGTGTGATGGGATGTGGGGAGGATGGGAAAGTCACGCATCCCTTCCCTAATGCCCAATCTGTTTGTCATTTCCACTGAGTTTCAAAACGCACCTTCCCTTCAGGGACATGGTCTCGCAGCACGACTCCGCAGTGAGGTGTGTCCTGGTGGAAAACCGGGCATTTCCTCCTCAGGCGCTTCATGTTCATGCTGAGAAGTGGCTCTCTGACCAGCCCACACAAATACTCTCCAAAACAAGTCGCTCCATCAGTCTCACTCGCAGCAGAGCCAGAAATGAAGGCCATGTCCATCCAAATATTTTGTCTGTATCACTCAGTTGTGATATGTTTTCCTCACACATTTCTGTCTTTCATATTTTATTTGATTCTATTTTATTTGTAACTAAATAGATAATACTGATAGGTTGGTAAATCAGCACACCGACACAGGCTTGGTGCTTGGTGCTGAAAACAGCTGCACAGAAACGCTTTTCTGAAGTGGCATTAAACTCAAACATACTTGATCTAAGATAGATCCAAACCATTTAGAACTGAAGTGAAACACTCTTTGACCAAAACCGGAACCATTTTATTATTTGTCGAACTTTATTATATCTAAAGTCTTTTTGTAATTTTTTAAATGTTTTATTAACTTCCCAAACTGACAGTAACTCACTGTAAAATTGGGAATCTTGAAATACACAATATAAAAATGAGTTGTGTAATAATTCTTTTTTAGATTGAGTAATAATTCTTTTTTTCGTGAGATTGTGTCTTTGGAACAGAGTCTTTAATCCAGAAAAGCAGAATGTTCTTCTTGGCCTCGAAAGTCAATAAACTGAAGAGTCTCTCTTGTTGTTAGCAATGCAGTCATCGAGAAGAAAGGTTGTCATTTAATGTAACATGTTTATACTCATCCCAACCTCTATTGTTTACTAATTTACTAATGCAAACTAACCGTCCTAGCTACAGACACCAATGATGTGCTCTGTTTAATTTTTCTTTGTAATTGTTCAAACATTAAGAAGGTTGTGTACACACATGTTGATTTAAAAAAAAAATTAATTAAGCAATTTTAGTGTTCTTTAATCCAGATGAATTGGCTAAATTTGCAGAACGTCATGTGGTGCAACCGTGATTTTTCTTAAAATAAACTAACAAGCCTAACTTTTTTTTTTTTTTTACAAGTTTTCTGTAATATAACATGTTCAGAAACAGACAATTTGCATTGCTCTTAGATTTTATAAATAATACTCATCTTGGTTTGTGATGGTCACCTTCTTTAACGTACTTACCATACTTGTATATCCTATAAATCATATAAAATTAAAATGTAAAATGTTTTAAAACATACAGTTAACTCAAGCATATTACATCAGTGATTCATATTTTTAGCCACTTAAACTAGATATTTAATTTATAATTTAATCCCGTTACTTCTGTTATTGGTCGTACCACATGATATTTTGACACTGTAATAACAGAAAAATAGCAGTTAGCCAATGGTTTATGAAAAGTAAAGCACTTGTCATATATTTGTAGTATCGCTCTCATATATGAATCTTTTCATGCATTATATATATATTTTTTAAACAAAAGAAAATGCAGTTGGACAAATGATTTAGGTGTCATGTCATTGACGGAAAATAGTAAATAGCTAATCACATCACATCTAACAGGTAGAAGGACATTGCTATTGGTCCGTAATTACATTTCATTGTGGCAGGAGTAACCTCACTGTTTAAGACTGAAATACATTGACTGTATTGTGCTTTGTTTTGCTCTGTTTGCGGCACCTCACTGTGTAATGTAGAGAAGCTGTGTGTTGATTGCACTTCAGTATGATTTATATTCACTTCTGACTGGGATTCGGTATGCCAAATGCAAATCTCTGTGTATTGTTTTTATGTTGTTTATGCTTTTGTCCGTGTGTCCCTATGGAAAAGCAATGCTGAGTGTGTACTGCATTTCACACTTTTCCACCGTAGTGACTGTGTATCAATTTGGCACCATTTCCTCTCCATAATTGCTCCTCGCTTTGTTGCTTGCTGGTGTAAATAGAGGTTTAGGGTCTACATGACCCTGACTCTAAATTTAATTGAACCTCCTTATTTATCAAGGCAAACTTATAATTCAAAGATTCACAGACACCAATGAAGACTACACACAAATACAGACATTTACTAGAATAAAAACAGGGGTAAAGGACTGATCTCACCTGCTAATGTATACACAAAAATAAGTTTAGAGAAGTATGGAAAACATTTGGGGTTTGTTTATAAAGCCTGGTTAAAAATGTTGTGTATTTGCTATGTGTGTTACTGGAGGTTAACATTGAAGTCGAACTACTGACATTTTTTTTCTTATCGCTATGTATGATGTGTCTGTCGCGATACATATTGCCATTGCTTTAATACCCTGGCCTACTTAAACTTTAAAACTTGATTTTTATTCTTTACGTTGCTTTACTGTTATGTAGTCATTTTTGTCTTGTTTATGGAAAAAGTGTAGTCAAGTGGGGTCTCCTGGGTGCGTGGCTACGTAGACACTCACGGCGCAGTGATTTAGGTTTTATAAAGACGAACAAAAAGCTCTTTTTGTGTTTATAAAACCTTCAGATGGCAGGTGAAGCTATGAGATAAGTAAACTTGGTGAACATTGTTGCACTACTGAGCAGAGACATGACTGCTGATTTCTATGATGAATGATTAAACGTCTCTGTAAAGGATGTTCAAAGGAGGACATGCAGCATCCTCCTCAAACATAACCTCAGCACAAGATGTTTACTGCTAGTAGTAAATTCTGGTCAGGAAAGAAATAAATGCTAGGTGAGAAGAAATACTGAGTGTCATGTTCTTGACTATTAGCTGCTGTCAGCTCTTAATGACGCGAGATTCTGATGCGATAAAGAGTTAAATGTACTTTATATACAGCTGCACAGAAACGCTTTTCTGAAGTGGCATTAAACTCAAACATACTTGATCTAAGCTAGATCCAAACCATTTAGAACTGAAGTGAAACACTCTTTGACCAAAACCGGAACCATATCCAAAAAGCGTATGTGAGACTGGGTAGTGTGTCCTGAGCAAGTTGTATTCATTAAACACTACAGAAAACATCCCCTGGATGACTTACTGCATCGCCATACATTTTGAAGTATGTGAATACAGCACACTGTAATCTACGTGATACGATAATCTATCCCATAATTCAACTAGAGCTGCAAAGTGTCCAGAGCTGACGAAGGAACATGGCAGAAAGTAGGGAAG
Source organism: Duopalatinus emarginatus (assembly GCA_028565595.1). Classification (NCBI taxonomy): domain Eukaryota; kingdom Metazoa; phylum Chordata; class Actinopteri; order Siluriformes; family Pimelodidae; genus Duopalatinus; species Duopalatinus emarginatus. Next base: position 18,265,047 of record JAOVVF010000019.1, read on the forward strand.
AACTAAAAAATAACAATTAAAAATATTAGGATTATGTACAACCCTATGAGTAGCTTTGTGGAAAACAGGATTTGTCAGATTTACAAATTATCAACATAACTTCATCACATGATGTTGGTAAGATGGCGTGCATACTGCACGCAAGATTCAAGATTTTTTATTTGTCACATATACATTTGTAGCAGGTACAAATATATAGTGAAATGACTGTGCAAGACAATACCAAGTAAAAAAGATAAGAATTTAAATTACAGTTTACAATTTAACTTATAAATGCTATCAAAAGTAAAAAAAAAAAAATAATTAAAAGAGAATAAATGTAAAAGAGTAATATGCATGTAATCAGTGAATACAGTGCAAATGATACATGATATAGATAAGTGTGTCTGAGCATGAGCCATATTAGGAGTATGAGCCATATTAGGAGTATGAGCCATATTAGGGGTTAGCTACCTTGCTTAACAGCACTTCAGCTGTGCCATTTCAGTTCAGTTCAGCACCTCTAGCTCTTTTTTTTCGCCCAAGCACATATGGACCACAGTGTCGATTCACAGCCAAGCTCTCACTACAAGGTAAGAATGTAAAAAAGCTGCTCTTTACAGCCAGTGTCGTCCATGCTGGGCTCCATGGAAAGCAATCCGCACCCGAATCAGTCCTAGCATTAAAAGGCTTAGACATAATTATGAATACTCTCTTCCATTTCTGCTAATAGATCCTGCAGAAGATCCCCCTACATCCTACACACAACACATTTCAAATCAAATAGCTTCCATTTTATAATAAAAAGCCAGTCTAGTAGTGTAGAACAGGTCTAAAGGTAAATAAAATATTCAACACCGTTCCAGAGTAATTAATATTAAGTAGATTAGACATTTCAGCATCAGGATTGACGAGGACCAAAAATACGGTCTCGTCCTCAGCGTGAAGAAGCAACTCGTATTTTATTACTAGGAGGAATAGAGGCTAGCAGCTGACAGCACAGACGAGTGGCTCTCACTCATCTACACTGGATAAATGGATAAAAGTATAGAGTGAGTACCAGTGTAGTGCACTCAATTATTTCTACACCATTTCTCAACTTCTACAATATCTTTCTTTTCTCTCTCTCAGCTTTGCTGTGCGTTTGTACAAGTCGTTCAGAGAGTTTACTACCAGATGCTGGATATACACTGATTATATGCTGATTTGCATAATTACAGGCTTGATATCCAGCACCACACAATATATCATTTGTTAATCATTATTGCAGTGCATCTCGGCCTTCACAATGCAGCAGTGCTAAAATAAAAATGACAAACCTTTATGAATAAATCAAACCGTCCGTGTCATGCGGAAATCGAAAACGGTCCTGACGGCCGGTCATTAACCGTGCCGCATCTTGCAGCTGTGATTTGTGCGACTGGATTATGGGGATGTGTCCAGTCGCAGTCAACTTTGTGTTGTTCAGCCAAGACGATACAAAGATACAAGCAGAAGGAGGTGTGTATTTATGTCACACTGCAGCTAGGACACAACTAATGACATTTTTCAGAATTTTGAACCAGTAGATTTGTTATTATATGACTGGATTCTACTTTAAAGGCTAAGAATGGACACCCAGGTCATTTCACATTGTTTTACATACTGAAATATACAGACATGAATTAAAATGAAAATAGCAGCTTAGTTTGCTTTACGGAAATTCCTAACTCTACCGTGTGACGTCACTGGTGGACAACAGTGAACAATGCTAAAACACCATTATGACCAACATGGACTGGGAATTTTTCCAGTGCTGGATCTTCAGATTCCGATGATATTTCTGAATTTGAAGAGGCAGTGACAGTGGGGGTGACTGGATATTATAAGGGAATTAAACACACCTTTTTGTCAATTTGCATTTCCGTAAGTTCATCTACTAGTGTTGTCGTCCACCACATACGTCACATGCCTACAACAGTTTCCGAACAGCATAACAGGGCTTAATAGTCTTTTAAGCCGTATTTCTTGAATTTGTAAAAAAAATAAAATGTTTTTTGACTATCGATTATCACAAGTTACTAAATTTCTCTGTATTTATGTGTTTGACACTTTTATATTAGCTGGTGCTGAGCCTTTAATATATATTAGAGGTAGACTGATCAAGGTTTTTGGGGCTAATGTTGATCGCCTTCAGCCAAAAGCGACCTTGTGACCGAAGAGGTTCATGAAGTCTTTATTTTTTCTAGATAAAATACTAGTTGAAAATACAGAAATGGGGTTCATGTACAAAATATGGCTTATAAATAGATAGAAAAGATAAAAATATTTAATCAGAGAACTTAATAAAATCTATTAGAACAACATAAAAAATCGGCCATTTGTTTATTTTTTATAGTTTATTTAATGAATAAATAATTTCCTAGGTCATGAACCCACATGCTAAATTTTATGCCTATACAATGTACTGAAGTGACAGAAGAACTGATTCAAATGAGCCTATGTGAAATACATCTGCTATGGGGTTTGTTTAAATGGTAGTCAATGAGACCTCTGGTACAACACTATGCCTGTGTCCTTTCTGACGACTTAAACCGGTTCATGTCCTGCATTCATTCTAATGGGTTTGGCCTTTTCCAACAGGTCAATGCACTACCACACACCAAATTACGGTTAGAGGAACACTTTTCTGAGTTTGGTGTTTTGCCATTCCCTCCTCAGTAACTCTCAACGTTTTTGATGGTATGTCATGCAATGCTGTTGGGACACCAGTATGATGGTTGTTAGGTCCCTCACAATGCAATGAAGACCTTATTTCCTGCAGAACGTAATCCTACAACCTCTTGTTGTATTCTGAGGTTGTAGGATTTCTGTATTCCATGTCACGTTGCATGACATTTCAGATGTGTTTGATAACATTGAGATCTTGTGACATATGGGGAAACAGTGGAGATCAGTGATTGGTTTATGAGAAACAGTGATTGGTCTATGAGAAACAATGATCAGTGATTGGTCTACGGGAAATAGTGGAGATCAGTGATTGGTCTACGGGAAATAGTGGAGATCAGTGATTGGTCTACGGGAAATAGTGGAGATCAGTGATTGATCTATGGGAAATAGTGGAGATCAGTGATTGGTCTATGGGAAATAGTGGAGATCAGTGATTGGCCTGTAAGAAATAGTCAAGATCAGTGATTGGCCTGTAAGAAATAGTCAAGATCAGTGATTGGCCTGTAAGAAATAGTCAAGATCAGTGATTGGC
>JAOVVF010000019.1:18269148-18290668 GCA_028565595.1 Duopalatinus emarginatus
TCTCTCTCTCTCTCTCTCTCTCTCTCTCTCTCTCTCTCTCTCTCTCTCTCTCTCTCTCTCTCTCTTTCTGTCTTTCTCTTTCTGTCTCTCTGTCTCTCTATCTCTCTCTCTCTCTCTGTCTCTCTCTCTCTCTCTGTTTGCATGTATGCATGCATGCATGTGTCTCTCAGTTATTTACAGAGGGGGAGGCAGGCCAGTGGATCTTCTTGACGGAATGCACTCCGTGATGCTGATGTTTTTGTCTTGATCAGCGTTTGCCATAAGGATCACAAAGCCTCATAAACACAGCTGGGTTTGCGTGTAGCATAGTGCTAACTCACAGCAAGCTCACAGCTGTGTGTGTGTGTGTGTGTGTGTGTTTTAAACTGATTGCTTCCCCACGACAAAAAAAAAGCAAAAAGCACAAACATTTTCTCATTTCTTAAGAATATTCATACGATTCTTCCCGCTTGCTATTTCTACCTGTTGTCCTCACTACAGCACTGTTTATCCTGGGAGAGACAGTCACGTCCTCCAAGCATTTCCGCGCCTATTTCATATAGAGCGATTTTATTTTTCTTTCACACCCCCGACTCCTCGTTCCCGCAGCGTTTCTCCTGCTTTTTAAAACCCAGCCTTCAGCGTAGCCTCCAGCGCGAGGGCACATCAGGATTTGTGTTATTTAGTAATGAACTGGGAGCGTGGAGGAAAACCCACAAAGGCTCCAGCACCATCATTAATACAGAGCATGAACCTCACAACCCCCTTTTTCCCATAACAGCAAAAACCACCCTGTTTTCCTTTTGCTCTCACGTCACCTGTCAGCCCGCCGAGCCACTTAACAGGCAGGTTTCAGACACGCTCTTCGACTTCCTTGCTTTTAAGTAAAGATTAATTATGTGAGGAAGCCTGATAAAGGCTGCTACTCTTCCTCTTCCTTTTTTCCTTCTAATCCCGTGCCCTGTCCATGTTTGCCAGTGCCTGTGATGAAGCGTGCATCTAAATGAAGAATCTGCCATTTCCACTGAAGCCATCAGTTATCTGTAGTTCCCATCAGAGAGGAATAAAGCTGACAGGTTTTTCAAAATTTGCCAACTTGGCCAAATATGAGTAGGTGGAAGAAGAAACAGAGCTGTGTAACTGAAAGCCAGGATAGAGAGTGTCCCCTGTAAACCAGTATCGATTTTCAGTTTTTAAATAGAACCACCATATTTTTAAGGATTTAAAGACTTAGGGATGTGCCGTGGTAGAAAAATAATCAACAACTGTATAGCTTAATGAAGCTAGCTACTGTTGCCATCCTGAAGTTGATGATTTTGCTATAACAGCATAACCAGATTCCTCTTAGGCCAATGCGCAATTGCGAATGATTAACAATATTTCATCATTTTTCTCTGTTTGTAGTTACACTGGATATGTAGGTCCGTAGAGCAGGTTAGATTCTATTATTACTTACAGCAGCTATAAACAGTCTCTTCCTCACCAGCCTCTTGAGGGTAATGAGACATAAAACACAGCTTATCAGGCTACAGAGGAAAAAAAAAAAACACAAAGTGTAAACAACTCTGTCCTGAAGACTTAACCCATGTATAACACTTAAATCGACAGTTTTATTCTAATTGTTACAAAGCGCTGACACTGGAGACTCCTTCTGTTAATGTGAAATAAAAGTCTCCGTACAGGGAATCAGAGGTTACACACGGTTTTCACTCCGCTTATGCAGAGCATGACTTGATATGTCGTTAATATAGAAACGAAAATGTATTAGCACTGTTAGAGAATTCAGCAGTCAACAGTTTATGATTAATCAGAATTCAGCAGTCTAGTGGGATATAATCAGACATCAGGCACTCAGTTCTTGTAGTTGATGTGTTGGAAGCAGGAAAAAATGGCCGTGTAAGAATCTGAGTGACTTTTTTCGAATTGTGATGTCTAGGCGACTGGTTCAGAGCACCTCCAATACCAGAAATCTTGTGGGGTGTTTTTGTTCAGTATACAGTGGTTAAAACCTACCAAACGTGGTCCTAGGCAGGGCAACTGGTGAACCAGCAATAGGGCACCCAAGGCTCACTCATGTGCTTTGGAGTTGAAGGCTAGCCCGTGTGGTCTTATCCGACAGAAAATCTACTGAAGGATCTGTTGTTAATGTCTTGTTGCCACTGATACCACAGATCATCTTGTATATTAAATACAGATTTTCAATTAAATACATTAGAGTGTTTTTTTTCTGTATAATCTTTAGTAAATAATCCCTTGTGCCTTGTGGTTATGTAGATTGCGCCTTTCAATCCCAATCTGACTCATCAGGACCGTTCAGAAGTTTGTCTAATCTAAATCCAAGTCTAATCTAGTGGGCTAAAATGCTAGCTTATGTGTACAGAGAACTTTGGCTAGACATCATAGCTAAAGATGAATAATATACAGGGTGAGTCAAAAGTCGCAGGACACGTGACCACATTCCCATTGGAAAAACTTGCCCTTGATCTGATATGGTGGCTTTCAAGATGGTGGCTGTGTTTCGGACATAGCCTAAAAGACAGGCCCCCTTACTCACTACTTGCTGGGGTATTCAGATATGTCATTTCCTTTTCGTTTCTGAAATAAAGTGTATCCTGACTTGGCTCATCCTGTATATTTAGTGATCATCAGTCCAATCATCAGTCTAAGGACCTTAAACCCAAACATGAAACGCTTCAGCTGGGTATTACAGGAACACCTCAGCGTTTTTCACATCTTATAATGAAGCGGGCAACTATAGTGGCCATTAGCTATCTAGATCTTTAACATAAAAAAGATAAATCTAATATATTGTGTTGTTTCTTCACTGCCCATAGACAGATCATAGGTATGGTAAATCAGTACAGCTCATCACTGCTAGACTAGTCTGAACTCAGCTGAGGGAGCAGGTAGTTTATACAATTCTTGGTAATTGGGTAAATTTGAGGTAATGCCATGCCAGATGAGCCCCTGTAGTCCGAGTGGTTTGCTTCCCAACATCACATGACTACTGTCTTGATGGTCTCAGAGCTACCGTGTCTCAGAAACCCAGGGCTTGGCAGACTGCATGGAGACGTCTGGCTTGTACGAACGTTGGTATAATTGCGGTGCAGACGAGCACCATGTGGAGGCTTCTCTCACCACACCACACTCATGGCAAACAAATGAACAGTATGCAACTCAGCCTGTGATTGCCCTGCCCAGCCCCCTATTACTGAAATGATCTCACGTACCAACGAGCATGAATTTTAACAGCGCCACCTGCAGGACTGGGGACGTGTCTGCACAGGTCAGGACAAAACTGCAGAGAGCTCAAATGTGAGCCTGTGCAGTAGCGTTTTTTGTTTTCGCGCAATCCTCACGTCTTTGCATTACGAATGCTGAGGCCTTTAGTTTGCCCCTCTGAGCTCCGAGAGCTCCCTATACAGTGTTATTGTTTCCCTCTGAGGTCCCACAAGAGCAAACTGCCACAAGCTTTCCATCTCCCTCAATCTCTCCATGTTTACTATGATGTTTCATTCTCCCACTCGCCTTCATGCCTTATGCTTTTCTGCCTCTGTTGTGTTTTGGTGCTTTTGTTTGTTTTTTTTTCCACCCCTCCTCCTTCCATGTTCTTCATAAACTGCTGCTCTGCCTCAGGAGCGGAAATGAAGAGAAGCTCATGGCCCTGCTTACCCCGCTCAACGTCAACTGCCACGCCAGCGACGGCCGCAAGGTAAGAACAATCCTCATCACATCACAGCAATGCCGCCGTTAGAAAGCTCACTTACTTACACCAACCTTAGCAGAAATTGCGTGGTCATTAAATGAGGAGTTGACCCATGCAGGGAAAGTTCCCACAACTAGGGTAGACTTTTGGCCCTACAGGAGCTTTTTACTAGATACTACACACATTAGATTATGACCTTCTAAATGGTTATGGGAAATTCGGACATTCCTAGTCATGCAACCTTGCACGTATGATATTTATTCATGTTACAGAAACCATTTGTAGTATGTGTGTGTATATATATATCAGCTTATGTATGGTATATGATTGTGTTTAGATTAGGGCTGCAACTACCAATTATTCATTAGTAAATGAATCTGCTGATTAAATTTTGTCCCTGATTATGAGATTTATAATGTATAATATATACTGTCAGCATGTTAATCAGCACCACCTCAGAACTCTTTATTAACTCAGTTTAATTAAATAACAGTTCACCAATTACAGTGCAACATTACTAAGGTTAATCAGATCTGTCACAGCGTAAGGGTGATGTATTATATACAGAGGTTATTGATCACTTTTTGCAGCCGTCTTGCACTTCTGTATTGCCTGTCGTGATTGGTGCAAATTTTAAACAAGACAAAGTCAAAACAAAGACAAAGCAATCAGAATTTTCACTTCCTGTTACAGTTAGTGAAAGTCTCTAGTGCTTAATTAATTTTGCTGTATGTGTGTGCTTGAGAGGTGAATCATATTTAGTGTGTGGAATCGACTCATGTTGATTTATGTTCATTTTCAACCCATCAAGTTGTCATACAAACTAAAACGGATTTGGACAAAGTAGTGTGAAATAATATTTTGCGACATATCATATGTCTTAATGTATACATGATATAAAAACTTAGTACAAAGCTTTAAGTATGAACAATTCACTGTTGCTCGCATTCCCACAAACGAATAATACCGCTCACATTCTTACACAAACGATGTCATGATACAGCAGGATCACGTACGGCAAGTTGGCATGCTGTAGAGTAGTGCTGGGCGATACAGCTGGGAAAAATTTATATAATGATAATATATTATCATATCATATATCAATATAAGATCATATATTATGATAAAATATTATATTGATAAGTGTTGGTCATTTTAATGACCTTTTTTAATAAAAAGAAAATGCTGCTGTTCTGAATTTAACCACTGTATTTGTCAAGACAATGAAAACAATGAATACAAACAAATAAGTACACAGAAATAAAAAACATAAGGATAAAGGAATGATCTCATCCTGATACACTGTACATATTAAATAGAGAAAGGAAGGTAAAATCATATAGGAATATTTACCGGTAAGAAGCATTAAAAAAAAACTATTGGGCGTAAATAAAAAGTAATAAAATGTTTGCTCTGTAAGCACTTCTCCATGCTGGACTGTCTGAGTGGTGTTTCTTGAGATGATGTAGCAGATGCAGGTCATGACTGTAATGGGTGGAAATGGCTATAAGGTGATAAAAAGGTTTCTTTGTTCAGAACAACAGTTTTCTGATCTCAGTCAAATTTAAATAAAATCCAGTAACTGGTGAGCTGAATTTTATTTACAATATCCTCAGTGTCTGCACTCATCTTCTCTCTCACATGAATAATCTGGTGATAAGATGACTAATAGCTCAGTCGGAAAAGAATATGTCCATGTATACACCTCAGTCAGAATAGACTAGTCCGAATGATGCCATTCAGAATACAATTCATATCTGATTGAACGAACTGGATAATCCTTTAAATAATCCGTTATACCATGTGCCTTATAGTGGAAGCTTACAAAAGCTTGGAGCTGAAGAGGTGCTCGTTGCACCAGCCAAACATGTACAAGGCAACAGCAACATGCATTATCACTGGTACAGGGCCTCTTACAGTACGTTCTGCCAGGGCCAGAAAATCGTAAAACCATGAAAGACTGCCGTGTGATAGTGGTCGACCAGTAAGGGTGTTTTAATGGCCGATGCCGATATTTAAAGAGCAGGGCGACCGATGTGTAATTCCAATATAATTTTTTTAGCAACTGATAAAATACAATTTAGTTAATAATAATAAATGAGATACAGAATTGCTGAACTTAAATAAACATTTATTTAGCACTATTATTGTCTGCACTGTTTCTGCTGTTTACACTCTGCAGTGTATTTATTTTAAATAAATAAACATACCAACTAAATGAATGTCCACAGGCAATTATATAGAAAACAACTTTATATAAAAACGTATGAATGAAAAATAAAGTCTCGGTGCACTTAACAACTGTTAGCAGCATCTTTGTTTCTGTAAGAACTAACGTTCGTAAGCTTACATAAATAAATAAAAAGTAGGCAAGTTAACAGCAGCAAGTTGTAATGCAGCAAACAAAGTTTTCAGTCACCTTTGCGACTGATGGGGCTTCCTGCGGCTCTGCCTATAGGCACTTTTAGATAATCACTCTCACAAACGGAGGCATTGGCAGAAGCCGATTATCTCAGAATGGCATTAATTGGCCAGATCAATTGGTCGACCACTACCAACGACAGCATTTCTTCCCCTAAAACCTTGAGTCCCTGCAGTACGACTTTCTCCTACCAGACTTTACTGCACTCTTATCCTCAGGTTTCTTGTTATCAGTGGTGATACTGGCATCCAGCTCATGTGCCTCGGAATGTTGGAGTACATGACCTCTTCCTCTAGCCCTTTCTGTAATATGTGAATGTGAAGTGTGTTTTTCTGAGTCTGCCATAATGTTAACACAGTTAAAATAACAAACATACCAACTACAAACTTCGGGGTAACATAGCTACTGCTGCTCCTCTCGTGATGCTCGTTGTCTTGGTAACATGTACAGCAGGTGATACTGGACATGCACATTATTCTGGATGGGATTACTCGTAGCATGCATAAAACAGATATTTAACACCTCAGTCTTATTCTATAATCAGAATGAATTAATCAGATGGGAGAAAATCTTTGTATGTAAACATGGTCACTGTCTGTTGTTACGTCCAAGATGCAGCCAAGTGATTAAAGCTGATAAGTGGTTGTTGCATGCTCATAGCACACTCTTATTATCAAGCTGATTGGCTGTTTGAGAGACAGTAAGGGAGCATGTTTGGGGTTTGTTCATGATGCTGGAAGTTGTGTATTCCTTGTGTACTTTCCTGGAGGTTTGCATTTAATGCATTGCAGACACATTCGCTATTGATGACGTGTCTGTCGCCATACATAATGCTATGCCCATTGTAGAGAATGTCCTGCTGTTTATTTTGTTTGCTCCACCCTTTCAGTCGTGTTGTTATGATGCAGTGTAGTGCACCCCGCAGTGTACTTCATAACACAGTTCAGCTAATCCATAATGAAATTCTGTATTTATTGTTTTTGTCGATTAGTTGTTGCAGCCTTGGTTTAGAATGATGTCATGTCTGGAGCTGTCCAGTCGTATAGCTACATCTCTGTCCGCTTTAATATAACCAGAGAAATAGAAAATAAGGAATAATCTGCGAGTGAGAACTCCTTCGATTAATGAATGCTCTAAAAAGGTGCTGAATGTTAGTTTCACATACTTGCCTTGTCTTTATTTTCCATTAACTTTGTACTGTGTCAACCTGGTACTGAAATGGATTACACTGGGATTGTCATTAATCTTCAACACAAAATATCCCATCATATTATACTGGATATAGCTGGGAATACTTTGCTAAATTATTAGCAGTTAAAATACTGTACAGTTGCATAAGCATTGCATAAGTGTTTTGCTCTGACTAATCCCTTTACCCAGTCCCTGTCTTTCGGTAGACAGCCTCCTCTAGGCAGTCGCAGTCATGTTGTATTCTTTACAGTTCTATTAATGGATTTAATGGCGCTACATGGCATGTTCAAATTTTAGAAACCAAACCCTCACGGCACTATCAGGTCATCTCGGTACGAGTAATTACAGCAGCACAGCACATGACGGGCATATCTACTACATACAGCTGCACATACTGAAACTATTGTTAACACTGTACAGCTATTGCACCATAACATGGCAGAAATACACCGCCTGGTCAGAGGCAAAGAAATGTCAGTGTTTGGAGTCTCTGGAGGCAGTGTTATGATCTGAGGTGACTCCAGATGACAATTTACCCCAATACTGACCCAGTCAAAGGCCGATGTTACGATGTATAGTAAGTCCCTCCAGAAAAACTGTTACAGATTCTCCATGACACTCAGTAAAACTGATCATCTAATTTTCCTAATAAAACCCTATTATCCTAAACTGGGATCAAAAAGCAAAGCGTAGTCACACCTAATCCTGACTTTCTATAGTTTATTACTTTTTACTGCTTATTGTGTTTTTTCTTTATTATTATTATTATTATTATTATTATTATTTTCTCTTTTAACAATGTTTTTAACGAGTTATTTCTGTTTGTTTATTCCTTTATTCAGCACTGGCTCACTTATTTTTTTTTTCTCCTTTCCCTTTGCTAACATTTAACAATTTTGGTCGCTGTATTTCTGACCAGTGAATGAAAGAGTTGTACAAGGCATCTGCAGCCCTACAGATTCCTCAGCCAGCATTTTCCCCCCTATTTAATTAGGTGCAACAAATTGAGTAACAGGTGTAAAAGCGCTCTAAAACGCTGTAGAAAACTCGTTTGCTGAATTATTTTCCTTCATTTGATATTCAAAGGAATGCAGGAGTCAGTATGTAAGTGATATAGAAATGCAAACATCATTGATCCACTGAGGGAAAACGTATTGTGACACAATTTATTACCATATCGATCATCATATCACTCAACCCCACCTGCTCTGGCTGTACATATTTCGCTTGTTTTTCCTTTTCAATTCATTTTACTAGTCAATATGCAGAGGCTTTGCGAGATTCAAGAATGAGTGATTATATCTTTATGAATATTTATCATGTCCCTTGAGGCCAGGTTTTTCAAGGAGTTGAGCGAGATCTTGGGTGGTAGAGAAAGGCGCGAGTCTACGTGGCCGTATCTGAGACGCTCTCATGCATATTTATCACATTTTGATTATTTCCCAAGTCTTCTCACTAAAATGTCATATGAAAATTAGGCCCAGTCATAAGTATAAGTATTTTCGCTGTACTGCTGATGCAGAGCCCGTGAAAACATCCCAGTGTGACTCAGTGCCGCTTGTTTCACACGCTTTAATCACTGTGCAGGCTTTGTCATCTCTGCATTCGAGATTAATACTTTATCCAAGTCTGGTTTGATTGTTTGAGTAGAGTTTTATCTGGAGAGACAACAGACAAGAGTTCAGCTGGAAACTGTGTTTGCAGGGTCAGTGAACATGCTTGTAGAATCATTTTTTTTTTTTTTATCAAGCCTACTGCCCTTCTTCCACTGGCCTCTAGATAACATTTGGAGAGAAAGTATGACAAACCTTACTGCAGCGGAATTTCCTAAAAGCATCTTCGCAACACTTCAGCAATTCAGCAATGAATAAATGCTAGAACAAGAATCGCAACAAACTCTCTCCACTAGTTACATATGGGGAAACTCGCATTACAGTTTCATATCCACTACAACTAATCATAGCGAGCAAATGACTACATGTGACTATTTTACACCGACATGCCAAATGGGATAGCAGTATGTAAATTGATTATGAAGAAGCGTTAACTCAGTTTGGGAACGCCCACACCTGTATAATTTGTGAGGTGTGAGTGAGGTTGTACACTGGCCAGCAAGCTCATGTCAAGGCGTATGATTTGTCTGAGTTTAATTAAGGCCTAAAATTGGGTGCCATATGGATGGGACATTTTATTTCTAAACTCGTGCGGGTGTTTAATATTCCTCGTTCCACAGTGTCACTTTTGTACTGGCAGTACGTCATTGACCGCATTTCCACCCACTGTTGCTTAATGATTGTGACAAGACAAGCGACTCTGGCAGAAACCACATATTCAATGCAGGAGGCCCCACACACATACTGTATCTGTACATCAGTGCAGTGTTCCTTAGCTTCCATGGGATATAAGACCCACCGAAGTGTCTCTGTTAACACTATGACACCAGACGCAACACTTCACCTTGGTTCAAACTGAACACTAGAGGACTGGCAACATGTGGTGTGCTGTGATAAGTTACAATACCAGTTGTTTCAGGCTGATGATGTGGGTCAAACCCTGTGAATTCATTGACCCCAGTTGTTAACAAGGCTCTGTGCAGACTGGTGGTGGTTCTATACTAGTGTGGTAGAAGTGTAGTATGTTCTCATGGCACGTTATTGGTTAGTGCCTGCTATGCTGCACTGCTTGGTGGCCATTTGCAGCCCTTTGTGGATATCATGTTTCCCAACAATTAGGGGATATTCCAGCAGGATAATACACCATGCCATTGGGCCCAACTTGTCCAGAATTGATTCAAGAAGTATTCATTTGAATGGTGCGGCCTGCACGTTTACCAAACATGAGTCCAATAGAGCGTTTATGGGATGTGGTGGAGAGATTGATTTGAATTTGAGATCCTGCACCTATTATTGCCACTGAGCTTGTGGTGGATGTCCAGACTGCATGGCTCATCATCTATGCATTTCCCTCAAACTGCCAAATGCAAAATATTAAGGCTTTCTACCGGAGCGTAGAAAAAAAAGTTACATTTTGAAAGTATTGGGAAGAACAGTATGCTCAGCAGGTGTAATAGTGTAATGTTTTGTCTTGATTGTTTTATATATATTCTGGGCTTGTTTTTGTGGAGGAATGTCCTGATGAAATGGTTAATTTAATTCAATATTAGGGGTGAATATTAATCAATATGTATTGGTAATTACTATCATTAAACAATAAAAAAATTTATTCTATGCATTAAAGTAATAAAAATATTAAAATTTTTATTATTATTATTAATTTACCATTTAAAACACAATTCAAATGAATTTAATATTTTTAAAGCGTAAATAGTACAGTTTATACAGCAGTATTAGTTAATATTCAAATAATCCAAGTAAATAATTCAAGTCCAGCCTTGTTTTTGGTTTTATTTGGCTGTATCACCTATCATTACGTATTTGCACTGATCACTTGTGGATTGTCTTTCCTTTGTTTGTGTATTTTTTTTTTTCGTCCTGGCTTTATTCACATGCAGACTGTACACGGTCTTCATCCAATAAACCAGTGAAGCCTCTGAAAAGCTCCACACACCACTAAATAAACTTGGAGAGAGGCGACAGTCACTTTAACCACCACCCAGATTCTGAATTTCTCTTGTATAACCGCCAGCACTTCTCAGCGTACAGACCAGACGAGGTTTATGTCTGTCATTCCGTTGGTGGCTTTGACTGAACCTGGTCTGCTGCCATGCAGCACTGTGGAGCTGCAGATTAGCGTTATTGAGTTGGAGGACCTGCAGGCTGTCTCCTGGAGAAAGCGAGCCAGGGCGCTATATCCATCAGTCTCTCCTCTCCTGTTAGCTGCCAGCTTTATTCCACACTGACTGTTACTGAGCCTCATCATGAATAAAACTCTTCAAGGTAAAGTGGCAGAGTGATGCCTGGTCTGCGCTAAGATGTATTGATCTTTTTTTTTTTTTTTAATCCCTTTGTGAATGCTTCATCTCTCACAGCACATCACAGTGCAGTGCTTAAAGACAAAAAGTAGGGAACAAAATTGTCCAGTTTAATCTCTCTTCACCAACTGTGATTCAATGGGGGTGTGGCTAAATTTATATTATGCAAATGAGGGATGTGGTGACCCCCGTTGAAGGAAAGAAAGGGTGCTTTGGGTGGGTTGGGCTCAGGTACACATCACTCATGTCGCATTGACTGAACCAGCAACTGTCCAGTCACAAGGTTGGATCCCTAATTAGATCACAAGTAGAAAAAAAAAAGAGTTTAAAATGCTGTGTTGTTTTTACATCTTTTAACCAGTGCCATAAACTGATGACACCAACTTTTTTTAAGCGGACAGTAAATGAATGAGTGCATTCCTGTCCATTTGTCTTTGCCTTTGTCCTTTTATTATTATCATTGTTATTATTTGAACCACCCACATTGTCTCTGTAGCTATTTTGGTGAAGTGCTTTCAGCTGAATAATGGAGATTTGGAATTAAAACTAATGGACTTTATTATTATGAGCCGCAGCGGAGGATCTTTTACAGAAGCAGTGCTGGTTAATGTTTGGAAAACTGAAGCTGCTGATAGCCTTTTTGTTTGTTTCTAAAAATGCTGATGAGCTCTGCTCAGTATTTTTTCAATTTCTTTCAGTCTGCTGAAATGTTTTATGGGTCGTCGCCTGTGGGCCGCAGGTTGACCAGCTCTGCTCTAGACAATGATGCAGTTCATACCACAGGATTTCCCAAATTACCAGCAAATCGCATCTAATAAATCAAAACCATATTTTATTGCAAATACTGGCAAGATATGTTTAGAACAGGCATAAACGAGGTTTTTCTGAACGGTTTGGACAGAGTTGGCATCAGCAGTAGTGTCTGTTCGCTTGCTCATGTACTCTGCTGCAGTATTCAGCACCACCTTCCTTTATCTGTACTTCTCCAATGTTTGCTATGTTTTTAGAGCTAATAAATCCTCTGTTCCACTCTCTGCTCTGTCCTCGCACCAGTGGATGGATGTATTTGGCTGCACTCCCATACCACTTGTGTGGTTTCTATTTTTTTCCCCGTTAATGAGAAACTCTTGCTGCGGCCCATAACTTGGCGAGTGATCCGGGCTGTCAGGCTCTTTCCAAACAGAAGGAGGAAACATGGCCGCTGCCTTTTCAGAGCGCAACAACGACATATGGAGGCAGCGGAGGCCCAGCAGGTTGCGATGCTCACTGTTATTCAGCAGCACACTTCCGAGCGCTCCGCTGGGGCGTGCCTTTGTCCTCACGCCTCTTTGCTGTTCTGGATAGAGAGAGGAAATGCTCCAGGAGTCCTCTCTCCCGCTGTCTCTTCATTATCCAAAAAAAGCCATCTTTACTCGCCAGACACCTCCCTCACTTAATCAGTCTTGCATTACTCCACCGCTTTGTTACAGATTGTGTTTTTTTTTTCTTTAGTGGTCATCATCCTCTCTGTGTGTGTGAGAGAGAGAATAGATAGACAGTCCACGTGGTTGCAATTGCCTGCTATTTGCTGTCAGCGCTGCTTTTATGTGGATTAGTGATTGAGCTGGTGTGCTTAGAAGCTGATATTGATTCAGTTATTTATTTATTACTTTTATGGGGTTGCTGTTATATATTGTAGCTTTTATTAGAAGCCAAGGATATCCAGTGCTGGTTCAAGCCTTTTCAGGGACAAGGGGCATATGATGGAAAAGTAGCTGATGAAATTGATTTGGCGAGTGACGGACAAATGGGATTACACTACAGTGCACATTCGATTAACATAACATTTAACACCATCTTCTGATCCCTATTAAGTTATATTCATTAAATAAAAGCTGCCTTTTTTGTAATTTATCTTAATTTTTTTTTAGTATTAACTGTTTTTGTTACCTTCTATTGTTTTCTTACTTTTGGCAGGTACTAACTACTGTATACTGGGGCACAAGACCTGGTGTTTTTTATAGATATGACTTAATTAGTCTTACACTAGGGAAATTCACAACTGGGGAAACACAAGTATCTTGTCACAATGGCACCAGTCAGGGGCTGGGCAAGGACCCCTCTCAACTTTCTCAGTCAGAGCATCTCCAAAACAGCAGGTCTTTTGGGGTGCTCCTTGTATGCAGTATCTAACAAAAGTGGTCCAAAGAACCAGTAAACCAGGCTCACGGACAAACAAGTCTCACTGATATGCTCGGGTGTAAAACTCCATCATCTGGTCTGATCCCACAGAACAGGATCTTGGCCAACAGGTCAGAGCTGGGTTTTTGTGCCGGTGGTGTTAATGTTATGGCTGATCGACATGTGTATTCTCTATCTTTTGCCTGCCTGTGTGTCATAGAACTTGATCCTAGCTTTACTTAAGACAATGAAGACGTCTTCCTTGAAGGCTTCCTTGTTAACCATCTCTTTACAGGTAACCTCACCAGATGTGATCATAAACGTCTTAAATCCATTTACTTGAAGCCGTCAATCTACAAGTCCCTGTGAATAAGCCATTACTATAGAAACAATGTTTCTGAACAAGCACATTAATAGAAACCTGCACTACCTTTAAGCTGCTGTTAGAACAAGAAGGACCAATCAGATGCAGCATTCAGGAGCACCATTTACAATGTGTTATATATGAACAGCAGTGGAAGCACCAGTACCAGTCGGTGCCGTGTGTACCAGTCAGAAAAGAAGCGTATATGCTCTGTGTCCTAGCATAGCCTGCAATATAGCCGGCTAATGGTGTGTTCTGCCACTCCTGAGTATGCTCATTAGTTTGCACGCCGTGCAGCCGCTGGCCGGTGCTGCTTTCAGTTGCTTACCTAATGAGAGGTGATGAGGAAAGAGCACGATGTTCATCTAAGCCACAAACACACGGCCCGGCTCAAATGAAACTCCAAATGAATTTCTATTGCTGCTTCAGGAGTGCACCATGTCGGTGAGCTTTTCTCATCTTGTCGGAATTGAAAATTAGTATCCGGTTGAAAAAAAAAAAAAAAAAAAAACGTTTTATGCTCTTCAGGTTTCCTTGATTTTCTTCTGAATTGCTGATTTTCCACAGGAAAACCTTTCCCCACACTAATGACTAATTAAACGGCCTGGTGGGTTTCAGTGAAAAACGCTCAGCAATTTGTCAGCTTTGGGTTTGACTTGGCATCATGCACTTGCTCTGTAATTTCTTAGACTGTAAAAGCAACCGAACAGTTAGAAATTATGCACATTAGAGATCAGTGGTTGGCAGTCTAGCCAAAAAAAAAATAACCTTATACTCTAAAAACATGATCTCACACTGTATGCATCAGGACTGGCTGTGCTTTAATAGTAAATTAAACAAGCTGCAGCAAGCTGTAAGTTTATTCTTATATCTGATTATATCTGATATATAATTTATATCTGTCTAATATATTTAACAAGTAAATGATAAAAAAGTGAAATAATATTACTATAAGTATATATATTTTATGTTTCTATTGATTATGTATTTCGTTGACCAATATTGAAGGTTTCAAAGTGAAAGGTAAAGTGATTGAGCTCCTGTACTAGCACACAGAGGAGTTTGACCTCTGCATTCAAGCCATCTGTGCAGTGAAACGCACAGACTAAGTGACATTGAACACTGTAGCCCTGGAGAGTGAACAGACCCTATCTAAAGTGGGTCCTGAAAGCACTTCAGTCATGTCTTGTCAGTACAAGAGAATAATCAGTCTAGTGTCCAGTCAGCAGAAGCCAGCTGACTGCCTCTTGGGCTGACAAAACAAGACAGAAATTTTATATAATTATCTTTTTATAGAAAATGATTGATATAATGATTGAAAAGCATTATATTTATGTATAGTTAGTTATTAGGTTTAGCTTATGAATGGCATAAATATCTCTGTGAACAATGTTGCTACTGTTGGGCTAAAAAGTATTTAGTCAGCCACTGATTGTGCAAGTTCTCCTATTTAGAAAGATGAGAGAGGTCTGTAATTTTCATCACAAGTACACTTCAACTATAAGAGACAAAATGAGAAAAAAAATCTAGGAAATCACATTTCCTAGCATTTTTAAAGAATTTATTTGTAAATTATGGTGGAAAATAAATATGTGATCACCCACAAACAAGCAAGATTTCTGGCTCTCACAGACCTGTAACAACTTCTTTAAGAAGCTCTTTTGTCCTCCACTCATTACCTGTATTAATGGTACCTTTTTGACCTCATTGTCTGTATAAAAGACGCCTGTCCACAGCCTCAAACAGTCAGACTCCAAACTCAACCACAGCCAAGACCAAAGAACAGTCGAAGGACACCAGGAAGAAAATTGTAGACCTGCACCAGGCTGGGAAGAGTGAAGATCTCATCCAGTGGGGTCAAAATGATCATAATCATTTATCATGATGATGATGATGCTGAGTTGCATCCCAAGAACACCATACCTACTGCGAAGCATTGGGGTGGAAACATCGTGCTTTGGGGCTGTTTTTCTGCAAAGGGAACATGATCCGTGTTAAAAAGAGAATGCACAGAGCCATGTATCGTGAGATTTTAAGCCAAAACCTCTTTCCATCAGTGAGAGTGTTGAAGATGGAACGTGGCTGGGTCTTCCAGCATGGCAACGATCCCAAACACACCTCTCGGGCAAGGAAGGAGTGGCTTCGTAAAAAGCATTTCAAGGTCCTGGAGTGGCCTAACAAGTCTCTAGACCTCAACCCCTTAGAAAATTTGTGGAGGGAGTTGAAAGTCTGTGTTGCCCAGGACAGCCCTAAAACATCACTGCTCTAGAGGAGATCTACATGGAGGAATGGACCAAAATACCAGCTACAGTGTGTGAAGACTTACAGGAAACGTTTGACCTCTGTCATTGCCAACAAAAGTTATGTTATAAAGTATTGAGTTGACCTTTTGTTATTTTGTTTCACCTATGATGAAAATTACAGACCTCTCTCATCTTTCTAAGTAGAAGAACTTGCACAATCAGTGGCTGACTAAATACTTTTTGCCCCACTGTATATAAACAATAATGTATTATAATGAAAATGTCAGTTTAAACCTGTTATTTGCAATACAGCCAGAACTTCTGACACCTTCTGACCAATCAGAATGGAAAATTCAGTAGCACTGTAATATTATATTATGAGGTGCATGTTACACAGTTTGTTTTGTAAATCTATCTTAACATACAGTCAGAGTTGCTGATGATACAATCAATACATCACCCCTACGTTAGGGAATGTTATTTAATTTGAGTTCGCACACAGCCGTTTATCACCGGCGATGCCTTACAGATAGTCCCATAAATCATCAGAGCTAATGTGAGCTCGCAGGGGAAGTAGTTTAAGTGAACTTTGCCATTGGCTGGTATCATTTCTGTTTTTCTGTTTGGTATAGTTTTACTGATTTACTTCTGTTGTTTGTCGTAGGTAATGTTTTTAAAAACTTTTTTTTTAATTTCTAAAATTTGTGCTGCTATCGGGTCGTGTCCAGACCCTGAGCTAAGCACGGGTTCATTCTCTTTTAATTTGCACCAACTTTTCTACCAAAGGTCTCATAAAACTTACATTTTTTCACTCAGAATTGAAACTTGCTTTCTTCAGGCAGTATGTCAGTCTGAGCAGGGTAATTTCAAGGGTCTCTGGTTTAGGCACCACAGGGATAGCTCATATTTCTTTGCTTTACATTAACAGTGCAACCAGCATGTTTTGATAATCGTCGTCCTGCTAGGTTTTCGAATCGGACTCATTTTGCGTGCATTGCAATTACAGAATCCTTAGTGCTTTTTCCTCTTGGATGCTGAAGCATCAGCATTATAACCCTGGAGGAGCTCTTTCTCTCCGATGCGTTCGCACGGCAAGTGTACCCCGTCCAACTGCTCCAAATTTACGCTCAGCATTTGTTTTCCTTCTGCTCTGAGCATGTGAGGAAATGGCACGTTGTTCATGTCGCAGATTGGCCCTCATGAGGATCCAGTGCCCTGTGGAGCTGGCGTAATGTGAAGGATGAAAAAAGGATGTCCTTCAAATCCCAGCATGAGGAAAGCACAAAGCCAGGGAAACTCTCTGACCTTTTTGTCGAGCCGGTCTGGGTCATGCTGAGCCTCTTATCCAGTGAGAGACAGTGTTGGAGCACTACGGGTCGTCCAACTTGGGTGGTGTTTAAGCTTTCTACTGGAATAGAGCTGTTGCGGCTGATTAAACACTAATTAAACCATGATGGCAGTTGGTTAGTACAATGCAAGCTTTTTCCTCATCTCTTATCTGGCTGGCTGTTTTATCTCTAGTGGAAGAACCAGACGTTGTTAATTTATGGGCTGAACACTCATTAGCTCCAATCTTATCAGCTAAACAAGACTTTCAAACAGACCCTGAGTAGAGTTGTTGAAAAAGCCACTAGCGCTAACGTGCAACGAATTTGTCTTGTAAAATAACACAAGATAACCATTTGCCTTGAAAGGGACTTTATATTTCCCTGTGTCTGTGTTATTTACATACATGTATCCAGTATTAAATAGTAGATTATAAAAGCAGAAGATCTGAGCTGAAACCTCCCTTGCTGGCACCAGAATACCATCCCTAAGCAATGTAGTCATGGGCCATGATTCATCATGCCCAGCAAGAAAGCATGTACACTTAAATGGAATCGAAATCTGTACACAAAAAAAGGCAATACGATAGCCTTTAATTTCACTCCTATCTTTGAGGCAGGTTCCTCTAGACCAGTGGTCTTCAATCTTATTCCGAAAAGGGCCGGTATGGCTGCAGGGTTTCACCACAGCCAAGTTGGAGGCTCACTTGATAATTGGATGGAGACTAAAACAAGCTGTTGAATGAGCAAAATAAGGTCCGGCTCCTGCATGGTTGAAATTAAAGCCTGCAGAGATTGGATCTTTCTAGTTAAGGTTGAAGAGCCCTTATCTAAAGCCCAAAAATCCTTCAATTTTGAAAGCATGTGTGAGTAGAAAAGATTTTTCCATTAACATTTATGGCATTTGGTGGACATCCTATTCCACAGTGGATTAATCCTTGCACAGTTGTGGGTTATAAGGACCTTTCCCAAGGTCAAGCAGTAGCAGCTTGGAAGATCAGAAGATCAGAGAACTTTCCAATGTCTTTAACCACTGAGTGACCACATCAGCTGGTACAACAGCTAGCATCAGGGTGGATGAAGGCTAAGGTGCTTCCTCTGAGGTGTAAAGCCAGCCAATAGCATCCTTTAAGCAGCGCATGGAACAAAAAAGGCATGTATGCATGTTATTAGAAATCAACCAGAAACTGCAAAATTATCCAAATAGGGCTCTAGACTATTTTGATTCGAGCGTAGAATCTGTCCCAAAATTAGCCGGCAGCTGAAAGGAGGAGGCCTTCACACACTCTGCGCCTCAGTGCATTATGAGCAGGCATCTCAGCTTGGCAAAGCAGCTATTTGAGTTTATTAGGAGCTCCACCACTGCTCCGTACACGTGATACCCCAGGAGAAGATTGTAGGCTCTGAGCTGGAAGCGGCGCAGCATCCCCCGCTCTGTAATTTCCTCATTTTGTCTTTGAAGACATGCGATACACTCTGCTATCCCACTTGACTAACAGAACGGAGTTGCATTTACCCTCGCTGATCACTCACGGGGCTCATTTACAAGCCTGTGAGAAGCACCGGGAGAGATGGAGAGCGAGGAAGACATCTCCGTGATTACAGCTACCATTAAAGATGGAATATCGACGCCATTAGTAGGAGAATGGGAGAGTGGATTCCTACCAAAGGACAAAGCTCTTATCTACACGTTTAAAATGCAAAAGGTGACGATAATGTTGTCGTTAAGAGTATGCTTAATTTTTTACAGAATAACGGAGGCACTTTTTAAAACACAATATGGCCAAGGCATATGCACATCTGTTAGCATGAAGAAAGGCCATGCATGTGTAGTCAGGCTGGAGGCGTAGCTACAGGACATGCAGTTGCCCCGAGCATCGAGCAGCACGAGGACCCCTGAGGCTTATCACTTAATCCACGTAAACGTTAAATGTCAAAAATTCAAGAGCGCTTCCATAAAACCTCCAACATGCAACGATGTCTGAGGTCCCGAGAGGGGGCCAGGCTGTTAGCACATCCGCGACTTGTATGACTTATGAGAACCAGTGAAAAGAGAGGTCTTTTTTTCAGGAAAAGAAAGAAACGCAGACTAGTACAAAGGACAGCGATGAGGTGAAGATAATGACGACGACAGCAATAAGAGGCAGTTTAGAGGAAATGGAGCTCGATAGGTTTATCAAGCTGTCTAAGAAATTGTCTTGTTAGTTCATTTCTTCAGCAATTTTGGACTTGCTTCTTTTTTTCCTGTGCGTGTTGAGAAAGCTTTGACATTCTACAGCTTCTGTCTAACAAGCTGACTGACACTTTCATATTACACAAGCATAGTGGCTGCTTTTCCTCTGCATTTCCTATTTAATATCATAATTCTAATTTGAATTCTAATTGTAATTACTATAGAATTCAAATTCAACACACACTGAGAGGAAAAAGGTTAAAGTCTGAAGTTCTCAGTGTCCTGAAAAACTTTCTGAGTTTCTCCTCTTTCAAGAGTGTTCCTAGAGAAAGAATGCTTAGTAAGCGAAGAACCTTTAACTGCCTGAAGAACCCCAGAGGAACCCTGTGTGTTATTGCTGTTAATTACTGTACATGCCTTTTATACCCCAGAGTTAATGAAAGGAGACTTCAGGGTCATGTAATAAAGGCTTCCTTCTCTCCATACAGTCTGTCTGTCTCACCTGTACAATCCGTTTGTCTGTCTCTCTTTACACTCTGTCTGTCTCTATACAGGTCAGTCAGATTGTCTGACTTCTCTTGCACTCTGTCCTTTATTTCATTCATTTCTCTGTCAGCCTCTTTCTTCCTCTGTCCGTCTCACTCGCTTCTGTCTCTTTGTCTGCCTGTGTGTATTTTTCTTTTATTTTTTCTTTTCTTTCTTTCAGACTTTGTTTGACAGTTTCTTTTCTTCTTTTATTTCCTCTGTCCTTTCTTTCTTGCTTGCTTTTCTTCATTCCTTCCTACCCTTCATTCTCTCTCTTGTCTTTTTAGCATCCATCTTTCTTCCTTTCCTTTTTTTTGGTCTTATTCGTCTTTCTTTTCTTTTGTTTTCCTCGCTGTCTGTCATCCTTCCCATATTTCCTTTCACTTTTTTTGTCTTTCCTTCTTTACATATCTTGGTTTCTTTGTGTCTTTCTTCTCGCCTTCACTACAGGAGACAGTCCTACCCACTGTGAAGAGTAAATGTCAGTGTGTTATATGGTCTGGAGTTGTTGAATTCTGCTCTAATCAGAGGTACAGTACAGACTGTTGTCTTTAAGGTGAAAGCAGTTGGTCTGATCTGTAAATATCCATTATGTTTGAGTTACTCGAAGTATTCATGTGTGACCCTCACACCACCTGTCTCTGCTCACACGCTGTTTTTCTTCTGAGTGAAATGGAGAGATGCTCAGACAAACACCAGAATCTCATGGTGAAGAGAAATCTGTAAACATGTCCTCTTGCTCTCCAACAGTGTGTGAGATCTGGACTAAGTCCAGCTGAAAGGCTTTTTCCAGTGTATTTCATTAACACAGCACAGTGGAGCGCGTTATCGCATCACCGAGCGCCAGGAAAGGCCGATCGCTCAAACCACACCCGCTGCAGAACCTATCAATCACGGCTCTGAGCTTTATGGAGAACAGTCGACCTTTTCATTTTCTTCCCCTTCTGTTCTTCAGTAGATCACATGGAGATGTGTAGAAGTGACTGAGTTCATCTACTGAACACACTTCCTGTGTGTGTGTGTATGACCTTATCTATCTGTCTCTCTCTATCTGTTTGTCTCTCCTTCCATCTGTCTATCTACCCGCCTGTCTCTTCTTTCATCTGTCTGTCTGTCTGTCCATCTTTTTGTCTGTCTCTCTTTCTATTTGTCTATCTAGCTGTCTCTGTCCATCGGTCTGACTCTTCTTTCATCTGTCTGTCTGTCTCTCCATCTATGTCTCTCTCTGTCTGTCTGTCTGTTTTTCTGTCTCTTCTTCCATCTGTCTGTCAGTCTCTATGCCATTCTGTCCATCTGTCTGTGCCTGTCCTTTTATCTATCTGCTGCTTTTTTCTCATTATCTCCGTCTCGCTGTCCTATCTGTCTGGTTATCTGTCTGTCTCTGTCTTGTTCTATCTCTACATCTACATGTCTGTCTTTCATTCTGTCTGTCTTTTATTCTGTCTGTATTTGTCTGTCTGTCTGTCTCTATCTGTCTGTCTGCCCATCTGTCTGTCTGACA
>JAOVVF010000019.1:18290768-18301708 GCA_028565595.1 Duopalatinus emarginatus
TGTCTGTCTTTTATTCTGTCTGTATTTGTCTGTCTGTCTGTCTCTATCTGTCTGTCTGCCCATCTGTCTGTCTGACAGACTTTCCATTGGTCTGTCTCTCCTTCTATCTATTTATTTTTTTTGTCTGTCTCTTCTTCTATCTGTCTACAGTCTCCATTTCATCTATCTGTATCTGTCTGTCTGTCTTCTGTTTCTGTCCATCTGTCTGTCTCCTTCTGTCTATCTGTTTCTCTTTGTCTCCTCTGCCTTTCCCTCTCTCTACTTTTGTCTCTCTCCTTCTATCTGTCTATCTGTCCATATATCTGTTTGTCTGTCTCGCCCTTTTTCTGTCTGTCTCTCTCTCTCTCTCTCTCTCTCTCTCTCTCTCTCTCTCTCTCTGTCTATTTTCTCTCTCTCTCTCTCTCTCTCTCTTTATCTATCTATCTGTCTAACTTTTTATGTTTTTATTTTTTCTGCAGTCTCTCACCAGTGTGAAAAGTGTGTGATAAAGCGACTGTTCAGGCTTCTGTTATGAACATGCTGCTTTTAATGAAACACTTCTTCATATTTGTGGGGATTAAGAAATGTGGCGTATGTTTAGCTGGCAATTTTAAGACCCCCCCTTCCTCTATCTCTCTCTCTCTCTCTCTCTCTCTCTCTTTCTCTCTGCGAGCTCCAGCACAAACGTAGGCGGATGCTGAAGCTCTGCACCTGAAGTAGTTCGTGTCTCTCTCACTCTCACTGCCACTTTATCGCACTTAATTGCAGAACACGGCCGTGATCGTCTACACCACTCTTAACCGGACCCAGGAGATGAGCGAAACCTACAGTGATCACGTTCAGATCACATCACTGCTGTTCCCGCTGGGTCGTTAAAGGGTGCAAGTGCTGTGTGGAGATAGATATGAGGAGGACAAAGGTGCCCTCTCTTCTATCAGAAGAAATATTTTTTGCTAAGTATAAGACGTGGGAGGAATTTCTCTCGGAGCTGGCATGAATTGCCTTTGATAAAGGAGGAAAATTGTATTGTGGTGGATCAGGGGGCTGCTGCTGGGATTTTTTTGTTGTTGTTGCTTTTGCTTTTTGCTAAATGAATCACTGCAAGGAAGCCATAAATTTAATCAGTGTTGTGTAACTATTCAGATCAGTGCCACAGTTTCTCTACTGTCAGAAATAAAGATTTGTTGTACCAGTAATTATCCTTTTTTGTTGCAGTTATATACAGACATGTGAAAAACAAAGTACACCTTCTTTAAATTCTATGCTTTTACATACCAGGACATTATCATTATGGTCTTATACACGATGTAAATACACCCTCAGATGAACAACACATGACAAATTAGTGTCATTATTTACCTAATAAAGACTAGGCCAAAATGAAGAAGCAGTGTGTGACCAATTAAATACACTCGTACTGCTTGTGAAGGAAATAAGAGGGAAAGTGGCAGCTATGTGCTTCTAATCGAATGCCCTTGATTAACTGATCTTCAGCACATATGCTTACATCTGTAAAAGCAGAAATCTTGTTAGTTTGTTGGTCCCAAGAATTAGGGTGTGTGTTAACACACTAAAAAAGGAGGAAAGACATCGACAGTGACCTTAGAGAAGCAGTTGTTACTGCTCATCACTCTGACGAGGGGTTATAAGGCCATTTCCGAATAATGTGAATGGGAAAACGAAAAAGAAAGTTGCCTGTCTTTCCAGGAGTTGATATTCCACCAAAATTCACCTCAAGGTCAGACCATGCAGTGTTCAGAGAAACAAAAAAAAAAAAACCACATCGTAAACTTTACCGGCATCAGGGAGCATGTTAAATATTCAAGTTTGTAAGAGTACAATTAGTAAAAGACTGAACTGTGGCTTGTTTACCGAAACCACAAGACAGACAAGACCACAGTGGAGATGTTTGGCTACAATTCACAGCATCTCAGCACAAACACCTCATGCCAGCTTTCAAGCATGGAGGTGAAGGGGTGATTAATTGGACTTGTTTTGCAGCCACTGGACCTGGACATCTTGCAGTCATTAAGTCAACCAAGAGCTCCTTTGTATATCAAAATAGTCTCAAGTCAAATCTATGGCAATTTATTCGACAGCTAAAGCTTAGCTAAAATTGGGTCATGAAACCCAGCAAAGAATCAAGGTGTTGCAATGGTGCAGTCACAGTCCAGACCACAACCCAACTAAAATGCTGTGGTGGGATCCTAATAGAGTAGTGCCTAAAAGAATACCTACAAACCTTAATGAACTGAAGCAAGGCTGTATATAAACATAACTGTGAGAGACTGATAAAGTCATACAGAAAACAATTACTTTAAGTTATTGCTGCTAGAGGTAATTCTACAAGTTACTGGTTCATGGAGTGTACTTATCTGTCACACATGACTACTCTATATCGGTTTCTTTATTCGGTAAACAAATAATAATAGCAAGAGTAGAATCTGTTGTTCATCTGAGTTTGTCTTATTTTAAAAAATTTTATAATGTCCTGATAAGATAAACCATAAAGTGTGTGTGTGTGTGTGTGACTGATAGAAATTAAAATAAGTGAAAACTCATTAGAAATGCACTTAACCTCTTTAATAACCTCCACCTTCTTCAATGTTTATTTAACCCTTTCTGGTCCTCCTGTGTTATGTAGCATGCCTCTTTTTTCTTTCTTATAGATAATGTTCTAAATAGATTGCAAGGTATCCATTTTTTATATACTAAAGACTTTATTTCTGGATTCTGGATTGGAAAAGGATGAAGAGGGGAGAAGCTGTCAGGGTTCCCTAATGGACAATGCCTTATTTATGTGATATGTGTTTAGCATTGTGTTTCTAGAGCAGTAACATGGGATTCCTTCTGTAAATTCTGATAAAATACTGAGGCTGAGAGAACCTGTGCCAGGACTATTAGGGAATAGTCCTGGGAAAAGAAGCTGCTTGTTTTCTGTCACTGCATCAATGCTGGTTGGCTGACTGTGTCCAAGATTTTTCTGTCTATATTCTATATAATATTTGTATCAATGCATTAGCCCAAAGATCCAGTATACCAAATTTCAACCTGATCTGTGCATAAATGTTCAGGTTCTGATGTTGCTAAGGGTTTTGAGGTGAATGCTAACAAATCCTTGGACCCTTTAGCAGAAGTAGATTTCACGTAGTTTCACATAATCCTCTTTATACGGAACTGTGCAGCTTGTGGTCAGGGAAAAGGGCCTTGTTTATGAGAGTTACAGCATGGGGAAAAGCAGCTGCTTTATTACTGTAGACTTGGAAGCAGTAAACAGGGACCTTAGTGTAATTTGGCGAGCAGGTAAGAGCGATGGGCGTTAGCAGAGCCAGCTAATGTCTTATCGATCTGCACGGCCTGAGGAGCACCATGCGTTCAGCCTGTTTTTCCTCCAGACGTGTTCGCACGTCTCTCCAGGGTCCAAAGGTTTATTTTAAACTCGGGCCTATCCTCTTCTGTCGTGCTATGGAAACAACAGGCAGGGGGATGGGGAATCACTGTTGGCATGGTTACAGGTCACAATTCCTCCCTGGCAGGAGGAGGAAAGCGCGAGGAGGTGTCCTTCCGCTCCTGCGCTGAAATACGGCTCTAATTTCTCCACAGCATCTCAGGGGGTTGTTGTTGCTGTTTTGCATCTAAATCACTTGCCTTTAGTCGGACATTCTCATTTCAGCTGTGGATTTGTGTTTACGTCGCCTCGTCTAGATTGAGGGCCGAGAACGAGTGTGGCTGCAACCATCGCCTAGCTCCATGTTTGAGTCAGTGAATCATTTCACAATCTCTCTCCCCCACTCCCTCATCAAGTTCGTTATTTTCTTTGTCACTGACGTTTTTTCTTGCTCTGTAAATGAGGCATTATGTAGACATGTAGTTGCCTTTGATTAGACTGTTGGATCTGTATTAAATAATAAATGGTAAAGTATGCATGCCTAAAACACTGTATGAACCCTACCACCCATTTTTTTTGTCATATTCTTTCTATATGACGGTTTGGTAACTCAAGTAAGCTTCATGACAGTAAATCCCCTCGCTCTGTGTCCCTGCTGTTCATGTCTGCATTTATATCTGTTTAGAACCCCTTATGTGTTCATTCTGAATAATATATACACCTCTGGAAGCCCAGTTGTGTTTCCTGCATTCTTTCTATGCCTGGTCTTGTGCCTCAAGGGATGCTGAACAAAATGCCAGGCTATATTAAATTGACTCAGACTCACCCCCGAGTGAGGAGAGCCCTGCTACCACACACCTCCTGACACACCGTGCTGGATAATCTCTGCCGTTGGTTATGTCTAGCTGGAGACGCTGAGCTTCACATTCGCCTGCTGCTCGATTTGTAAACACAGTCTGTCAGATTCAGTTGTGGGATCTGTCACGTTGGCACCTTTAAATGTGTAGGCATTGTGTTTACCATGAATCTGCAAGCTCTTCGTAGCTACAGGTTGTATACCAAAGCAAAATACCTGCTTTCATTCTTTTTTTTTCTTTTTTTTTTTATTGATCCAGAAGATCTAATGGCTGAACAGGTCCTCCAGACTCGATATAGACAGATTGGTGGCTGGAGCCTGTGTGACTGAGGGCAGACACTTTGGCCATAGAGAGACTTATAACCTGCCATATGTCTACATATATATAAAAACCGATAATAAGTCATGGCATTTACTTGTCTTGAGATGATCACAGCATGTCATGTACAGCTTCAGAGTTAAGAAGTCACTGGAGCTCTAATTTAGGGATGAACACCATTTTCCATAAGATATTCACTTCATTTTGTGTGATGATGATTGTGATGGTGGTGGTGCCTTTTAGGTGTTCTACTGGGTTGATATCTGATGAGTCCGAAGGCTGTTTGCTGCCAAATGCAGTAAATATAAAATGTACATTATATTTAATTCGTTCAAACTATTTAGTGAACCCTCAATTTAGTGGATCACTCAAAAAAACAGTAATGACTGAAAATTTGACAATGATAAAAAAAATACTAAAAGGATTAAGAGAAAACAAAGAAGAAAATAATAGTGAGTGGTCTGTGTAAGAAGCTAGAGAAGGAGCTGCAGGCTGGTGTGTGTGTGTGGACAAATAAATTATTTCTTGTCATAATCGCCCTGCTTTTTAATACAATTTGTCCATCTATCAACCAGCTTTCATATTCCCTCATTAAAAACGTTTAAGCTGAGCTGCGAGCCACTAATGCATCTCTGCACTGATGCACATCTGCACTAATGCACATCTGTCTTCACCATCAGACATCAATCTTCAGGGCTTGTTTCAGGAGAACAGGTGATCACGGAATCACGCGGAATCACCATTATAGGCAGGATGCTTAAACACCGCGAAGCACAGTTTTTGGAGAGTGCTGACATTATGAGCAGTGGTGTGTGGACGCGTGTGTATGCAAGAACACAACCCCGTTAGGCAGCACTCTTCTGTGTTTAGTTTGTGTTTTAGGCTTCAGCCCTTTAGTGAGCATCTCACTGTAATAAGCACTGTTGATTGTCGAGCCTTTTTACTGCACGCTGTTCTTCTTTCATCCAAATCATTTAGGGCAGACAGTTTTTTTTTTTCTTGCACCGCAGTCACTAATGAACTGATGTAACACCTTCAAACCTGCACAGCAGTGATTGGGGAGACAGAGACCTGGCATGAAATGTGTGGATAAGACAGTGCAGTCAATTTTTATTTATTTCTATTTGTAGTAGTTTTTGACTCACCCTTATATACGTATACACACACGTGAGGATGAAGGAAAGCGGAATAACAATTAGCCAATAAGTGCATATGAGTACCATTTATAGAAAGATTGTTTTTTATTATTCTGAGGCCTTCACTATCATTATGAAGGTGTAAAATGGTGCTAAAGACTACTGTAAACAAAGGGATTTGAATATTTCCCTGTACATACAGAAACACACTTTTTGAGCCTTGAGAAAAGAAATGCATTAATCAACAACAGTAAAACAATGTGCATCATTTCCCCATCCCCAACATAGGAATATTTGTCTTCATCATCATTGTAAAGAAAGGGCATGTAAACAATTCCTTTGACCAAAGCGTGACTGCTTCATGACTGTTCTGTATTTGGGGAAGGTTTCAGCCTGAGAGGTGTGTGTGGGGGTGGTGGGGGGTTTGGGGCGAATGAGGTAGAGCCTCTCTGTATGACAAACTAAACAGACTTCAGCCTCTGCTGTAGTAAAACAGACTCCGTGCACATGCTGTAAGGGATATAAAACAGAAGTGTGTGTGTGTGTGAGAGAGAGAGTTGTCAGTAAGCCACAGCTGTCTGGGTCAGAGCTCAGTGCTCATCACAGCTGCTCCTCTGCCAGGGGAAAGTCGGAGACATGTCAGAATGCAGAGAAACGATGATGGATGCCGGCCTCACTCTGCCCTGCATTTCCTCTCCGTGTAGAAAGTTGGATTTGTGCTCGATCATTGTCGCCGCACGGAGTCCCCCAGTCTCCCCGGCTGCACACACGTCGTGTAGACACAGTTCATACAGGCGTCGCGTCCTTAGGGATGCAAAATAAATAAATACACATCTATATAAAAGAGGAAAAGAAACAAAAGCAAAGATGGCTGTTGAGCTCTTGGTTGAAATTACACGATGCTATCATTATATCATTGTTTGTGTTGTTTTTGTTGTTTTTATTTTTTTTTTTATTTGTGATTCTGGCGACATTGTCTCAGTCGACATCTCAAAAAATGCTGGTAAGTTATTTTTACTAAGTTAATCGATTGCTTTTAGTTTTGTGTTGCTCATCAGTGTGCTGCTTCTGAGTTCCTCATGCACATTATGGATGGAATTGTAGCTTTATTTCTTGATTTATTTTGATTTCGGTCATGTCTCACTCACCTGCTGCTGGCAGACCATCTGTATAAACACACCACGCCTAATTGCTTTTTTTTTAAGGAGATGATCGTTTTAGCTCTGCCACATCTCTGTGCTCTCTAACACCATGCAGGCTGATTCCTCCAGCTGATTTTTTTTCAGTTCCTCTCCATTTCTCTTGAGCCTTTCTATCTTATGACGTGCATGACAATAAAAAAACGGCTTGCCTTGGCACTTCCTCATTCCCCCCTCAAAAAAATCGAAGGTCTCATTTTCTTGAGCATTGATTATGCACTGATTTATGTGTTTCATTTGTGTGTCTGACTGGACGATCCATCCGATCCGAAGCACTGATCCCGCCTCATGGGAAGTGTGTAAATTGAGCTCCCTTTCCTGGATCTGATCAGTCACAGTTTAGCAGTTCAGCTCCACCCGCTTCACTTTTTTTATTTAAATTACAGCTGCTTCCATACTCCGACTGACCAGTCATGCTTCGCATCATCTCAGATGCCCAGAGCATGAGCGCTTACCATCTCTCTGGCTGTTCATCAGCGTGTTGCTTGAAACACACGCGACTTCCTGCTGTGTGCCATATGATGCTCCTGTTTTTGTTATTTTGTCTTAATTTGGCATGTTGACTTGAAACACGATTCAATGCAATCCGCCTGGCTCTAGTTTGACATTTTTAAACCGGGCGACAGATGTAAACTTTATGAATTCTGTGGGTTCTTTTATCCAGACTGACGTAAACAAGAGCCGGAATCTAATCGGTCTAAAGAGCTGTTTATGTAAAATGTCCAGCAACTGACAGGACGTGAGGGTAGGGGTGGACAATTCAGTAGGCTCGGGCTGACGTAAACAGCTATTTCGGAATTTATTTTAATCTCTGTCTACACAAAAGTCAGCCTGGTGATGGTATGCATGTCATAGACTGTTACGTCTGATGCCTCAAGAACAAAAGTAGAAGCTACACGGATCAGCTATGAAGTTTAAACTGGTGACAGTTAAAACCAAAAAGTTAACACACTGACAGGTAAAGTGAATGCCATTGATTATCAGGTTACAATGGGACCTGTCGAGATGGCAATTTAACAGTCAGTTCTCGAATACAATGTGCTGGATGCAGGAATAATGGGCAGTCTTAAGGATCTGAGTAAGTTTGACACAGCCAAATTGTGCCAGCCAGACGATTTAGTCAGAGTATATCCAAAACAGCAGGTCATGTGGGATTTGCCTAGTATGTTGTGGTTAATAGGTACCAAAAGTGTCCAAAACCAGAGGGTCATGAGCGCCCAAGGCTCACTGACATGCATAGGAGGTGTAGACTTGCCGGTCTAGCCTGTCTGTTCTGACGCAACAGAAGATCCACAGAAGGACGTGTTACTGTTGTCTTGGTGACAGAACACCTTCCGAGGTCCATGCCTTGACAGATCAGGGCGGTTTTAATGTTATGGCTGAATACAGTATAGACTCAATATAGAGAAAAATGGCCAACATGAGGATTTAAATGTGTGCATTGATGTTCAGGTGGACCTACTGCTTAATGTTAGACCTTAAACACCTAAAGTCTTCGGGTTTTATTGAAAAGTTCCGTTTTAAAGAGAGGATTTGTGCATTTGGGTGTAATAATAAATAAAAAAAACATATAGAGATAGAAATGCAAATACGCCGTCGTGTATAAGACGACCTGATCAGCAGCCTTGTTGAAGTTAAAAAACGTAGACAGTGACTGAGATTGTCATCTGCTTCAAACCTGTGAAATCACTGAGCTTTACCATTTCTCCATCTTCAAAAAGCTTTTGTTTTCACTGATGGAGTTTTGTGCAGACACGAGCACATAACACAGGGGTGAAAACGTGTTTTTAAAAACATCCAGACTGCCCCCCATTTGAATTATATGTTCAGATTATTTCTGTTGCCAGGCAGATGAGTGACTCATCAGGCTGCGAGTATGGCGTCTAACTGCTCCACTTTGACATTGACTAAAGAAATCGGACGATGCTCAGGCTGTGTGTTGGTTTCTGATATGATTCTGGTCATATATTTCTCATTCGACACATTAATCCTGTAACTGCTTAGTTACTCAGTACCGAATCTCGTTCTTGGCTGGACATTAACATTAGCGTTGAGTTCTTGTTAGCTGTCTACCAGACGTAATCTGTGTAACAAGTGCGTCGGCGTTGACGGGCATATTGTAATGGATGTTGAGCGTTCAGCTGTGGGAGCTGATCTATTGGAGCAGAGTGTACAGTTTAAAGGACTAAAGAGCAGCTGCATTGTTCTCTTTAGGATGATGAAGAGATATGAAGTAAGGGGGAAATCCCACTGCACCATTTACCAGCAGGTAGTCAGACAGCATTGTGGGTAATATAGGAAACCTTTAACTAAAGTTAACCGCTATTGAATATCACATTAATTATAAATATGGATGTGAAAGTGGTTCAGTGAGGACTGGTTTTTCACGACAAGACAAAAGAAGTCTCTAGCAGTTGAGTAAATTAAACATTCGAGGTCTGAACATTTAGACCAGAACAACAAAAACATTTTGCAAAATGATGCAAAACTGCATTAGCACAATATAGTAGTAGCTTTAGAATCGAGAGGAGCCTCTCATGTCACTCAGTGTTCCTGATTTGGGGATGATTCACTCTCCATTAACCCGCTGCTCAGAGGTGGACAGGTTCAGCTAATGGAAATGAAAGTTTAAAGCGGTTAGCTCGGCCGTTTTTTAGCCTACAGAGCTGCTTGGTAATCGCACCAATTATTCGCAATCGAGTGTGTTAATCACCTATTATTTCAAATTCTTTTCAGGTAAATTTGATCACGTTAGGTTATGTAACCCTTCAACTGCAGGATAAATGGTTTGCAGCAGCAACTAACATGGATGTAGTCTGAATTGCCTGCATTAGTAGTAGTTGGACGCAGTGACTTTGAGAGTTTGCTCAGGGACCCGTGGCCAGAGGAGGTTATTTGTTAGCAGACGTCCTCAGGGAGACTGATTTATTTCTGTGCTCGACTGCTAAAATTGCCCCCAGACTGCCCTGTAAAGAGCCGTGTTAACTCTTTCTGTAGAGTGCGATTTCAAGTAGAGTTGCAGTTTATCTTCATATCTACAGTGCTGTAGAACTGTTCTTGAAAATAAATACACTGTCTTCTGTATGTTCCCTCGTAGTCGACTCCACTACATCTGGCGGCGGGGTACAACAGAGTCCGAATCGTCCAGCTCCTCCTGCAACATGGCGCCGACGTGCACGCAAAGGACAAGGGGTAGATATCGATACACTTACACTCTGTTTCTACATCATATTCTAATTAGATTTAAGAACTATCCGATTTTATTTGCACATTAAACGGTGACTGCTTCTCCTCATTCAGTCACAGGCAAGAGACGTTGTACAACTTGACCTCATGCACAACCTCAGTATGTCTACAGACAAAAAAAAAAATTGGAGAAAGCCGAGAGTGAATATTAAAATGAGCCTAATGCCTGTGTGTAGTGAGACAGGATCAAATGTCTAATACTAACCTAATGATTCCTTACCAAACAACATCTCCACTCAACACCACCACACAGGGGAAGATCAGGAACAAGGTCTTGTTCCAATCTTTACTCTGATTCACTGTGTTGTGTTTTTTGAGATGCTTTTCTGCTCACCGTGATTGTAAAGTTTAGTATTTGACTTCCAGTAGACTTCCTGTAGCTGGTGGAGTAGGTTGTCCCTCACAATATTGTTTACAGTATCATCAGAGAGACTCCTAAAAAAGAAAATGCTTGGAGGACCAATTATTTTTTTTATTAGTAGTAATGCGAAAAGTCTTCATTTAGAGGTAGAACATAGATGACATAGATAAACAGGCAAAGACTAGAGTTGGCAGAAGCTAGAAAAACCAACATGGAGACTCACATACACAAAAAGACAAGGAAAACAAAGGGAGGTATCTGTTTATGATGGTGTTTCTTTCCTTAGAAAATGCTTCTACTGTTTGTAAGTATATACCAGGCAAATCGGTACAGGATGTTAGTGGCTCCATTATAATGTGGGGTTTGTTTAGCTTGCATTCCATGGGACCCCTGGTACATCTACAAACATCTCTGACAGGTTAACACTGTGTGTGCCTCCTTTCTGATAATTTACAC
>JAOVVF010000019.1:18303944-18333375 GCA_028565595.1 Duopalatinus emarginatus
CTATAGTTGTATTTATTTATATTAAATGCATTTCTATTCATATTTATTCATATTATTTCCAAAAAAGTTTGGACACTGGTGAAAAGCATAAATAAAATCAGAATGCAATGAGCACATCATTTAAACACTATATTTAATTCAAATTCGTGTGAATATTATATGTATAAGATATTGAAACTGAGATGTTATTGTTTTTGAAAAACATGTGCCCGTTTTGAATTTAATTCCAGCAACACATTTTTGAGATAGTTTACCGCTGTGTTGCAAAACTCTAAACTGTATGTACTGGGGAACTGAGGAGATCAGTGTTGAAAGTGAAATGTTTCTCTTTTCTTCTCTGATGTGCGATTTTCATTTCATAATGCACCAAATGTTTTCAGTCTACGGTTACCACCCAGACTCTTACTATGGAACCATGCTGCTATAAAATGTGGTCTGGACGTTGTTTGTTGCTCCAAAATATTGTTCAGCATTAATGATGCCTCCACTGAGGTGCAAGTCACCTATGCCATGTGCACTAATGGCTTTTGAACTGTACACCGTTAACAAGCCCAGATGGTCCCTCTGCTTTTTAGCCCAGAGGACAGGGCATCCATCATTTTCAAAAAGAATTTATGTTGATTTGTCACACCATAGGAAACTTTTCCACTTCGTCTCAATCTTAAATGAGCTCAGGCCCAGAGACGGTGGTGGCATTTACTCATTTCCACTACAGAATCATGTCTGTTTTTAATGCAGTGCTGCCTTAGGGCCCAAAGATCACAGTCATCCAGTATTGGGTTTCAGCCTTGTTCCCTGCATATAGACGTTTCTCATTATTCACTGAATATTTTTAATGGTGGCCGTTTGCTATTTTATGCTATTTTATATACTTTTGAAATATTGTACTATTTACTTGTGCAGTTTTTCACAAAGTTATGAACACCTGCCTATCGTTTTTAAGCATTACATGAGTGTTTTTGTTGCCACTGTCCCAAACTTTGGAAACATGTTGCTGGTATTGAACTTAAAACGGGCATATATTGTACTATATGTACTATTTTCAATTGCATATGTGGTTGAAATGATTTGTACATAATTACATTCTGTTTATATGTCCTACTTTTTTGGAAAACTTTTCTGTTTTACACTGGGTTACAAAAACATATATTTGGACTAATGCATTTATTGTAGCTAATACATAATAATTTCTATAGTTAATATAATATAGTATAATACAATACAGTGTAATGTAATACAGTAATAATGAATCTGGTCACAGTGCATTGTTCCTAGACATTGCTGGTAACGTGATATCTGTTTATAACAAAATGATTAGAAGCAAATTGTGTAATATTAATGTATTATTTTTTTATTCATTACTTTACATGTCCGTGTTGTTTTGTAGATATTAAGTAGGGAGTAGCACATGATTAGATTTGCTGTTAACAGCCCATGCTGGGGTGGTATGATGAAGTCTGGCACTAAAGTTACTTTGCTATCCCAAGCTTGATTATGTTTTATAACTGCATAACCTGAAGTATTTTGTTCCTCATCAGTCATCAGACGTGTAGTATATGTTGTGTGTCATAGAAATGTATTAGGTATTGTTATATTTTTCGTACGGCCCACTCCTAGTCTGTTTAATCGTTGCTTTATGTAACTTTAGATTAGCAATTCTGCTATCAGGTAAATATCAGGTTAGACTTGTTACAGAATCAGATTCATCCTCTGATAACCAGTCCAGTGTTTTTTGTTTATTGTCTGGAGGATTTAGAGATGGTTTAGACTCTGCTGGTATGATGTCTTATAGTATTACCAGATTTTGTTACTACTGGCCTGATCTTAGTTCCTGTCAGAAAAGCACAAGACGTTTATTTTGAGTGTTTGTGTATCTGTGTCTTTAGCATGGTGCATGTGTGAACGCTATGGACCTGTGGCAGTTCACCCCCCTGCACGAAGCCGCGTCCAAGAACCGCGTGGAGGTTTGTTCCCTCCTGCTGAGTCACGGGGCCGATCCCACGCTGGTCAACTGTCATGGCAAGAGTGCTGTGGACATGGCCCCTACACCCGAGCTCAAAGAGAGACTCACATGTGAGCACATTACCCTTCTTATTTCTCTACTGCTGCTTCCAGGCTAATTTTGTACAGCACAAACAAATGTGGGCTATTTTTTCCATTTGCGCTTCGGTTTGGAGATGAATGGGGATTAACAGATTGGGTCGTCCTTGTCCACTTTAGACTTAACTCTGAAATATTGCAGTTATTATATCTCAAAAGCCAAACCATCATAAATCAGTAAAACTATTTTACTTTACGTTTTATTCGATTCCTTTTTGGATGAGGTTCCTGCTCTACAGCAGGCCAGGTTATTTATCTCTCTGATGAATTTCTTGTGAATTCTTTAAGTCAGCTTCACACACTACACTTTCCGATTTGGACTAAACTACACCACTGGCTAGTCTTTTAGTCGAATGGAGCAAAAAGAATCCCCCTGAAAGCATTACCAGTTTATTTGAACGCCTCATTAAGAGCAAAATGCAACAAAAAGCCCAGAGATAAAAAAAAATCTTAATTGCATCTTAAATTAAATTGTCACAAACATGAACATGGTTGGAAATGTCCCTTTTTAAAATCATCTTGCATGTCGTCTCTGCCCTCATCACCATCTCTTTTTTTCCTCCCGCTCTTCCTCAGACGAGTTTAAAGGACACTCGCTGCTCCAGGCTGCACGAGAGGCTGACATGGCCAAAGTGAAGAAGACGCTCGCTCTGGAGATCATCAACTTCAAACATCCACAGACCCACGAGACTGCGCTGGTGAGTTCTGCCCTCATACACACCTGCTGTGTTGGAGCTCTGGATTGAAACATTGGAGTACACCGCAAGGACTTATAGTCTTATTCTCACCATAAGAACAGTACATTAGGAATGTTGTGATTTACCTCGGAGCCAATGGGATAACTATTCCTTCTTAACTGCTGTGTGTTTGCGAGAGCAACAAAACTTGCTAGCTAACTGTGATGTGCGATGTACATTCACCTCCTAGTATCTGTATAGTCAGTGTTAAAGATTAAACAAGTGAATAGGTCTGTATGTTTAAAGCAAGTATTTAAATATAAACAAAAGCTGGTACACGGGTCTAATACTCTGTACACCATACATCTTGGAGGGAATGTTGCACAGTTCTCACACGTTTGTTGGTGCCCCAGCATTGAATTCCTCTGTTACTTGAGGTGATCATAGGAATCACTTATTATTGCTAACCATTCTCACAGCGGAAACAGCTCTAGAAGCTTCCATAGATATCTATCACTTTGGTGAATGCAACCAAATTGTGTGCCTAGGTAGCGTTGCTATGTATTTTGCATAGGCTTGTCTATACCTGGCACTTCAGTGTACAGCATCGAAAGTCACCTCTGTTTACTGTTCATGCTAAGAGCAGCCATGTTGATTTGAACTCGGAGCTAAGGAGACTGCTCTCCATTTTAGCTACTGCTCGTCCATTTTAATGCAGACACTTGAAACTTTTACATGCACACTTTTGTACTGGTTACTGTACAGAACATCTTTGTGCTTCTTAAATAGGAAGAAATAATGCATGTAAACCACATCTTAACTACAGTAACAAGCTGTAGCATCACTCCCCAGCCACTTGGCCACCTCGGGCATCTGAAGATCCCTCACTTTATTTTTTTTAAGTTAGCGTTTTTCTTTTGCTTGCTGCTTTAGCCTCATAGCTTTTTATAGAGTTTGTCTCGAAATGGCTTTTAAAAAATCTTCAGAAATGGGCTGGTTATGTCTTTGCTCTGCTTATGTTGGCATGACGTGATTTGAGTTGTAATTTATAAGCATCGTTGACATCAGACACTGTTGTTGTTGTCGTTGCAGCATTGTGCCGTTGCCTCGCCCCACCCGAAGAGAAAGCAGGTCACTGAGCTGCTGCTGCGGAAGGGCGCCAACGTCAACGAGAAGAACAAAGAGTGAGTGCGACGAAGAGTCTAATGTTCAAAAATCACCTTTATATTCCAGACTTGCTGTTCAGGTCTATATTCACCATAACATGAAGATTAACCATTACCTGTCCATTAGGAGCTGCATTTCTGTTCAAACATGCTAGCAAATTTCAAAACAAAGCCCCAAAACTGTAGTCATAAAAAAGTCCTGATGAAGTAAAAATGATTAGCAGAAAAGACCTGACGTATATAGCTGTTTTGTGTGTATAAAAAAAAAAAGAGAGTGACATCAACAGGAGCATAGTGAAGCCAATTAACATTTGATGTTGGTAAGTGCTTTACTCTGGTCAAGGTCTTTGTGATGTCTGAGGTTTTATTAAACGTGGGAGAAACATTTATTCTTCTTAATAGACCACTGAAATGTGACATATAATCCTCATCGTTTATGTAATGAGAGATCCTTATTCTTCCACTGCTCTTGCTGTCTTTGTTTTTTCATACTAACTAATCTTTATTTGTCTGTCTATCTATATGTCTATATGTCTATATTTCTGTTTATTTATGGACTACTCTAGATTTATACTCATAAAGAATCCCAGGACTCTTATTTCTAATTTGCTCATGCAAAACATAATGTCAGCAAGTACCCAGACAAGCATAGATTCCCTTTTCAGTTTTACAAGCTTGCTTCCTCATATTGTCTATCTTTCTATCTAGGGACCTAAATCTGTATCAGGATTCCTGTAAAGCTGCTTTGTGACAGTAGTTAACATTGCTTTACACATTCCCCACTTCCGTATTTAAGGCTCTTCCAAAATTTTAATCACATTTTGAAAATTCACCTTTAAAATCTGAATGGATTTTTAAATCACAATACAAAAATACCATGACAAATACGCCAGATGTAATTTGTTGGGCTCACACACACATTGTCACTCTCTTCTGTCTGTCTTGTTGTGTAGCTTCATGACTCCCCTGCATGTGGCAGCTGAAAGAGCTCACAACGACATCCTGGAGGTACTGCAGAAACACGGGGCCAAGGTACACACACACACACACACACACACACACACACACACACCAACATCCGTTTTCGTCATGCATCACATCGCATTGCATCTTGGGCCATCTGGCCTGTCTACTGTAACACAGAGCTAGAACACATCGGTAGTGCAATTACTCACACGTCGCCTCTGATCTCACACACACACACACACACACACACACACACACACACACACACGCTACTCAGCACTCAGCACTCATCTTACTCTCTCACCTCTTTTGAGCAGGAGACTGTGGAGCTGTTGTTCTCATGCCCGTTCTCACCGTTTCCATTAATAATAATGAGAAGCAGTGTTTAAGGGGCTTTATGTAAGAGATGCTGTGTAACTGTGACTCCATCTGCGATAATGAATATGAGACATGAGGATGGGACAGAACATGGCTGTTTAGTGGTGTTAAGCTACACATCAGTGCTTGTGTATGTCTCGTAACTGATCATACAACACACGTCTGCATGGGTCAGTGTTGTACAGCAGTCAGAACTTGTCCATAAATAAGATTTTTTTTTTTATTGAATTCAATAGGGGTTGATAAGGGAACTACTGTTTATAGCTGCTATAATGCAAGTGATAACCAGAACTAGATCAAATGTAACCAGAAATGGATACAAAAAATAGATAAAAATTGTTTTCAAATTTTTTTGCATACATTGCAATTGTAATACAAGTACTAAACATGGATAATAAAACAGCAGATCAAACAAATGAGACAAGACTTGACTTTATCTATTATATATTGAGGAAAGCGACCCAATATAACACATCTGTGTATAACCTTTGCTGTCAGTATCTGGTGTGAGCCCCTTCAGCAATAATTGCAACTGAACATTTTCCGCTAATTGTTGAACTGCTGTCTTCAGGTCATTGACTCGGACCAGTCCCGTGGTGGTAATAATAATAATCTTGAATTTCCTCCATTTGTACACAATCTGTCTGACGGTGGATTGGTGGAGTCTAAACTAGAAATGTTTTTTAACCTTTTCCAGCCTGATAAGCATCAACAACTCTTCTTCTGATGTCTCCTTTGTGAAACACTTCCACAAATGTGTTGTGTAGATCAGACTTTGCTAGATCCCTGTTCAGAACTGGTCTTGTGATTGGAATGGTCCCGGGTTTGATTCCGCTAGACGCGACTTGCCCTTAGACAAGGCACCTAATCCCCCCAGCTGCTTCCCAGGCTCCGTGGTTTGGGGCTGCCCCCTGCTCCGGGCAAGTGTGTTAACTGCCCACTAGTGTTTAGTCATAGCACAGAGGGCAAATAGTTTTCTTTCACTTTCACTTTTCACTTAAGTAAACCAAAGTGTCCTGATTGTTATTCCATAGATTTGACAAAACCTGACTCAAATTTCACCTTCACCTTATCTGCTAGTCCTAAAGGTTCACAGAAGGTTTTAAATAGTTCACAAACTTTTAAGCACCACTGTCATTGCTGTGGTACAAAATAAAGATTATTATAGGAACAGAATTAACTTTCGAGTTCAAGCTTCATCACGGATTGTCACACTGTTACTCAGTATATTTTTACAGCATGACATGGAGACCATAAAATTCATTTAAAAAATGATAGTCTAGTTAACAATATTACATGACTGAAGTAAATGTGAAACATAAGATCATTATTTATTAAAAATATAAAGAAACACAAATGTAAAAAGAAAGCACAGGAAGTGATCATGTCTATAATAACATTATTCTTATCACTGATTTTATTTGTAATATTTATTTGTATGCTGTACCTGCACAAGCATGCCCTTGTAGAAATCTTAACTTTTTTTAGTTTTATCCATTTTGTTAAGAGTGTTTTAAGAGTAGGGAGAACATGAATCCTTTAAGAACTTTTCCCAAGCATGCTGCTATATCATCGACCCTTATGTTATTCATTTGTACGGGACAGCTAGTGACCCTGGAGGAAGTTCTGTACGCGTCCTGATTTTAATGTTAGAAGGTTCTACGTCATTACTCAGGCTTCTGTTGATACTTGTACATGTCTATGAGGGATGCCGTTTGCTGCTCAACACTACCAAATGTTTACAATACACCAGAAAATAGTCTCGGCTTGAATTTGTTTGGTGAGAATACACAATAAAAAGAAATACCTCTTCACCCGGACCTCGATGCCAAATGTGTAAATGGCAGGAAAAGGGATCTTTATCTGTTAACATGCCACCATTTGAAGGATTAAGGTGACATTTCCGGGATGAAACCTGTGCCAGAAATCTGTGGAGCTAAACCTTTTTGGCTCCAAGTCAAAAGCGGAGATTTCTCTGTGGGTCTGGAAACTATCTAAGAGCTAAATCGTTTATATCAGCACCGGAGCGGCAGTGCTTAAGAGACTGCCAGATCGATGCAGCTCTTTTCCAGGAGCCCAATCAGATAAGTATGGACTGATTGGACAGCCATTCAGGCTCTGATGTTTGGGTTCGGAGTGCCCGAGCTGCTTGGCTGCGTTACCGCGTCCACTGCAAAGACGTCCCCCTCCAGTTCTCCTTAACAACAAGAGGAGTTTATTTAATGAGCTCTTACTTTCACTTGTTTTGCCCAGCTTTAACCTTGCGTGGCATACTGGGTTGGACAGCTCAGTAGATCGTTGGCTTTGTTATGACTAAACTGAGAAACACTTAACCTGAGGATTATGATGCATTCCGACAGAGTCATGTTCAGTCTGTTTACACAAACACTGTTGATTTCTTCACCTTGTCTCTTTACCTCAGATTTGTGAAATTTGGTTTGTGGGTGTTACAGTGGAGTTCTCGTCACGCATTAAATTTTCTTGGTAATTTACAGACACTTCTCGACAATACTGTGTCTCGGTGCTGATGCCTTCTTTCTGCTTGCCTTGCAGTTTAACCTGCCTGAATCTATCATGCGTTGCAGTAAGTTCATTTGGAGTTAGTGAATTTGTGCGTTTGCGATAAGCCCAAAGTTACTCCTTTAGCCAGGAACAGACAAGGAATAGGAATAGTCACCATTGATGCAAGAAGCAAGCTGGGTCGTAGTGTAGCCGGATTAACATCGGGAATGGATTGTTTCACGTTTCAGTTCAAGTTTTCTTACAAAACGTAGTAATAACCCGATTATTTTCGAACACACTAATTTTCACTTCATCTCACTTTCTGTGTTTGAGTTATACACTGCCAGCATGACCCTAGGGCTGTTTCCCCTGACTCACTGTGAGGGACTGGGTGGTGATGAGTGGCCACGCTGTGCGGAGTGTGTACAGAGGGGTGTGCTTGTCAGGGAGAGTGTGTAAACAGATGGGGTGGCAGTGTCTCACTAATAAGCAGACCAGCGAGCAAGGAGATAAACACACTTTCAACTCAGCTGGCCTTGCAGTACGAGTCAGCACAGAGCAGCACTGGTGGCGGTAGCTTGTTAAACGAAAGAGAGAGAGAGAGAGAGAGAGAGAAAGAGGGTTAGCAGCCCGCCTGTCAATGTGTTTACAATTATAGGGTAGAATTGTGAATCAGGAATAAATCTCCCGCACACAACGTGTCAAAAGTTGTGATGAAACTTTGCAGAGTTGAGGTTTAAGTTGGAGAAAAACCTGCAGACACACACCACCGGT
Organism: Duopalatinus emarginatus; assembly: GCA_028565595.1. Classification (NCBI taxonomy): domain Eukaryota; kingdom Metazoa; phylum Chordata; class Actinopteri; order Siluriformes; family Pimelodidae; genus Duopalatinus; species Duopalatinus emarginatus. The sequence continues at coordinate 18,312,508 of JAOVVF010000019.1, forward strand.
ATCTCACCTGTCCTCTCGTCTCCGTGTGCACAGCGCTGATAGTCCTCAAAGAAGCGCTGGAGTTGCCCAAGGGCGCGTCTGATTAATTCATGTCGGTGTTCATTTTAAAGTGGGCCGGCTTTATTCACTCTTCTGTCTTCTCCTGTGCCACACTGTCATCGCACCTTGATTTGCACAGGGACGGCTGAGAATACAAATATTCACATCCTTTCCTGGACAATAAGTCCCTCTGGAGTCAAAGCGTACCTCCCTGTATTGTGCCTCCAGACAGCATTGCTGTGCTGTGTAGGACTTTATTCAGATTGGATTAGTTTTACATGAGGAGATGCGGTAATGAAATTATTACTGGCGGATCTCTGGGATTTTAGTCTCATCCAAATCAGTGTGTGCTTGTATCTGTAAAGATTACCCTGTGTTTAACCTTCTGTAAAATAACCAGTTGAAATAAAACCAGGGGATATATATCCTTTTGGAAATGGACATGTCTGTAGAGATTAGGTTATATCCTGTAAGGGGGGGGGGGAGCTTTGCCGTTTCGCGCTTTCTCCTTATTGTAAACGTACTACAAGTACTGCCTTCGCTATTTTTTTATCATCTCTGTCTCTGAAAACAAGAAACAAAAAAAAAACTGGACAGTCATTTAGAAATGACATTTAACAGGATGCAGTTATGCTTGTGAATGTGGGTTCATAGCAGAGAGACAAACTGTGACTGAAGATCAGTTTGTGTGACCACACCCCTTAAACAAGCTTTTATAATGAAGTCCACAACAATAAGTTTGAGTTAAAATTGTGTTTGTAATATGGATGGATGTTTCAGTATGATAATCATGTGTAGGTCATGGAGGTACTTGGTAGTAATTTGAATAAAGTTCATTCTGACTGCAGGGTTCAACATTACCATCATTTTCTTTCTTTTTGCTTGATCACAGCTAATTTATGCAAATTTACCCATTTAAATCCTGACAAACACAGAAATACTAGTAAATATTGCACCTTTTTATATAATTTACATGTGTGTGTTAACACAGATGAACGCAGTAGACACTTTGGGACAGACGGCTCTCCACAGAGCGGCTCTGGCCGGTCATCTGCAGACGTGTCGGCTGCTGCTGAGTTACGGCGCAGATCCAGCCGTCGTCTCGCTGCAGGGCTTCACCGCCGCACAGATGGGCAACGAGGCCGTCCAGCAAATCCTCAACGGTAAACTCATCCAGCCTGTACTCTCACAGCATGTGATAATGTGGACATCAGAGGCTTTCTCACGTTCATAATACTGCTTTTGTCCTGTGTAGAAAACATTCCAGTGAGGAACTCGGATGTCGACTACAGGCTTTTAGAGGCAGCTAAAGCAGGAGACCTGGACACTGTGAAGGTGACTAATGCACTCGCATAAATAGCGGAGGAAATAAAAAATTAAACACAATTTTTCACTTAATATGAAATAGGTGTTTGCTTTATAATTACACGTGGGGTCTTATAGCAGTAAAAAGAAAACTGGAGCTCTGGGTCAGATCAGGATTGAGTAGGTCAAGTAAATGGCTGGTCTGGTGTGACCTGTGTAAAGGAAGTGTCAAGGACAGAGTTTCCAGTGAAGGCACAACATAGTGTTTCATACACTTTAAACAAAGACCTACGGAGCCTGTAGGAGTATAGTGGTAGAAAAAAAATGGGACACAAATCGTTCCCTCAGTTTACTAATGCATTCCCTCAATTTACAAATTATGCCACAAGCATTAGCCAGCTGTGTTGTGTGTTGTCATAGCAACGGTTCATCGCTTCCTGTTAGTAAGTAATAGTGTAGTATGTTCATATTTTGTGTACTAGCCTATCAAACTTATACTATTAAGATTGGGGTATACAGTATAGTATTCATGTCATATTTAACACCCAAAGTATGTCGAGGTATTTGAACAGTTCAGAGCGAAACTGAATAAAATCCAGGTGGTCCATGTCGTCCTCTGTACTGCACTCACTGTGTTAATCCGGGAAACATGCAGAATATAATACTATGCAGTATATACTATGTGCTAATCTTAATATTATGAGTTTGATAGACTAGTAAACTAAACATGAACATATTACACTATTTCATGCTAACAGGACACACAACGCAGCGATGCTAACATGGCTAATGCTATCATACAGTCCTACAATAAACAATGAAGTGTCATGTTTTCATCTTATGTTATGACAAATATCACACACAGCACTATTATTCAGCATTCATCTGATTATTTTGCCGTGTATACAGACGGATTAATAAATCGAGGGAACTAATATTTCTCTATCACTGTACTTCAGGGGCTTTGTAAAGACCTGTCTCAATTTATCCCATTTCTTTTTTTTTGTATGTTTGCTGTGAAATTCAAACGCATCACTTTCCTTTCATAATTCTTGTACGCTAAGCAAAGCAGCCCTACAGTCAACAGCCTTCTCTCCCAAAGTTGTTTGCTGTACAAGTAAAATTCTCCACATGCACCTGTTAAACCAATCATTTTTAAGTGGAGCTACTGTTCTCCAATGTTGGGCCAGACCCATACACTAACCTGACCCATCAAATGACTACACACTCCGTGTCCTAAATCATCATGTGGACCAAATTGGAATTAAAACAGGCAACGCACTCAGGGCTGTTACCTCAGCTGCTGCATCAATATGTTCATGATCTTGCAACCTAAAGATCTGGAAACTTGAAAGTGGGTCTGTCTCAATACCTAGTAAGCTCTCTACATAGACAGCGTTTTACGCCATCCTGCGCACACTCCTGAGAAGAAGCCTGTCTCTATTCTTTAATGCTTTAAAATGCTGCCTACTGAAGTGCCTCATTCTGACTGAATGTTCAGGGTCAGAGTAATATCTCAGGTCACTGGGTTGAATGGCCTCCGGCTAACTAGCTTAGTAAGCGAGTCACTAACAAGAGCTTCTCAATACACTGTAATTAGATTAGTGGAGGCAGTAGACAGCAAGGCAGCTCACTAACTTTTGAGACAGACCCAATGTTGTTATAAAAATATCTCATTCAGGTAACTGGTATGATAATGTATAAGTGTTTTATTTGTAAACGATAATAAAAAAATCTATTGATTTTGCCCCATTTCAGACTAGTGATATGGTCAGTTTAGATTATTTCACATTTTGTGTTGTTTTTTGTATTGTATAGTGCTGCTGTGTAGTAAAAAGAGCACTGATATACTGTGTATGCAATCTTTCTGCAGCAACTGTGCTCGGCTCAGAACGTGAACTGCAGGGATCTGGAGGGACGTCACTCGACGCCGCTGCACTTCGCGGCAGGCTACAACCGTGTGGCTGTGGTGGAGTACCTTCTGCATCACGGTGCAGACGTCCACGCCAAAGACAAAGGGTGAGTGTGAGCTTCAGGTCTATGTTAGCGCTCTTAAAGCTAAAAGAATAGTTAAATTAGATGTTGCTGCTTCACTAGTACCTCAAGTCTCGAGGAGGCAAAATCATTTAAGCATGTGTTTCTATTCCACAGTAATGTTTTCTGGTTGCCAAATTTAGCACACTGTCATTAACATGCAAGAATCCTCTCATTTTATTGAAGTGTTCAGCACAAGGTTAGGACAAATGACTTCCCGTGGTGCACCATATGAGTTTTAGCCAGAGAAAAAAGAGCCTTTTAACCAGCTCTGATTGCTTTGTTGTGTTCCTGTTCGGGGAAAACATTGACTAATGGGGTGATTTATTGATGTGGAGTTAGCTGTCACTACCCTGAAGTTTATTATTTGTCTATAACAGCACACCTCTAAGTGTTTTATTTCTGTTGCACCACAGCTAATGGTGATCTGCCAGCAACATCAATTTATTATTTACTAAGAAATGACGCACTATACTTTTTAATCCATTTATAGTTCGATTTAATGCTCATACATTATTGTTATTTCAGCTATAAACAGTCCGTCACATTCTGTAGATGTAAATAAGAACAAGTGCAGTTTGTTATAGAGAAGCATAACCTCCTCTGTGCTGAAGCTCTGTCTGAACACACACAGCTTTAAGCAACACTTCTTTCATAAATGGTACTCACATCTTAAAGAAACCACCACCAGAGCAATGATTATACATTTTCAATCCATTTATGTGGATGAACCGACGTGTCCGTAATTTCTAGAGTAATGGTGTGAGCTATTACTCTGGAAATTATGGTGCAGAACAAGTCCATTAATATTAATGAATTTGACTTGGTGAATTGCTGCATGGCAATCGGAAAACAGCTGAAGGAAATGGGAAAAAAAAGTTAGCGGGAACAGGGGGGAGGGGGGATCTGTTGTTCATACAGAGAAATACAAGAAGAAGTGGAGATGAATAATTAAAGTAATAAGTGGAGGATTTGTTCAGGGAAACAAGTCAATGCATCAATGAATCGGTAATTATCAAATAAACAGGTTGTATGTAGAGTGTGTATAGTGGATATGTGTCCTTACATATGTGTGTGTGAGCAAGTGTGTGTACGGAGACATACATAGTGTTCACCTGTCAGAGATGTTTGGAATACCAACTAAACAAACCTATTTATTTTCTAACAGGCCTCCTGATGTAACTGTTTATATGACAGAGCTGCTAAATTCTGGATTATGAATTATCTCTCTATCTATGGACAGAGAGAGAAAGAGAGAGAGAGAGAGATTCTGACCATTCAGTTAGATCAGTGAACACATGAAACTAAATTCTGCCCCAACATTAAAAACATTTATTTTTAGAGAGATTTCGTTTAGGACCTTTTTTTTTTAAATAGACATTGTATATATTTTTTTACTGAAGCGTGTGATTAGTATTTAAACAGTGAAGTTTGTGTGTGTGTTTGTGTATCAGAGGTCTGGTGCCACTGCACAATGCCTGCTCATACGGACATTACGAAGTAGCTGAGCTGCTGGTGAGACACGGGGCGTCAGTGAACGTGGCCGATCTGTGGAAGTTTACACCGCTGCACGAAGCTGCTGCCAAGGGCAAATATGAGATCTGCAAACTGCTTCTGAAGGTGTGGGTACAACACACACACACACGCACGCACACACACACATACATACACAGAGAGAGAGAGAGAGAGAGAGCTGTGACTCAGCATTTCCATCTGTCTGTTTGGTTGAGTCAAATGAAGCCCGTTTCTGGAAAGCCCGGACACAGCCATGACCTTTGACCTTTTGCGGAAAAGCTTCCCACATTTCTCGGTTTAAGGTTTATTAGTGATGAACCCACTTTTATTGCTTTTTTTTCATCTCCTCACCGTAGCCCTTTTGCAGCTCCAGACTGATGAGGACAGCACATTTTTAAAAGGAGCTGATATTTGGATATTTATTAAAATGAGAGTTCAAGTGGCCTGTTCACATCATAACACAAAGAGTGTCTGAGGGAAAAAAAACTTTAACCCCTTCACATCAGATACATTTTGTGAATGATTCTCAAACATGCCCATAGATTTCTGCCTCAACCACAACCAGTTCTTCAGGGATGTCACCTAATGTAGTTCAGGACACAGTGGGAGGTCCTGAACAAAGGGTTAAATATACATTTGTAGAATTTTTAGAAATTTTATCCCTAATGATCAAGCCAGTGGCGACAATGACAAGGAAAAACTCCCTGAGATGACAAAAGGAAGAAACCTTGAGAGGAACCAGACTCATAAGGGAACCCATCCTCATTTGGGTGACACAGACAGTGTGATTATAAACAAAAAAAAGTGCAGGTAGCCAGAGAATTAAAGTCTGTAATCTAATTCATGGTTTATACATCTCTCCATTATGGTGTATTGTAGACTGTCCATGTCCATGGTGGGTCAGATGAGACTGCAAAAAGTTAAGAGGGGTCACAGTGTACACAGTGTTTGGGGAGCAGGAGGAATCACAACACAGGGTTTCTGGTATCTCCTGGTGCCTCATCTGTAGCAGGTGTAGCTCATCAGAATCAGCTAAATGCTAAATAAACATCTCCTTACATTGGCTTATTATTAGTCTTTGGTTTTAAGTGTCTATTACACAAGGCTCTAAGAATTAACTGTGATAAATGTTCTTCTTTTCTTTAAATAACACATTTTTAATTAAACATCGACTTGACACACTTGATAAATGATGCAAACTTTTATTTTAAAGGGACTTTTTCTGCTGTTTTGCAAAATCTATTTTTAAAATAAGCTTTTGGAGTGGAGAGATGTGGCTGTTAGCTTCACTGTGCAAGAAACATTTTATTCTTATTCTTATACTTACACTTACACTCTTACACTTATAATAAAGTGCTGTATGATGCCTGCTATTTTGTGAGTCATCAGAGCAGTGCACCACGCTGGGCTTAAGGCACTTATTAAGATTTTATCTTCTCATTGCTCCAGGTTTGTCCTCTGCAGTCTGTTTTTTTTTTTTTTTTGCAGCATTATTAGTGGTGCTTCTTGTGGCTTCACATCTTGTTTGGTTTGTATAGGCGCCTTTGGTTTATACTGAGTTTATACCTGAAACGAATTACACCACAATTCTTATAGAAATGGACTATAAGTCCCATCCGAGTTCAAAAGAAAGCATTCACAGTTACATATCAATCAACACTAACACAGCAATCACACCTGTGTTTGTTTCAATCAAATCAAAGTGTGAACACACCGTAAATCACAGGCTTGTTGTGTGTTTCAGCACGGCGCTGACCCGACAAAGAAAAACCGGGACGGAAACACACCACTAGACATGGTCAAAGAAGGGGACACAGATATCCAGGACCTGCTGAGAGGTGACGCCGCTCTGCTGGACGCCGCAAAGAAAGGCTGCTTGGCTCGTGTGCAGAAACTCTGCAGCCCCGAGAACATTAACTGCAGAGACACACAGGGGCGAAACTCTACCCCACTACACCTGGCAGGTAACAGAGTTTCTGTCTGACACGCACACGAAGTGCAGTGCTATTTCTGCCTGCCACGTCCCGTAACCCGACAGCAGTCACTGTCTAAACATTACTATCCGCACTGCAAACCACAAAATGAGCCGTCACTCTCTGAATCATGTTATTCGAGCCTGAGACTCGGTTTAAGAGTATTAACAGCTGTGTGGTACTTTAGTAAACATCATCTCTCCCTCATAGTCTGGCTAGATAAAACAGACAGGGGGGACATGTCCAATTAAGTCCCAGGCTTTTATCAGGAATACAGTTCTGAGCGGGACTCCTGCCTCCAGCATCACTTTGTTGTTGTTTCCTGAACAGTAGATAACAAGTTGTAGACTTCAGTTCAGATACATTATATTCATTCCCACATGCATTGCTTAAATCAGTGTCAGTGGCTTTAAAGAGATAAAAAAGAAACAGAAATAAAAGCAAAAGGACGCCAGAAAAAAAGAACGATTTGATCTAAATCCCCTGGATCAGCTAAATGTTGCTTTTGTGCTTTGCATTTTTAATTTTTTTTTGTTAGATTGTTTTCCCTTAAATAATTTCAGGTCAGTGTTCACTTCAGTCCAGTAATTCACCGCCTGGTTTGAACTGTTTTAAAAGCTGTTACTGCTGGGCATTCACAAAATAATCATTTACATTCATTAAAGTGCAGGAATGGGAATTAATATGTGAAAGTGATGTGATTGATCTACTGTGCTTGCTCACAGAGGACACTGATCTCTGCATTTAACCCATCCATCCAGGACAACACACACTAGTGAGCCTGAAGCGAACGTGTCTGTGTGTGTTTGCATAAAAAAATAAAATCAGATGTGTTACTCTCATGTTATACTGATGCAGAGGTTTAGCTACAGCATTTCTCATTTTTTGATCATTTCAATGGAGATATGGCAGACATTCTGCTTTTTCTTTTCTTTTTTGCTTGTTATATTGTGGGTCAGACCCATTGCGAATGAAGTTCACTGAATAAGAAAAGGACACATTAAGTGGAAGTTACTTTCTTCTGCTTTACATCCAGTTCATCTGTGTGAACTAGTGATGGGTTAATCCATATCAAATCCCAATACTCAGCTGCTTATACATACAGATTCTGATACAATATAGTGATAGGGATGGTAAAAACTAGCCTGACTGATCCACAGAAAGATCTGCTTTTAATGTCTTAGTGCCAGATACCACAGATGACCTTCAGAGGTCTTGTGAAATCCATGCCTCGATTAATCTGAGCTGAGATGTTATATGTAGCTAATGTACAAAACATAAGGGAAAAGAAGAGCACAAAACAACACCTGATGTTCCATTATAGTGAAATACAGAGAATGTTAACAGGCACAGACTAAAACTTCCTACAACAGACACTACGAATGTTTTTCTTTAACCTTGTCTTCCATGTTTCTGTCTGCATTCATGCCAAGTTAAATCCTCTGCTTTGCTGTTTTTAAGTAGGAAACTTAGTTAATGGAATGGTCTGAAAGCATTCTTTATAATAAGCCTGTGACCCCTGAATAACCTCTTCACTGTATAATGATGTGTGGAAAGAAAATGGAACAGACCAGAATTAAAACGAATGCAGGGACTGACTGATTAGCACTTTGCATGTATGTCTGGGTGCAAATGCATGAATATCACACTGTAATGATGGTATTCATTAGTATGGGTCTGCTGAACCCTCTCTTAGCATACGTCCTGCTTGACCTGAGCCCACTGTGTCCTGATCACGTGTTTAAATGTTTTATTTCAACAGCGGGTTATAATAACCTGGAGGTAGCGGAGTATCTTCTGGAGCATGGCGCAGACGTGAACGCTCAGGACAAAGGTGGCCTCATCCCCCTCCACAACGCAGCCTCGTACGGGGTGAGTGTACAAATCAAACACGGCTGTTAAACAAGCAGTTCCTGATATCAAATTAACCCCTCCTGCTGGTAGCGCAGTGCAGAACGAACAAACAGCAAGACAACACACGGCTACTAGAAAAACAGATGTAGATCTGAATAATCTATGCATGCACACACAAACACACACACACACACACATATACAAACATGCAGACAGACAATGTGCTCACAAGCTTTAGAGTTTCTATTCATGCCTCGAGCTTCTGACTGCTCTGCTCATAGCTGTGCACTGAAGTGTGTGCGGTCTGTGCTGCCTGCCAGGAGCGTCCCGGCTCATGCACTTTTAATGCAACAATCTGGTGCATGATTTGTTCAGGAACAGACCTGAGTGTGAGATGATACCCTGTAGCTAGTGACAGTCCAGGCCAGATGACAGTGCCAAGCTGTAAACGAGGGACTGTCTTCTCATCTTTGCCTGTCCTGATTAAAGACGTGTTACAATCATCCAAAAACAAACAAAATGTCTGACAACCGTTTATTATACATGATAACGTTACAGCAAGCCGTTCAGAGCTGGCACATTTCCTGCTGCACACTGATTGGCTGCAAGAGGCCTGGGGCGGGCCTGACAGAATGCCTGTGGAAGCTTTAAAGTGTCCTCTTTCAAATCGTTTTAAACTTCAGTGTTCAGTCCTCCAATATAATAGCGTTTATAAAAAACTAGTTTAGAAATATTGTGCATTGGTTTATAGTAATTAATGTATTGGGGTGTGTCTTGCTCTGTAGTAAATAATGTACTTCTTATTGCCAGAATATTGCTACCTTGACTGATTGGAGAAAATGATTTCATTTTATACTTCCATTCTTTTTCTATCAATGAGTGTTTCTAATATTTTATCTACCACTCTGACACGGATACTTGCACTTCTCGGTCACCTCAGCCAGTCTCAGCTTAGAAACCCGAGGCACATATTCAGGCAATGCTAATGTTTGCTGTATCGACTATGTATTGTCTAGAGCGATCAGCATATTGTTTAATGCCTCCAGCATTCAACCACACTGGGGTTCAGTTTATGTTTATAGATGACTAGAAGATTCAGTGTGTCCTAAACTCACTGCAGTACAAAACTACTGAAGCAGAGATCAGACTCCAAACATGTCATGGCTCAGATTGTTCTTTATTATTTATTTTTTGTCAAATCATTTTTTTTTTTAACACTGTGCCGTTTGTTTCTGCTGAGGACAACAGAGCTGTGATTAGGCTGACTGGGCAACAGCTTGCTGGGAGCATGTACACACTCTTAAACACACACACTGTTGGATTTTTTCCTAAAATCTATCAGATGGCAGCAGGAGTCCAAGAGTCCACCCAGAGGCTATTGAAAGCTTGTAGGAGGCTTGAGGAAGGGCTGTTGGGTAGCTCTAGCTGTTCCTCTCTAGGCCTTCCTTTGTTTGAGGCTGATGGAGTCCAGACGGTTCTGTTAGCCTGATACTTTCATCCTAGCAAGTGACTGACAGAAAGCCAGTGACTAGTCTGTGTGGTGTAAGTTGAGTTCAGCGATGGAAGTATATTTGTATATTTTTTGTTCAAATTATATATGATCTAAATGAAATAGAAATGTAAATGATTCTATAAAATATGACTCCATTCTGGCGTTTGTAGTGTGCGGTTTTGTAAGTTACCTAGTCGCAATTTTATTTCCTACCTGCAATTAGTTCGATATTCAAAAATGTGAAAAATACAAAATCACTGTAATAATTTTTATTATTAATATTGTTTTATTTCTCAGTTCAAACACCAGTGGTGAAAAATCCATGGAAGTTAAGGCATACATTTAACTCCTCCCTATTCATCATGTTTAGCCGATTTGCCAACCTCCTATTGATCTTGTTCATAATTTTGTATGGTGAACATTACTGGCTATTGTGTAAACGAGCCAAGCATCTTTTTTATATTGTCATTCTGACTACCTGTTTCAAAAGTAAAACATTTAATCAAATCATGTCTGCAGTGGCGAGTTTAAAGGAGATCTGGCATGTAGAATGGTCTAACCGACCCGTATAAAGTCCTCCACTGTTTTCATGAACATTTCTGACATCCACATTACTCAGATGATAATCTAAACACACCACATTATAGCTGATTCTTTCAAAAATGTTAGTGCATCTATATTTAAATTCTGCTCTGTATGGACAGCTGTCTTCTAAAACAGCCCCTAGGCCATGTCTCTCATAGATATAACAGACAGCTGGAGGTAGTGGGAATGGTCAGGTTTGGACCTGGGTGTGTTTTTAGAAAGAAGATGTAAGTATTTGATTATAAGACTTACTTGTTTGCAAAGCTGAACGTGTATTCATATTCCTAACAATGCACTTTGGCAGGTGTGGCTGTCGAGGTAAGATTCAGATGCTTATCCCACAGGAGTGTAATGATACGCAATTGATGCATGGTTCAATACTATATAGATTCAACTGTTCTTCATAAAATACCCTTATCTTATGTAAGGTGTAATAAACATTTAAATTGAATCTAGCCTCATTCTCTCTCCTCTGAAAAAAGTAGCTTATGAGGATGAGAAATAATTAGCTCATAAGGAACAGCTTGTAAAGAATAATGGTGAGTTACAGGGACTTGTCCAAAAAATGCACACTTGCATTTTAGCTGATTAAAAATAGCCCCGGCTGTACTGAGGAATACACAGAGGCTGAAAGGTTCCACATCTGTAAGGTCTGATGAATGGGACACGTTGACCTTCCAGTAATATACAATGCTGATGTCCAGTAAGTGGTAGACTGAAACAGTATAACGTGCTGGGATGTTTGTCAGTGAAACTAGTCTTTCTGCTGCATTCAGCGAGAAGTTTCTGATGGTTTCAGTCTTTGAAAATAAAACGCACCAATTCCTATTATTGGGAAGTTCCTAGCTGCAGATATGAGACTCAGTGGTGGAGACTGCAGGATTCACACCCACATCTAAATTTGTGTGACTCTGCTAACAGCAGAATCAGAAATAATTTTCCATGTTTCAGACATGCTCCCTTCAGGGTCAGACCAGTGAAAGCTTGGCCAGCGCCAATGCTTAATGTGGCATGTTAAGCTTTATTACATACTTATGCACAAAAGTTCTTGAAACTTTTCAAAACCTGGGGCACATATTCAGGCAATGCTAATGTTTGCTGTATCGACAATGTATCGTCTAGAGAGATCAGCATATTGTTTAATGCCTCCAGCATTCAACTACACTGGGGTTCAGTTTATGTTTATAGATGACTAGAAGATTCAGTGTGTCCTAAACTACTGAAGCAGAGATCAGACTCCAAACATGTCATGGCTCAGATTGTAGGGGGTTTCTGTGCAGTTTGTTTCTGCTGAGGACAACAGAGCTGTGATTAGGCTGACTGGGCAACAGCTTGCTGGGAGCATGTACACACTCTTAAACACACACACACAGTTGGATTTTTGTCCTAAAATCTATCAGATGGCAGCAGGAGTCCTGGGGCAGGTCCAAGAGTCCACCCAGAGGCTGTATTGAAAGCTTGTAGGAGGCTTGAGGAAGGGCTGTTGGGTAGCTCTAGCTGTTCCTCTCTAGGCCTTTCTTTGTTTGAGGCTGATGGAGTCCAGACGGTTCTGTTAGCCTGATACTTTCCTCCTAGCAAGTGACTGACAGAAAGCCAGTAGTTTGTGTTGAGTTCAGCGATGGAAGCAGGCGACATTTCCATTGAGATTTTTTCTCTTCTGTACAAATTTGGTGATGTAACAAATCTGTATAATTCTGTTAAAATATGACTCCATTCTGGTGTTTGTGGTCTGAGGTTTTGTAAGTTCCCTAGTCACACATTTTATTTCCAACCTGCAATTAGTCTCATTTACTGTTTAATATTCAAAGATGAGAGAAATACAAAACCACCGTAATAATTTTTTTATGCTACTATATTATATCTACATTATACCACTTCAGTTGTGATCATGTGTATACAAGCATTGAAGTACTGGCTTTGTTGTAACATATTTGCTTGTTTTTTCCTCAGCATGTGGATATTGCAGCTCTGCTGATCAAGTACAACACATGTGTGAATGCCACGGATAAGTGGGCTTTCACTCCTCTCCATGAGGCTGCGCAAAAGGGGCGCACCCAGCTGTGTGCCCTACTGCTGGCACACGGAGCCGACCCCACCATGAAAAACCAGGAGGGCCAGACGCCACTTGACCTCGCCACGGTAATCACACTACTACTACTACTAATACTACTAATAATAATAAGGTCATATCAATCTCTGTGATGTTTTTTACACCCAGTGATAGAAGGTTCAGTGTAATATGAATTAAGCACACACAGAATTCTATCAAAGAAGTATATTATTACAGTTGTTGTAGAATCTATATGTAAATCCATCTTTAACATTGTTATATGTGTATCAAGCTAGCTACACTGTTACCCTCCTCAAGGCTCTCGCAGGAATTCAGTCACCTTTAACAAATACTGTAAAGAGTAACTGACATAAATTCAGAAATGCTTACTCTAGTATATGCATACTAGTCCACCAGACTAGTCTAACTTCCGTCTAAAATTCAACTGAAGTGATGAACACTGTTCCTCATTGTGATTTTTAGTCAGTTGGTGTTTTAATGATGATGGTGGAGATGCTGTGTAACATATGGATTAAAAATCTCTCATAGGTTTCAACTAGGTGGAGATCTTATGTGTGTGAATGCATCTGATTTATATTGTTTTTATTTTCATCAAACCATGCGTCCTCATGCCCTGTGGTGCATCCTGAAAGTGACCATTTCCATCATTAACATTACAAATTTACAGTTTTTTTTGTGTAACATTGATGACAGCAGTCTATGGTATCCATGTTTGTAACAGCATGTTGTTTGCCTTTGTAACATGACAAGCTGCAGTTTTGGTCTCATGGACCATGTCATTTATTACTAACTTAGAAATCGAAATGATTGCTGTGTAGTTTAAGATGATACACACTGCATTAGTTTTGTATAACAGCAGAGCCCTTATGTTATCTAATTATGAAAATAAGACATAGATCTTGGTGTTCCTGTATTCAGTACGTCATCAAAGCAGACCTGTATTCCTAAAAAACTTTCAGAAAAGGGTTTTAAATAAACATGTAGTGGATTATAAAAGATGTATCCTAACCACCAGGGCAGATGACACTTAATCCCTGGATCACACGGGATACTTTTAAACCACGCGCCCTCACATATGTGTGAGAAAGGCTGCAGGTGTTGGTATGTCAGCTGTGCTGGTACACAATGACCTTATATTATTAGAGTTAAACACTCTTTATGGTAGAGAAATTTGTCTTTTTATTTCATTTTATTTTCTCACAGAACACAACAGATACCATCTGTCTCATTTATGTCAAGGAGGACTCAGGAGATGTGTTTGCATAATACAAACATGGGTTTTTGCATTCATGTAAAAATAATGTATTCCTGTGAATTCATAATTAATGAGTCAAATTGAATCTTTAAAGAGGACATACTATGAAAAATCCACGTTTTTTAGCTTTTGTATACATTCATTTGTGTACCTGGAGAACCAACCCTCAGACTGTGAAACAAGGCAACCCAGTCAGTTTTGCGTGTTCTGCCAAGTAAGAAAACATGGGATTCAACAAGCTGTTCAAAGTTGGTGCCTCTTTATATGTCAAGTGAAGCCTGATTAGAATAATACAACCCCTCCATTTAAAAAGCTCTGCCTGCTGCTCAAGTATCTCCACCCACAACTTGAGAATCACATTTGTGAAGAGCATTTTTCTTGTTTGTTTATTCGTCATGAGTCACAGATGCTCCAGAATTAAGTCGAAGCTAGGGTAAATGTACTGCTGTTTGGTGTACAGTCCAACACACAACACTACATCGATAAATGTTATTTTTGGACGATAAGGTCTCAGTTACATTTAGCAAAAAAACTGCAAGTGTGCTCTAAAACCTTTGTGTTTGACTGTTTTTACAACCTGAGTCAATACAACACTGGAATAGAAAAGAATTACTTATAATCTTTGTGTACTTTGAATGTAAGTAAGATTCAAAGAAATTGGAGGTGAAGCTTTTTTTTGTGTGCTCAAACCAAAACTAAAAGTCTCACTAATTGGTTGTAAAATGTAAACATATTATGCTTTTATATATATATATATATATATATATATATATATATATAAAAAGCAACCAGTCATCACTTGTCCAAAATTGTCATTGTGTAACTCGTAACGTTGATTCCTCTGCAGGCTGATGATATCCGGGCTCTGCTAATTGACGCCATGCCTCCTGATGCGCTACCCAGCTGCTTTAAGCCTCAGGCCACAGTGGTGAGCGCCACCGTGATCTCGCCCGCCTCTACACCGTCCTGCCTGTCAGCCGCCAGCAGTATCGATAACCTGGCCGGACCATTGGCTGAACTCTCGGCGAGTGGAGCATCAGGGCCTGCAGATGGAGCCACAGGCACTGAGAGGAAGGAGGGAGAGAGTAAGAGAGCATTTAACACAACCTTTTACACCTTTTATTTAGATGAGTGAGTGAAGAGCTTTTTGTATAAATTTTGTAAAAAAAAAAAAAAAAAGTGAACAGGGTTAATCTTTACCAAGACCAATCATATACCTGACATCACTCATTCCTTCCACACAGCTTTTATCATTTTTGCTTTTACACACTGTCTGTTGTAGTCTCAGTCAGCAGTTGAACAATCAAGTAGAGAATGGATGATAACAGAGACAGTTAAAGATAATGTAGAAAGTCAAAGATAACATAAAGAGTGAAAGGGTAATCGAGTAAATCTGAGCTGCCCTTGGGAGCTCAAGCTGATCTAGAGAGCAAATCCTGAGTCTGAGATTAGTTACCTGAGTGATGCTGAGGATGTAGTTTCAGACAGAAGCATGGTGATCACGTGTGCTCATTAGAATAACAGGCCGTGCTCATTAGAACAGTCTCACATGGGGAAGATCATCAGAAGTATTTTAGTGCATTTCTGTATATCGCAACTTTTTTTAGGATGTTCAACATTGAAAGCTAGAATTATTCTGATGTATTTAACATTGTATGTTGCAGCAGAGAGTCTATAGTAATATAGAGTCTACTATATACTATAATACTATAGAATCAACCAACTGCCTGCAAGAGACCAACCTGGGCTGTGAAATCAGTGGAATAGATAATAAAATATAACGTAACTACTAATAGAGGTTTATTAATACGTATCTGTATCTGTTTTTCAGTTACCATTCTGGATATGAACATCAGCCAGTTCCTGAAGAGTTTGGGCCTCGAACATCTGCGGGACATTTTTGAGAGGGAGCAGGTGAGAAGCCATATCCCCCCACCCCACCCCACTCGATACGAATGTCTGAACACGCTGTTCAAAGCTATTCAAATGTAATCGCGTCATTGGGCTCACTGTCATCGTGTTTTAGCATCCCAGCTCTGTCATTTCCATCCATTCTCGCTGCGGTGGAGCACCGTTTCGCCGCTCTGCTTGATTGGTCCCTCCGTGATGCTGGGCGTCATGATGGGTGGAGGGCTGAAGGTCCTCGGCTCTGAGTTAATCATGCTGAGTCTCGCTGGCCTCTCATTTGCACATAGATGAAGGAAACTAGGTCCTGCAGTGCCATGTGAGCGGGAACCAGCCGTGATTGTGCGGCACACCTCCTCCCGTCTCTTTTTCTCTTTCTGCTGCCTGATGCACTAGTGAATCTTCAGTCAGGTTACGAGTTTACAACTCTTATACTTTAGATGAAACCCTTGCAATCCAAATGACTTGCCTTAAGTACTGTATTGTGAGTTAAATCAGGCTAAGATTATGTGAAACTTTGTAATAAGTACTATTGTTTTTTTAAGCATATGCAATTTGGAAAAATACTTGGACATCACAATATGCTAAATGTATAACAGAATTTAATCCCGATCAAATCACCTATCAATTTGTAGTGAATAGTAAATTATTCAGAATGAACAGAGCATTTTTTTTTCTTTGGGCCTTTGTTTTGGGATGCACCAAGAAAGTTACGCAAGCAGAATATTTTTTAATAATAATAATCATAACAATAATAATTATTATTATTAATATTATTATTATTGTTGTTGTTGTTGTTGTTATTATTTTATGTGGTCAAATATAAAAGCTAGAGGAACAGTTTTTTTTTTTTTTTTTTTTACAGATTTTTTTATATTTTGTCACCATACTAAATTTATTAGAAAACAGGTACATAAACTAAGACAAATCTCTATTCAACACCAGTGTTGTGATGTAGCTGAGGCTGAAGAAATGTTTTGGATAAATGGATAAAATAACCCTTTCAGTTTAGTACACATCCACTTTTGCTTTAAATCTCAATAAGGATGCCGATTATCATTGTATTGCAACTATAGTCATTAAAGGCTTCAACATTTTTTTAAGTAAAAAGTGATTGGGCTGCTATGATTGGGCTACATCCGCAGTGAACCCATCTGTGCCATGAAACACGATTACTAGTAGAGTACAGTGAATAAGATTTTACAAAATCAGACACCTGATGATGAAATATATCGTTTAATGTTTCCATTTTAAATAGTGATTAGTTGGTGATCCCATTTAAAATAAAAACATTA
Organism: Duopalatinus emarginatus; assembly: GCA_028565595.1. Taxonomy (NCBI): domain Eukaryota; kingdom Metazoa; phylum Chordata; class Actinopteri; order Siluriformes; family Pimelodidae; genus Duopalatinus; species Duopalatinus emarginatus. The sequence goes on from JAOVVF010000019.1 coordinate 18,329,831, forward strand.
ACTGATATATTTCATCATCAGGTGTCTTTATATTTATATAATGTTTTTATTTTATTTTTTATTGCTTTTCTATTATTTCTATACTTGACTTTTATAAAATGTATTCCAAAATTATAATTAAATAATAAATGTCATTATTCTTCTCACTCTTGTTGTAGGAGTAATAATAATGCTACTTATAACAAATAAACTTCATATTTTTATGCCATCACATCCACATGAGCATCTCAGTGTGCAGCATGTTATTGATGAGAGGATTAGAAACTCAGCTAATGGCTTGTAAACTGGTCTATTGTAGCTGTGATGTACTGAAATAGCCAGTGTGTGAGTTAGAGCTGATGGAGGCTTGTGCGCTGAATAAAGGTAGAAATGATCAAATCTGGATGAGTGCCACATCCGTGGCAGGCTACTGCCTTATCTCGGTCGGACTTGGCATCTTTCTCTTCTACAGACTTTCATCTCACTCTGCTTCTCACCGCTGCATCTGTTTAAAATAAATCTATGTCTGGGTGTGTAGGAGGGATTTTCATATAGATGATGAGAGGAATCTATGATAAGGATGTTTTCTGCTTCACCATACCATTTAATCCCCATCCTGCTCTTTTACTGTTTACCTTCTGAGCAGGATATTCTGCCTAACAGCATGTCGGGCAATTGGATCTCTGAGTCTGATCGACTGTCTCTTTGTCTCGTAGATCACTCTGGATGTGTTGGCTGATATGGGCCACGAGGAGCTGAAGGAGATCGGCATCAATGCGTACGGTCACCGCCACAAGCTTATCAAAGGCATCGAGAGACTGCTGGGCGGTCAGCAAGGTCAGAACACCTCGGCCATTTAGTACTGGCAGTCGTTTTACTAAAAATAAACATGACTAATCATCTGTTTTATTTTACACCACAGCACTGCTGAAGTCGACATTTTGACCAGTCAGAAGGTGTTGACTAATTTTCTATAGCAGCAGCTGTGAGAATGCAGCAGCTAATAACAGGAGCTAATGTGTTTATGAATGTTCCAGGCTTGAAACATGAGACTTTAATAAATAAACATTTAAAAACCACTGGTAAATTGCGGAGTTGTAAGTAGAATAAAACACATCTGGATGTTTAACAATTGACACCAGACTTGCAATATAATTATTTGCGTAAAGTAGCACATACTGTTGTGTTTTATTCTTTACGTGTGTGTGTGTGTGTGTGTGTGTGATGTTATTAAACCTTGAAGTGCCAGATAGGCTAATTGACATCGTTTGAGTTAGAGGTACATGTGGCAGTGTACTGTAAGGCCTACCTTCAACACTTACCTGCCTCTTTGCTTGACATCATGGTGAAATCTCCAGAAAAATGATTGTGGACATTTTTGAGCAATTTCCAAATACCTGAAAGTTATCAGCCATCATACTGTTGACGCATTCTGTCTCCTAGAGATGAACGTACATGTGAAAAATACAAATCAATCCAAAATCAGCAGTGAACGACCTTGTGATTATGCTGAAGGAAACGTACAAAAATATCTAAAGCGTGAGTCAAAAGTCGCAGGACACATGAGCACCTTTCTATTGGAAAAATTGCCCTTGATCCAATATTGCAGATTTCAAGATGGCAGCCATGTTCTGGTTAGATAGGCTTCACCTATTATTTGCTGGGGTGTTTGTTTCTGAAAAAGGGTTTCCTGCGACTTTTGACTCACCCTGTATATCAGTAGTAAAACATGTACTATGTGGACATGACCTGAAAGAAGAAAGCACTGCTCCAAAAACACTATAAAAAAGCCAGGTTGTAGTTTGCAGCTGCACATATAGACAAAGATCTTACTTTTTGGTGCCATTCCTGTAGTCTGATGAAACAAAATTATAACTGTTTGGCCATAATGACCATTTTTATGTATGGAAGGAAATGGAAATAAAATTACATGGAGATACTGAAGCAACATTTCAAGACATCAGCCAGGAAGTTAAAGCTTCGGTTGAATTACAAATTGGGCACAAGTGGGTCTTCCAAAATGGACAATAATCCCAAGTATATTTTGAAAGTCGTGACAAAAGAGCTTAATGATAACAAAGTAAAAGGTAAAGCAGTGGCCATTACAAAGCCCTGACCGCAATCTTATTGAAAATGGGCAGAACTGAAAATCCATCCAATGAATAAGTCCTACAAAGCTGACTCAGTTACACCAGTTCTGTCAGGAGGAATGGGCCAAGATTCCAGCAACATATAGTGAGAAGCTTGTGGAAGACAATGCTACCAAACATACTAACCACATGTATGTAAACTTCTGAGCCACTGAGAACGTGCAGCTGAAATAAATCATTGACTAGTATTGTTCTGACATTACACATTCTTATACTATAGTAGTGATCCTAACTGACAAGTGAGAGAGAGCATGTGGACTAGGATTAAATGTCAGGACTTGTGACAAACTGAGTTTAAATGATTGTCTCTACATTTGTATACTAATGACTTCACCTGTAAACCACTGTAATTTAGTGTTAATGTCTGGATGCGGAAAAAGCAAGCAGTACTGCATGTAAATAAATCTTAAAGGTTTTAATTTGTCTGCATGTGTTACAGGTGCCAACCCATACCTGACATTCCACTGTGCAAGTCAAGGCACAGTCCTGATCGACCTGGCACCTGACGATAAAGAGTTTCAGTCTGTGGAAGAGGAGGTGAGTCATGACTCCTGACCTTATTTACAGTGTATTTCCAATACACAAGAAACAGGACTTTAAAAACAGTTGTTTGGTGTCTTTTTGCTGTTTCTGTTCTGTTTTATGCTATGTAATGTGTGTCATACTTAAGTAATCATTAAAAAAAAGTCTTACCAGCAAGAGCGGTGATTTTTACAGAATAAAGGCAGCACAGTGAGCAGAAATGTCATTTTTATTTCACCTTATTGTCAATCATGTAAAGTTAATGAGATTTTGAAGAGATTATGGCCTTAACCTTTGTTCTGTAGTATTCTGAGACTCATTGCTGCCAAATTATATTAGTATTATATTATAGTAAATTTCAGTATTAAATTGTTGTCTTCTTTATGTCTGTCATAGTTTGCATTAAGCAACTACATTATATAATTATTGGGAGATCTTTAGCTATCAAGCAGTGGCTTTCTCTATGATTTTTATCTACAAGTTAGCAGCTGGCAGTGCAAAAAAAAAAAATCCCTGCCACAGACATCTGTCTCTAAAATGACTTTAGTCTCAAAGTCAGAGGTGTTTTAAAGGCAGGAAATCTTGCCATATGCATAGACACAGCATCACAGCTGTAAGAGTGAAGTAGGAAAATATGTTTGCTATAAATTATTAAAACTATGTAAAAGGTTGTTTCCCAACTTTATCTTCAGGACATTATTTTGCCGCAAAGACTTTTTTTGGTTTTTGTTTTTTTTGCTTTTTTTACTGACACATCTGTGATCACTTAAGTTGTTTCCCAAATGGGTAGAAAATGAACCAGAACCTGACCTTCAAGTATCACCTGAAAGACAAATTCAGATTGTTTTGAGTTCATTTATATAAAATAACCCTCCCCTCCACCCCCCAGCTTGT
>JAOVVF010000019.1:18333385-18344855 GCA_028565595.1 Duopalatinus emarginatus
AAAAACAGCTGCAGAGAACAGAGTTGTATTAACTGTTTTGTGTGTGTTTGTGTGGTTCAGCTGCAGAGCACGATCAGAGAGCACAGGGATGGAGGAAACGCAGGTGGAGTCTTCAGCAGATACAACATTCTAAAGGTAAAGATAATCTGTCCATGGAAGCTGTAGAAAATTATCGCACACTCATTAAAATGATAAGCGTTGCTTTGCAGCATTTACCTGTAGAGGCATTGGTGCTGGTGATAATGTGTGTGTGTGTGTGTGTGCGTGTGCGTGTGCGCAGATCCAGAAGGTGGTAAATAAGAAGCTGAGGGAAAGATACGCACACAGACAAAAAGAGATCGCCGATGAAAACCACAACCACCACAACGAGCGCATGCTGTTCCATGGTATGATTTCTACTGCTTATGTTGTTGTGTTAAAATTAATTAATGGTCATTTTCTGGAGTATGTAGTAGTGGTTTTTAAAGCCTGTTTTGATAGAAAATGTGGTTGACAGTTAAACTAAACAATTCTGATAAGTGTGCAAGTATACAACAATGCAGACCTTCAGATCTTCTGTTTTTATGCTTTAATACATTGTAGAGCTTCTAAAGAAACTCTGTTCTATACTAAGTCCGTCTCTGCCTTACATCATCTTCTAGCAGATGCTATAAGGCTAACCTAAAATGACACCAGCAGGGGGTGTAGAAGTCGTTTTAGAGGCAGGACAGGATAATAACAAAGATGAGACCTGGCCTGTTATAGGAAACAGTTGTAGTAGGTTACTGTTAACACCACTGTTGATTTCTTCTCTACAACAGCACATACCAAAGTGTTTATTTCCCTCATATAGCCTGGCAATATTTTTAGTTTTATTCATTAAAGACTGGATCATACTTTTGACCTGTTTACAGTTATATTTAATGCTGTAAAATGTTCATGAAGCAGGTTAGTTCCTGTTATCACATACATTACAGCAGCTATAAACAGTTCTACAATTATGTTGTAACAGTTGTTTCATTTTTCTAATGAAGTTAATAAAACAAACAGTTTATGTTATCAAAAACTCCTTATTTGTGAAGTCTTTACATATGGAGACACTAGAGACTCCATGTATCTCTTTACAGAATTCATCAACAGATCAAAAATGATGTGAATAACCCACATTTATACGTACGATTTGTGACTCCACTCCCATCAGAGCTGCTGTTACAGAAAAATATAAGTGTCCTTATCCAGACAGACTTTAGGAAGAGGAGTGACTGCGGTGGTATTCGGTCATATGACAAGCCTCATGTCTTTTTTTTCTCCCCGTGCGCAGGGTCTCCTTTCATTAACGCCATCATCCACAAAGGTTTTGATGAGAGACATGCCTACATTGGGGGAATGTTCGGAGCGGGAATCTACTTTGCGGAGAATTCATCCAAAAGTAACCAATATGTATACGGCATTGGCGGCGGCACAGGCTGCCCCACACACAAAGACCGCTCCTGCTACGTGTGCCACAGGTACTGCAGCTCTTACCAGCAGTGTGGTTCAGTTACCAGCCGATGGCGCTGCGGGTTCATAATCATTGTGTGCTTGCTGTGTCGTGCAGGCAGATGCTGTTCTGTCGTGTGACCCTGGGCAAATCCTTCCTGCAGTTCAGTGCTATGAAAATGGCCCACGCTCCTCCGGGGCATCATTCAGTCATCGGGCGGCCCAGCGTCAACGGCCTGGCCTACGCCGAGTATGTCATCTACAGAGGCGAGCAGGTGAGAGTTGATGAATACACTGATGAATATGCCAGGTTTTGAGTCACTCAGGACATTCAGCAATGTCTAGCAGTGTTGTGTCAGGCAGTGAGAATTGTTCATCAAGTAGAAGCACTTCTCGAGGTTAAATTAACATTTTAAACCACCTAGCTGACTAAAAACTTTAATTAATTTGAGATTTTAGTGTTAGCAGCTGTGGTATAGGAGGAATTAAAATTGTTTTAGATGTACAATGAGTACAAATCTAAATCTTTTTTAATTTAAAATGAGAGCTGGTGTAGTATAGAAGTAAACAAATTTTTCACAGTAGTAGTAGTAGTAGTACTGCTTGTTAAGAACATTGGGGGTACGTGGGGGGGACTCATAAACAACAGGAAGCGTGTTTGTCACGTAGCTATAAGCTAATTTAAAGTCCTTTTGTTATGTATGTAGATGTTTTTCCCTCAAGTGTGTGGTTTAAGTCTTATCAGGCTCCAGTCCCAAGATCTGGTTAAACAGCCAGGTGTAAACAGGATCTAATAGCTCTCAGGATTACAGGAAGGGAATTCCAGAGATTGTTGCCATGGTGAATAATGACGAACCAGGTCTGACCCAGTATCTTATAGCCCGGTCTAGGTACAACAGCAAACTACACTGCTACTTATAAAGCCCAGTTACCACTAGAGGGAGCAGACTGAAAGCAAATAGAGGTGAAGAAGGAGGCAGATTGTTGTGGTGGGGAAGATAATAATAATCATAATAATCATAATAATAATAATAATCATAATAATAATAATAACTAGAAGAGTAGTTGGCAGAAGCAAAAAAACAGCCCACAACTTCAATATAATGTTTTGAAGACAGGAAATCTTGCCATATGATCCTCAGCAGGTAGAGGAGGAGAGAAGATAGCAGTGGTAATAATAATAATAGTAATAAGAAGAGGCATCACTAGAAGGGCACTTGGAGAGCACAGACCTCCACCAAGAAACTCTTATAATTGGAACAAAGGCCTGTCAGGTGTAACTGTGTAATGACATGTATGTTTGCAGTATGAACAAACCCAAGGTTAAACCCAAGTGTGTGTATATCCAACATCTATAGGATCTTCTTCTTACAGGTATCAGAACACAGACCATGTTCACAGGCAAAATGTGAATGGATTACAGCGGCACTTTGCACGGTGTACATACAATAGCAGGGTTTGTGCATGCATGGCAAATGCAGTCTTTCAATGTATTTTCTACAAAAGTGGAAAATAATACCTGGATCCCACCCCATGACTTGGATACACTCCAAAATTTAAATGTGTTCTTCCTTGGCCTATGCTTCACCCTTCCACCCAGTTTTATGACTATTAGCCCTGCAGTTGTCCCACAATCCTGCTGCAGCAAACTAGCAAAGCACTCTGAAAACCTAGCATGCCCTGGTGGAGATTTATTTAAACATACAGGAGCTGTTTTGTCTACTCTGTATCTGTATCAGCTAGCTGACCAACTTGAGCTAACATTAGTAATGCTCTATGCTGAGATAAGCTCCAGGTCATCTATAACATATCCAGCTAACATACTTTATCTATGAGGCAGCGTGACCGGATCCACTGCAGCCTGATGATGTGTGTATGTGTCTTATAAAGTGAATCAGGGCAGTCAGTTATAAATATAAGTGGGAATAAAGCATGTCTTAATAAAAGAGTACCTGGTGTATCGTGACAAATACTCCCCATCATGTGCTGCCGTAAATGCTTTAGCTTCCATTACTCACTGTTTTTGTCTTTTTTGCACAGGCATACCCGGAGTACCTCATCACATACCAGATCGTGAAGCCGGAGAGCACAGCGCAGCCGCCAGCCGCAGCAGAGCAGAAGTCTTGAGTGTCCAGAGCTCATCACCCGCACACTGCTCAGACTGTTACACACTCCTTCACACACATTCTGGCCTCCAGTTCATCCTTGTCTTTCTCTGGCCTCCCATCTGACCTCCCTATCTTTCATCTCACACAGCTCTCATCTGCAGCATTAGTGTTTTTACGCACCCCCCCCCCCCTTCTTTATTCTGTGTGTGTTTAACAAAGCAAACCGAGGTCACAGGTCAGAGGGCTGAAGTGATATAAGACAAGCGACCTGATTGCCATAGCTTTTTCTCATTTAATACCAGTTTAATCCAGTACACATTTCTGTCCCTCTGTTTCCCGTGTGCTTTTCTTTAAACCATTTTATTGTGAATTATTTTAAACCTAACACACTACACACAAAGATGGACAACCGTTAACACTTTAGGGACCTGTCATGTTTTGTTTTTTTTCCATACTTATGTTCCATGGAGCCTCGTCTCTGAGTCTTTCTTGTTTTTTATGAATTGATGCGCAAGCCGTTCGGAAGTTGGACACGTGTTGACATCCAGTTCTCCAGTTTGAGCCTTTAATAACAAAATGTTTAACACTTGGGATTTTTTTTTCCTTTTTACTTTGTTTTCGACTTTGCACAGGAGAAAAGTCAGACATATCGCCTCTGTTAGCATATCCGGATTATACAAATGCATCATTTTAAAAGACTTGCACTTTTAGGCAGGGTTTAACTTATTCTTATGGAACTGAGAAATGGCATTTATGAATACATTTCCTGTAATGATTGTGATGGATGGGTGCTTTGGTAAAAGCTCTCGTCTCTGTGCTCTTGTTTCTGAGCAAGAGTGGCTTCAGTAGTGGAGGTGGGGTTTTTTTTTTCCTTTTCCCTGATCATTTTGTCTTCTTTCATTAACATCTTTGCATTCTTTGGATTTTTGGATAACAGAGTGATCTGTAATTATTTTTTTCCCCCAGTCTCACTCCAGCGTAATCTCTTACAGAGATCTTTCTCCACTAAGACACTACTGACATTTCAGCATCACTGATGCATATTCACAAGTTGGGTAAAACAGCTAGGATGTTATCCTGCCCCTGGAGAGTTTCGTTTGGCTGGAGGTTGTGTTTTTTTTTATCACTTGAGGTGGGGTGTATGGTATTCCAATTCTCCACCAACACAATACTGGTGCTGTACAGGGAATTAGCTTCTTCTTTTTTTTTTAATACCCGGCCCACAGTTTTCCACCATTTTAAAGATGTGAACTGTTACGTAACATGACCAGGTGTGGGAGTTTCCTAATGGAAAAAATAACCGTGTAGGAAGGTTTGAGAACATATTTTACCATTCAAGGTCAAAGCTGTCAGCATCTCTACACAGTACAGATATTATCCTAGACAAATTACATGCTGGATGCAGAAGCTGGATGCATGATCTTGTTTCATTTAGCACAACTACCCTAATGAAGTTTTCCAGGTGAGAGTGCGATTTCATTTTGAGACCTATGATTCATACTTGTGATATAAATCCTGATTTAATTATTTAAGTATAACACTATTCACGTCTGCTCACATCTTATTTAAATAGCTTGGTGTTGTCATGGCAACAAGCAGTCTGACATGGCTGGTTCTTGATTCCAACCCGACAGCATTATAGTGCTTTGGGACAAAACAGACCACCGGCTATGGAAACATAGAAAAGGTGTTTTTTTGTTGTTGCTGTTTTTTTTAACACCAGCACCATGTTGGTGAAAAAGGGCACAAATGTCTTTTTTTGCCTCTCAGCCTGAACCTCTCCACATGTTTCACTCGTATCTAAATATTATCTGTTGTTTTTTTATTACACTTTAATCAGAATGTGATGAGCTTATTTACCACAAGCAGACTAACTGAACAGTCCTCAGTCGTGTAAACCAGTCTTAATAAAGTACATATGTCACATGTGCTCCTCATGTTGGGTTTGTCGTCTATCCCATTTTCAGCACCAGGGTGGTCTTGTGACTCACTTTCAGTCGTATTCCAGTGGAAAGTGCCATTCTTCTGATCTGAACTGATTGTGCAGCAGGTGTGAGGTTTCGGTCAAGAGTGACTGCGTGCTAGTTTGTGTGAGTGGGTTGAATTGTTTGCACATCATGGTGGATTATTATCTCACTCAGTCAGGGGGGTGATTGTATAATCAGCTCTTTTACAAACACAGTCTGAACACCTTCCCTGGAACAAAAAAATGTGTAAACGGCTGACAGCAGTTTGGATTATGAACCATTTTGCTGTTGTTTTGGTTTCTATCACCAATAATGTTATAGCAGTTCCTTTTTCCCTGGTAATGTCCTGATTTTTCTTGCAGACAAACTTGTGGCATCAGGACTCCTGCATCAACATCAGCATAACAAGCCATGTATGGTCCATAAATCATCTCCTCATAATGTCCAGCATCATGAGGAGATGATTTAGGCAAAAAAGTCTATTTTGCCAAAAATGGGTGATTATTTCAGGAAGGTGATATGTGTATTATCCTAACTCCTTATTAATTCATTAGAATTGTTGAGGAAGAAACTGTGAGTTTAGGTGTTCATTTTTCTTCCTCTTATCTTAGTCTCAGTTACACTTCTAAAAGCAAAATTATGCCTTCTATTTAAAAGACTTCTCAAACCGTATGCACCCAGGCACCCATTTACCTGTAAACTAAACTCCACATCCAACATAATCCAGCTATTTACTATGTTATGCTTTTCAGCTCCCTGGACCATCATGTTGAAGACTCACTCTGTTCTGTCTGGAAAGTATATTTATGCTTTCAGCTAGCTAGATGTGGAAATTGTGAAACTAAAGAACCCTACATTGGTTCCCTTCATGTAGTATTTGGTCCTTCACACTTCTGAATCTTAGCCACTTAATTTATGATATGTAAAACAGTTTCTAATAGCTTGTAATAGCTACATACTGTATAAGTAGGTCTATAAATATAGAGGTTGACCTAGTGACATGATCACTTACTTACAGGACAGTGATGCCTCACTCTTTATATATCACCACTATTCAGAGACACCAGTTATTTGTGGACCCTGAGCAGCTCCAGAACTGGTAGATTGGATAATAATATTTATAAATCTTAGTTGCTTTTTCTTTGTGCTTAATATTATTGCAAACATAAAAACTGGCATGTTGCTAATAACCTTTGTATGGTCTCAATACAGTTTGATATCTTGGCTATACTGCAAAGGTCAGAACTGCACTGAAACCAAGTGGCTTCACTGAAGCTGCAGTTGTAAATTGACTGCACCAGGTGGTGCTGTGAGTCCATTAAGCAATGACTTGTTTAAACCCTTAAAAATATATTAATAAATCACACCAGACATTTGATTAAAGAACATTGGTATATTTGACAATGGAAGTCAAGAAATAAATAAACTATACATACACATCAAATTGTTAAAAATCGAACGGACTGATATTGCCATTGGCAGTCTACACGTCTCAGGTGACAGATCCAGTAAAAAGTATTGCATTAATCAGTGATGTGTGGACAGACCTTGAAATTTACATGGACACAAAATAAGGTAACGTACGCACAGTATTCAGCTGTTTTATCTAATCCGGTTATGTGCAAAACAAACCCTCAGCATATTGCATCACTTAAAAGTGCTCTTCTAAAAAAAGGTGCCCACATTCGTGATTTGATTAAACCCCCGATTCAATGTTGAGATGAACTCTACTCTTCAAATTGAGCAAAAGTGGAGACTCTTACTGAGCATAAACATTCAGAAGACTGCAGGCATCACTAGCTTCGCTCTTGATATATATATCTATCCAATCCAATGCAGTCATACAGAGCAGCAAGAGTTGGAGCCATTAACGGAACCACATTTACATACGGAACAAAGGTTACAGTGGTTAGACCTATCAAAGTGACCATGGGAAATCTGTGTACCCTTAACAAAACAAATCAGTACCAAAGTTATTTTTTTTTTTAAATGAGAACATTCTGTCATGTGGAGAACTCCACAGCCTTTTTTTTATCTGCAACACATACAGCAGGAACAACGCCAGAACCTACTACTATACAAATTGTTATAGACCAAGACATCAAGAGCATGATTGTACAGTGTGATAGACATCTGAAACACAACAGTGCTTTGGTGGCAACTGGGAAGAGGCATGGAGACGTTATTGCTCTGTTTTCGGTTGAGAGATGGAGACATATTGCAAGTCGAAACATTTTAGTCAAGAGTTGCCTGTCTGTCTACCTTCGAAAGTTGGATCCCCTAGGGAATGTCATGTGCAGGATGCCATAGCCTAGACAGGTCCGCCTGTGTCTCGTACCGTCCCTGTACAAGGCACTGACCAAAAAAAAAAGGAAATGAAATAAATGAGACATGCCGCATGAAGCCCCTGTCCCACGAGCAGGTTCAGACTGGGCTGGACAAGCTCAGTCATTTTCTTTCTGACTCAGAAAAAGAGGAGGATGACAACAGAAAGCCAACAGTCCCGGACACAGTGTATAGCACCTGCCACATCTAAAGGGCCAACTGCTTTTTGTCAGGAAGTGAGACTGTGAGGAAAGGGTGATGCATGCCCCTACCCCCACAGCTTTCATTCAACCCACCCTACCAAACCACACAGCAGGGCTTTGGAAGAACCCGGGATGTGTTGCCCACTCAGTTCATCCTTCTGATATTCTTGACTTTGTCAATTTCATGATTGATAGACTGGATATCCTGCTTCCAGCCAACCAGCCACCAATCAAGTTGTTTGGGTGCGGATTCCCTGAACCCCTACAGAGGGATGGCCCACGTTAGTATCCTTCATTTAGCAAAGCCTCTGTTTACACTACAGTCTAAAAGGTTTTGCCCTTCATGTCCTGGGCATTTCATCAGCAGCTGGGTGATGTGGTGATGGGACTCTGCAAGTAGGGGAGGCTACTGGGCTGCCCGTGTGGCCCCACTGGCCCCATAGGGAAGCTGAAGATGAAGGGTGAGCTTGTTGATGGGGAAGACTTGGGACCCAGAGTGGCTGACGGGCTCGCAGCTTCTACAGAGCATGACGTGGCTAATACTTGTGACTCAAACTGCAGCAGCTGGCCCATGAAGCTGAAGTTAGGGGAGATGATGCTCCGTCGCTGCTTGACAAACTCGAAAGCCTCGTCCAGGCACACACGCTTCTTCTTCATCAGGTATGCCAGGCAAATGGTGGCTGAGCGTGAAATCCCAGCTTGACAGTGAACGAGGACGCGTCCGTTGGAGTCTTTCACTGAGTCTGTGGTAAAGAAAACAGAATTGGTTATGCTAAACATAAAGACCCAGTCTGAACTGAAAGTCTGAACAGTTGTCAAAAGAAACCAACACAATTTAATTTAGCTCAAAATGGTATCAGTGGTTGAAAAGCAGACCGACACCTCTAGCGCGAAAACAATTCTCACACCAACAATACAGCCTTGGGTGTGTTTCACACCCCAAGCCCCACTGGAACATGTAAACATCGACACCCTGCCATTACCAACGAGATGCTAGTAATTAATTAGGAAGTGAGAAATCAGCAGCAACACAAAGGAAGAGAACATCCCCATTCTTCCTGACCATGGATCGTCTGATCCTAGTTTTATACATGTTCAAATTAGGCTTACACTCTTAAACCATAACTGTTCATTAAACACATCGTAGAGGAACCTATTTTTGTACAGGCTTTCTTTAATAGTACCACAATGAGCCTTCTGCGTAAAGCGAAGTGCCTTACTTTGTACTACCATTAACAAAAAAAATCATTACAAGATCTATTCATCATAAGGTTTCTCTGCCCCACCTTAATCTTCTCACCAAAGTAATGTCCTGTCAGGTTTCACCATGCCCATGTTTAATGACTGAAGGAACCGTGTGCTGCTGAATGGTGGATGAGTCAGACCCCAGTCCCTGAGCTCCGCACTCTGATGCATTCATACATGCTCACGTAGCCCCCTCCTCTCCGTTTTCAGCAGTGAGTTTTGTTGCAGATAATGTGTGCTGCACTGAAATCGGATCTCGAGGATGCCCCACTCATCTCTACCACCCACAGTTTCAGAAATCCCTGCCTGAGGGAGGAACCACCCCTACTGCAAACTGACCCATCCCTCAAGTACGAGAAGAAAAGAGTAGGTCCTACCTGCATCTTGGACCATTTCTAAACCTTCTACCAATTTTTAATACATCATCCACCAACAAAGCACAAATGACTGCACACATAGCAAATGCTTTCAGGGTGAAGAAATGGATGAGAGATTAAAACAGTGGGTGTGACATGAATAACCTAAACCGAGGTCTGTGTAATGCAGATGAGTCTGTTAATCACTAATTGACATGGAGCCATTCACAAGATAAACAATGAAAAGCAGCAAGGCCGAGCAAAACCTATTTCCAACAATTTACTCGACACTGATGTAGCCCGGCCCAGATCATTTGCACATGCTAATCGTTTACTGGGAAAAGGGAGAGGCTGCTAATGCAATTAGAATCGGTCAGCTCACCTATGAAGTCAATGGCTTCGATGAACCAGGAGCTGATATCCTCCTTGTGGTTATCCTCTACTGGGATGCACTTATACTGGTACACTCCTTCGAAGTGGTTGGGACAATTTGATGACACGTTTAGCAAGGCGGAGATGCCCATGCCATCCAACATGTCCTTTTTGGATGCGTGGAAGGCACTGCCGAGAAACAGGAAGGGAAGGATCTCCACAGGACCACCCTGGGCAAAAAATAAAAACATACAATTGAGAGAAAATGTAGACGACCTTATTTAATGTAATGCCCCAAGATTTTAAATTATTATTATTATTATTATTATTATTATTATTATTATTATGCACATTTAATGTAAGCTTCAATGATACACTACACACACCTTTCTAGGTAAAAGATACCTAACAGAGGTGTTACATGTCAGAATACAACCTAGATGACTGACAGACACTACCCTCAGTCCCCTTAGTACACAGTGTGTCCACTGTCTCAGGGACTGTAATGTCAGTGAGCTGTGTTTATGTGCTGTGGAATTCACCTCTGCATTGGGGGCAGTGAGCACATGTATTCTTGTGTTAATCCTGGAGCAGCAGTCTGTTTTTTTTTTTTTTTAAAGATGTCTAATAATATGATGGAGTTGTTCTGGTCGGAACCGGATGTAGTTATATTGATTTGAGGTCGCTGACCTGCTTTTAAGCTGAGGCCAGGCAGGAAATGATGGCCGAGTAAAACAAGGCTGAGGATAGACAGCTACCGGCCGGAAAAAAATGAGAGCTTAATGACACCAATCGATGGACCATTAAGGCTCCATTTTGTAGTCCAGGTTACTGTAGGCCAGCTAATGCGCTTCAGGACATTAGATTTCCTCCTAAAGCTCCCCTTACACATGGATGTGAGTCTCAAGCAGGGCTGATGATGGGGAAGACTCTCACCTGGTCGTGTTGTGGAGTTGAGCAGGAGCTACAGCTCGGCTCGGTGCTGCTCTGAGCCACGGCTATCGGCGGAGATTTCGTCTTTAAACAGTAGTCTGGATACTGAGAGAAGAACCGCTCATATCCTCCTGCAAAGAGTGAAGATTGGACATGATGTTACAGTGTAAATCATCAGGCTGTTAGATCTAATGTCCTGTGAATATCAGACAGTCTCAGTCTGCTGTTATTGCATTTCTCAGTCTGAGAAAACTGCTGCGGTTTTTCCCCACATAGAAACACATTTACTCACAAAGACAACAATAATATTACATTACTGTAAACTTAACAAGACTGTATGTTCACACTGAGGGAGTATAAAAAAAAAAACACCATAATTTTACTGTAGATCTCTTTTTCACATTTATTTCACTGTACAGGAAAGCGCTGGTGCACCAGGCCTAATCACAGTCCACATATAATACATCAGGATCTGTATTATTATCATTATTGTTATTATTATT
>JAOVVF010000019.1:18364654-18376762 GCA_028565595.1 Duopalatinus emarginatus
CGAAGATCCCTCTTTCTGTATTCTCCCATCTTGTGAAGAGTTATAGGAGAAGATTAAGTGCTGTCTTGTTGGCAAAATAAGGTTGTACAAAGTACTAACACCAGGGATGCCAATAATTGTAGCACATATGATTTCATTCAAAATATTTATTTCTTATTGTGTGATTTTTTTCCCACCAAATAAAGGCACCTGAATTAAAGCTTAGATTAGATTAGATTAGATTAGATTAGATTTTTCTCTTTTTTGCATTGTTGCCCTATATAATTTTAAAAAAAAGAAAAGAATTTATTAGAAGCCAAAGAACACTTTTTAACCAGGGGTGCCAATAATTATGGAGGGTGCTGTATTGTACACTTTATAAATATGCATTTCCTTTTGTGTAATTTGCACTTTGTGGACAATGAGTGCTTAGTATATCTACTTGCATAAAAATTAGGTTTGGAGTAAATCCACCTCTTACACTTTCATTACACCCTAGACTATATTTCACACATGTACCTAATCAACCAGAATCACTTTATCGACTAATCGTGCACAGGAATGAAGGGCACACAGTAGGGCAAAGATGAGCACACTAGAATTAAGCTAAGGGGGAAAAGGGGAGACATAATAAATGTAATGACCATAGTAAGAATAAAAATATTTAAGACAAAATACGAATAAGTACAAATTCGAATGCTAATTCAAATAATGAATAATCACTGCTAATAATAATAAACAATTAAACAATCATTGATTATATTTATTACTATTAAAAATGTGTGATGAAGATAAAACAAAATATCAGCCCAAATGGAGAATAAATCCAGGAGGTATTTCACGTTGTGTAATCACCCCATCCAACTGTCACTGATAATCTGCATAAATCTACAGTCTCGGCTAGACAGAAATGAACCCCAGCCTTGCTTCTTCATGTACTCTTCTTATAGCCACTGGGAGTGCTGTTGCACTTCGTTCCACATAAATCCAAAATAACCCACTTTAAAAACATTTGTTAACAGTAAATCACCTGATGCTGATGTTAAAAACAATACTGTACATTTATACTGTCTTTACATTTTCTTTGAATGACAGTACTGGTTAACCATGTGATCACATTTATACCAGTCGTCCCTGATAAAAAATTGAAAGACCAAAGTATTGACACCTTAATGAAACAAGTATATGAATATAAATATATGAATGTAGCAAATTCCACTGTGTCCCAGGGTTCTATAGGTTGACCACAGTAACCTTGCCTCTTTCTGTAGTAGAGTTATAGCTTATACGGTTGCTTCTGTAGCCAAGGCAAGCAAGTGATGACCATTATAAAAGGGTGTTATCATGCTGTGACATGGGGCATGGGTTTGGAGTTTTAGATCCCAAAATGACATCTCTACTATTTTTCTTTTTTGGGCCCACAGGTTTTGCTTAAACAATAATAATAGTCTGGAAACATTATCTAACATAGCCAGCTAGGATAACACAGCATTGTTGATGAATGCCAACTATCTAGTTAACCTTTTACTGTTAATTCTTCAGTAGTGTGTATTGATCTTATTAGCTAGGAAGTTTGCCAGGAAGCTAGAAAATGTTAGGTTGACAGTTATATTGTGCATTGGTGTAAGTGGCCTATTTCTCTAATATACTTATAAACATTAGATAATTAACTGTTACACTTAATTACATTTACAAAATAATAATGAGCCGTATATAACAATAATCATATTATAATCCAAACCTTTTATATGTGGTTTTTTTTTTACTCATGTGTATGTTAATCAATAAGTTGTAAATCACTAATTGCTGTCATGGCACATATGACCGACATTTATTCCTACACACAACACTTCATAAAGAGCTCCCAAAGAACTGAAAACAACAAAATGATGACTAACCAGTGGAAAAAAGGACCTTCTATGTGCAGTGTGTACTAAACATTCCATGCAGCTATTAACACAGCCATATTGCAGTGTGTCATCTGCACTCACTCATTCTTTCTCCCTTATGGGGCGCCATTACATTTGTCCTGTTTGGATATGTCCTATCAAATGTGTAACGTTTATATATAAACACAGGAACTAAGTGGATTTTCATAAACACCACATATCTTGTATAAATGTTTTTATCTTGTATAAAACAATGAATGAATGTTTCTTTATATCTGGTTTGATAATTAAACATCAAAATAAACAGTATTGTCATTGCCATTTAAATAAACTGATGTTAGCTATTTTGCTAGTTATAAAGGCTACTGATATAAAGTACACCATGAAATAGTCTAAGGTCAGCTAGTGTTCTAGCTTTCTACACAGTTTAACTGAGATATTTTCACATGTTTAGCTCCCAAGCTGATAAATCTGCAACATGGAGAGAATCAAGGCCAAGACAACAAATGCCCTTTTGTTAAGACCCTCCCTCACAGTCTGCATGAAAATCCGATTTCCTGCATTTTCCTGCCTTCATGAGTCACTACAGAGGTCAGAGCATTCCTGTAAACATGCACATGGATATTTCTGCCAAGGACATAACCATGGTAAGGACATTGGTGACCAAGTCAGAGGCCTCAAACAGAATTTTTGTAAGTGCATTTCCCACAAGTCTGTGATAGTTATATATGAACATGTATACACCTAGTTTTATAGGCTGCATTGACCACATTTAAAGGAATAATAGTGGCTATCCCTCCACTTTATTTTGTTTTGGTCAGTTGCTTACTGTTTACTGACAGTTTAAACACACCTCTTATTAAAATTATGCTTTTCACGTAATAGTGAATAGGATAAAATAAATTGGGGGGGAAATACATTCTCCGCTTTTAGCTGTTACTTTCTCCATTTAGGGGTGGCACAGGATCCAAGGATGTGGGGTTGTGGGTTTAGCCTTGCTCCGGTTTCTGTCTATGAGAAGTTTGGCGTGTTCTCCCTGTGTCTCCGGTTTTCTCCAACCTCCCAAAAAAACACAAATGGTAGGTGAACTGGATGTGCAAAATTGCCCATGTGTGTGTGTGTGGGTGTGTGTGTGTGTGTGTGTGTCTAGTACCGATTGGTGCCCTGTCCAGGGGGTGTTCCTGCATTGCACTCAGTGATTCGAGAAGGGCTCTGGACAAACCGTGACCCTGACGAACTAAGCAGATAAAAAAAATGACTGACTGACTTCCTCCAGTTATTCACCTTGACTCACTTATAAATACTGCAATAAAAAAAACATCAGAATCAGGGTTGTGTGTGCTAGCTGGGTGCAACCACTTTAGGTGGGTGGTCACACATGAATGTTTTCCTTAACAAACAAAAGAAGCAAAAAAAATTTGAATACTCCTATACTTCTGCTGTTCTACACAGACATCATGTGTTATCACCTGATAAGTGTGTGGCAGTCTGTATACTAAGCTCTGGATCATTCCTATAACACAGGTTTGCACTGGGACAGGCAGAGGATCAGGCACCTTTTTTTGCTAGCCTCAGGAAAAAAACTCAGGAATATTTGAACAGCAGTTGATGTGGCTTTCAGAGTGCTGTATAATAGGATTAGAGCGCAATAAGACGATAGAGTAACCCTGTACCTCACACAGGCTTAATCCTCCTGAGGTTATGATAACATAAAATAGAAACAGAAAATGTGCAAAACTGTAATGTAAGCAGCAGTACTCCACTTTTAGCTAATACTTGCAGTAATCCAGCAGTGATACAGAAGCATGATGTTCTCTCTAGCATCTTCCTTTAACACCAACTATCATTTTGTTATACATTCTAATCGACAGGTATTTAATTAATATGGGCCAAACATTAATAATCCTAACATTATCATCAGAATAATGTGCGGGCATGCAGGTGAATTTACACACTGGTGTTAAATTACAGTTAAATTACAATCTGAAGATTAATCATAACCATGTGTTCGCACTAGCATATGGCACATGACTGCCCATCATTGCACATGCATGACCTAGTGCCACAATATCAGCAGCAAACAGAAAAGCCACTTTTGACTTGCAATATTCTCAGAGTATCATCTTATCCTGACATATACACAACGTGCCATAAAAAAGAAAATAATACTGGAAAAGAAAGTAGTACATATGGTGCCTCTGGTGAATGATGCAGCTAGTACACTTGTTTTGCTAATCTGTTCAAAAAAAGCAAATATAAAGCCTAGAAAATATTGTAAATTAAACAACCAATATTCACACTAATTTATGCTGCAGTGGTGCACTAGTAATTAAAGTCTCTCACTCAAAAATGTTCGTAACCAGTATAAATAATAATAATAATAATAATAATAATAATAATAATAATAATAATAACAATTATTATTATTATTATTATTATTATTATTATTATTATTATTATTTTTTTTTTTTTGTTATTATTATTATTATTATTATTATCATTATTATTGAAAAACAAACATTATTGATCAGCTAAGTCATTTTATTTTCCATAAGGTATACAGTACATGTATTATATGGATTTTCTCTGATCAAAGACATGTCTGTTACAGAATCCCTCAGGCATTTAGTGGTCTATTTTTAGACAGTGTAAGGTATCCTTTAATTTGCCCCTATATAAAATAAGGAATAAAACACTCCATGTCAATAATCAGTAATAGGTTAATGTGATAAAGCATGGTTACTGTTACACCCAAAGCCACCACATTTACCAAGCAAGGCACCATTACCAAAGCTGCTGTTATAGAAAGGTTATACATCTTCTGACCAATCAGATTTTGGAGTTTAACATGGCTGTGGTTTAGGTCTGTATTAGGTATAATGGGTTATACAGGAGTAGTTGGCTTATTTACATTTACATTTGAAGATATAAAAATGTTTTTTAAAAAGTTATTATTTTCATACATACAGGGTATTATTTATCAAGCGAGTGGATCCATACACATTAATATGGAGCTGGTCTCCCTCTACGGCTTGCAGTTTCCACTTTTCTGGGAAGGATTTCTACAGGATTTTAGAGTGTGTGAAATTTTTGCTCATTTATTAAAAGGAGCATTTGTGAGGTCAGACACTGATTTTGGATGAGAAGGCGAAACTGAGACTCATCCATCACACTGCCAGATGAAGAAGCACAGAAAATGTTTTCACTGCTCCAGCATCCAGTGGTGGCATGCTTTACTCTACTCTATTAAACACTAGGCATTGTGCTTGCTAAAGTAAGGCTTTTGTGCAGCTGCTTGGCCTTGGAAATCTGTGTCATGAAGCCTCTGGTGCACAGTCTTTGTGCTGATGTTAATGCCAGAGGATGTTTGGAACTCTGCAAAGCATTGGCAACTTTATCACACCATGTGCCTCAGCACTCAAGGACCCAGCTCTGTAACTTTATGTTGTCTTCCACTTCCTGGCTTGCTGTTTTAGTTCCTAAATGCTTCAACTTTTCAATCATGCCACTCACAGTCAATCGTGGAATATCTAGCACCGAAGAAAGTTCATGAACTGAAACGTTGGCATCCTATTACACTAACAATAAAACTATCCATTCTTTTATACATCAGGTGGCACTGGGACTGAATGAAACACCTGAATTCAGTGATTAAGATGAGTGTCCCATTAGGTGGTGTGTCCCACTTTTGTCATGTTAGAGGCCACTGCACAAACCAAGGAGGAGGAATGGGGCAATAACAAAGAAGTTGTCTTAAATGCTTGAATGAAAAGCATCATATTTATATTCATATACAAGAGGCCAGTGCAAGTGAGCGTATTAAATACCAGAGCTAAACATGAATATTTATTCTTGTGAAAGTGTTACTCCATTGTATTTAACCTGCCAGTGAGAGTTAGCTCATTTTTTTCACATAAAATATTAACAAAAGGCTTGGCATGTAGGAACAGTGAGTAATATTACTGGTCTTGGTTTGATCCTGAGCTGGGTTTCGGTCTGGATAGAATGTAGCATGTATGACTAGGTTTCCTCCAGGTTTTATTCTGACTCCCGAAACATTTCAGGAGGTGGATTGGTGACTCAGATATACCCCTAGGCATGAATGTGTGCGCATGGTGCTCTACAACAGACTGGCTTTCCATCCAGCATGTATTTACTGCATCCAGGCTCTGAATCCAGCACAGAATTGAAAAACCCCTTAGGGGTTCAGTATTTCCTGTAGAGGAATCCATAAAGATTCTAAAAAGAATCCTAAATCTCACTTTTGGAGCTAAAAAACCTTAATCATCCAGTGAAACCTTAAAGAACCAATTAAGAGCACAAAATATCAGTTGCCCAGCTGGCATATTAATATTAAATTCTGTTACATGCCAGCTGGGTGGAATGTTATTTAAAATATAAATAGTTTTGAGCATTTTATGATATTCTTTAAAATATAAAATTATTATGGCTCCATTGTAGTCCTGACCAAGATGAATAAATGAACGAACAAATGAACAAACGAATGAAAAAAGGAAAGAAAGAAAGAAACAAACAAACGAATGAACAAACGAACAAACAAACTAATTACAACTGCTGTGCAACGATTAACAGATGTTCCTTCTGTGGTTCTTCAGAGGTCCCTAATTAAAGGTAAGTAATGGTTTTATGGTCCTAAGACCATAGGTTCTACATAAAACCTATTTGCATTCTCCATGAGAAACAAACCAAAGAAAAAAAATGTCATTCAGTGTTTTTGGTGTCCTCTTGGTAGTGCATCCACATGCACAGATCTTTTAATCGTTTGTATTATTAGTGTATTGTCATAAAATACACATTTTTCAATTAAAAACAAACAACAACAACAAAAAGGTGTACAATGTTTGGCGTTTTATACTTGTGGGAGGCCGAGAAACATTCAGGAGTGCTGTGTGTTAGATGGTCTTATGGTCTAGGCACCACACTGTAATCTATTTCAGTGTTTGATAATGGAATTTTCTGAACCCTCTGGGCATGACGCTCTCCCCTTGCTTCCTGACCGGATGAGTTCTCCACTCCTCTGAGACGGACTTCATTTACTAAGTGCTACATGTACTCACCGGAACAGGTAAATAAAGCTGACGTGTAATGGCATTGACCCTCTCAGGCAGCTTTTGATAGATGAATGGTGCTCTGTAAGTAGGACTGAGACCAGAGACGTCTATGTGAACAATGAAGCTTATCCACCACTGCTTAAGTCACAAGACATTGACTTAATGGTAAATGATTAGCTCAAATTAACATAATTAAATCTTGGCTAAAAAAAGCCCTGGTGATCTAATTTAACTAACAGTAAATGCTACTTCCTGCACTCTCTGAGTGGGGACCCTCAACGTTTCTATCTAGAATCATCTAAATAAGAAAAGGCTTTAAAGTAAACATGTCTTCCGTGGTGAAAGGTAATAATTGTCCATAAGTTGTCCACATAACCCCAAAAATGGTGGGATGGTGGTAGAGTGAGAAGTGTTGCAGTGAGTTTGCCACGTTTGGTAGGCAAATTTGTCTATGCTCAGTTACCTCTAGGTATAAACCTCTATGGTTTCCTGCAATGGACTAGCATTCTGTCAAGGTGGATTCTCCTGCCTTGTACCAGTGCTGCCAGAATTGGCTCAAGATCCACTGTGAAGAATTGAAACAAACAGTCCCTAAAAATTGTATGCAGCCATTCTAAAAATTTGTTCTGTTTTAATGCTAATCATTAGGGGTTCTGTAGTTGCTCCTTAGGTTGTTCTATGCAGAATCCTAATCATCCTATAATCCTCTTCCTATCTCAGTTTGCACAAAGGGGGTTCCAATGCAAACCCCAAATTGGCCAATAAACCCTAATGCTTTTTTCAAATAGCAAGTGGAAATATTTTAAATATAGAACTATTTGTGTTGAAGGTTAAATAATTTGTGTTTCATTTTGCATTATTTAATGATGTCACAATTAATATTTTGTATACAAACCTAATACAAAGCATATTTATAAAGTGTGTTTCTAATTGCTAAGAGCAATTTCAATTGGTCCTTTGTGTTGCCTGTTTTTCTATAAATAAATTCTTGAAATTAACAAAATTACCTCACAATTTAAATTTAGACCCCACTCAGTATAAATCCCCTAAAGATCCTGCGTGGAATCTTAAAATAGAGCTTTACCTATTAGAAATGTTTATCCACTTAGCAGCAATTATCCAAATTAACCCTTAAAGAACCCCTGAGGCACCATATTGGTTTTAAGAGTGTAGTTGCTGAATTGTCTGCATTGGACAAAATATCTTAGCAGTGAAAATATACAGATACAGAATTATTATTAAATAATAAAAAATATTATCAGAAAATGATGTAATTGTTGTCTATAATTTTATTTTATTTATATTTTGTTTTATTTATGTTTATTTAATTTATTTAAATGAGTAATTATTTGATTTATTACTATATTTATTTGTTAGCTATATGAGATTATTAGCTAAATATTTTAAAACCCACTTTTATACATATCTTATCATTTAAAACATTACAACTATTTATTTAGTCTTCATTTCTTGGCAGATTGTTCATAAAATAAATGCTTGAAATGAACAAATTTATCTGAAATAAGTATTTATTAATGTTATCTTTGTTTTATTAATAATCTTTTAAATTAGCCTATTTTCTATATACTGTAATTTCCTTTGCCAGCATATCATTTGTTTAGTGTGTTGCCTGGCTTTTCTTTTAAAATCTCTAATTTGAGGACTGTCAAGTTCGTCCACAGGGAGGGCACAAAATGGAACAATTAGCTGGCTAGTTCCTGACTGGGACCAAAGTGCATCCTGTTGGGTCATCTTGCACGATTAGCATGTGAATGGCAGGCTTGTGATGTTGTCTACTACAGAGCTCCTGCTACCTGAGACGCTCTAATTACCGATGAATTAAAGAAGGGGTGGTTAAAGAGAGGGCTTTTGTAGGGACATCTGGTTCCTTCTTCACCTCCTGTGTCTTGGGGGAGGAGTGACAGCGACACACCAAACAAAACATGGCAGAGGGTCTGCACTTCCTGCAAGGTCAGGAGGATGTGGAAAGGTTATAAAGTCACTTACATTACTAAGAAGTGTTTAAAAGTAATGGTGAGAAAATAGCCTGATTGTCTTGTTGAACTTTTCTGTACAGTTTAGTATTGTTCCTGCTCCTGCCAGCAGGTGGGTTTAATCAAAATGACCCAAATACTGTGTGTAGTATACAGTTAGGATATAACAATTTATATGTTAAATTAATATTTTTTTTATTATTTGCATTCCAGCAATTAATGCTATTGGTACAGATTGCCAGCAGTCCCACTGGAGTCATTCTTTCGATGGGGCAGTTTCTCAACATTCTCCTTGTTTATATACATATACATTCATTACATTACACTCTAACTCAGGACTTTAGTTAAAACTAAACCCTAATGTACACATAGATTAAAGTTTGAGGATTAAGAAAGAGGATTATTTTAATCAGAAATTGAACTTTAGACCCTGACCCTCTATTAATAACAGTTTAAGCCATAAAGGAATGTCAAAAATGTATGTATGTATGTTTCTCTCTCTCTCTCTCTCTCTCTCTCTCTCTCTCTCTGTGTGTGTGTGCGTGTGTGTGTGTGTGTGTATACTGGCATGTGCAGACTTAAATGAAAAATTGAGTTCCACAGGTTACCCATGTTAAACAATTAGCTCCTTGAAAAACCTTGCTATCAAAACCCATGCAAATTATACACGTTTTAGAGATTTCTGATTTACTGGGACACAAAAGCAAGTTTGAAAAAGACATAAAATATGGCAACATAATGAGAATCACTTGTTATGACTTTCTGCCCACTTAGAATCTTGCAGATACACTTCAAGAGCTTCAGTTAATATTAATATCAACAACCAGAATCTGAGAAAAATGTGATATCAGTGAGCTTAGTGCCTACCTTAGTACCATCTGAGTATGGTGTGAATGCCACACCCAATATAAATATTGTTATTATACATGTGCATTTCTTTATGGCCACAATTTACGCATCTTCTTATGGCAACATCCAGCCTAAAATGCACCAAATTGTGTCATTATGGTTTCATGAACATGACAATGAGCTCACTGTGCTCAGTGTTCAATGGCTGACCAGTCACAAACAAATAACAGTTGGGATGTGGTATATGAATAGAATATAAATAATAGGTGTAGAGAAAAAATAATAATTTGTTTTAAAATAAGCTTTACAGTCTTATATTTGTTGTTTTAAAATGTTGCACACATCATATACAAAATGAAATATTCATATAACAATTGTCACAATAAAAACAATAATGAAATATCAACATTTGTAATCATATTTATATTACACTTATTTATTTGAAAACCGGTAAAGCCTAAATATTTCAAATATTGAGACTTTAAATGTTGGAGAGGAGCTGGGGGATTTTCCTAGGGAACAAAATTGTTGTTTTCAGGATTCACTGTAAGCATCGCTGTTGGTGAGGGATGAGAGGTGCATGACAACAACCCAGTACACAGACGGCAGCCGCCTGCCAACCCACCGCTCACCCAGCGTTGCTAAGCTGTTATAGTTGCTATGAGGGAGAGAAAAGAAGAGGCAGTGAGAAAGATAGAGAGGGAGATAGCGACTGAGAAAGAGACAGACAGACAGAGAGAGAGAGAGAGAGAGAGAGAGAGAGAGAGAGAGAGAGAGAGAGAGAGAGATATTGACGAAGTTGTGTGTATATTTGGATAATATCAGTGTGCATTGCTTTTCTAGATGTCTGTATCGGTGAGACACTGCAGTGCCTAATAATCAGTAATGAGCATGCTGGATTGACATCCCTCTGTCTGAGACATCCATTTGTAACATCACTCAAGCAACTAAACAGAATCAGGACTGGTTGTTCTCACATGTTTTCTAGATGTTTTTCTCTGGCAGAAAACCAGTTTTCTGTGAATGCTATTTTCAAACCAAGTAGTGGACTGGGCACCAATGCCTGGTCCAGCTGAAAACAATAGTGTAGGTTTTACTTTATCCAATCCCTGGATCAGCTTGTCACATTATGTCATGCTTCTATTTTTTTAAGGTTTAGAAAGGGTTATAGTTGTTATGGTTATTGATACATAAAACGTTCTGAACTAAGCCTCCCTTTTTTTAAGGAACTGCTACATGATGACATGTCATGCAATGAACAAGGCCCCATTTTGCTGCTTGAATGTTGGTAACAATAAAAAAAGAAAAAGGAAATATAAAAGGAAACACAGTGGCTACAATTTTGCAAACCTGTGTACAGAAAAAAGAGATTAACCCCTTCTTCCAAACAAGCCCAGAATCGGTCCTTTGTAAGGAATGATTTATTTTGGTCAAGTGTAAATATAGGCATATTATATTTAGGCTAACCCAAAAATAATAACATACACTAGATATTTCCTAGAATTAGCCGCAGTCCAGTATTATAGTCCAGAAAACAGAACAGGGCTGGAAATGTTCCGAGTGTTTCCAGCCCCACCCCAATCCCTGCCTGTCAGACATTCAGCCCGTGGTATTTACCACATCCCTCCTGCAGCTCCAGCTGCTACCCCACACCAGGGTGCTGAGTGCCAACCACGACCCCAGCATCCGCTCCAAGCCACAACACAACAACACATGACCGGTACAGATACAGAGCATATAAAGAGTCTACACACCCCTGTTGGTTTTTTGCCATGTAAAACATTTTGACCAAGATAAATAATTTCAGAACTTTTTTCACCTTTAATGTGATAATCTGTACTTTGAATTAAGAACCAAGATGAAATCTTATATAGGCAACAGAATTAAAAACTCACAATAACATGGCCACATACAGTGCCCTCCATAATTATTGGCACCCCTGGTAAAAATGTGTTATTTAGCTTCTAATAAGTTTTTTTTATTATAGTTTTTTTCTAAATAATATAGGACCACGATGAAAAAAAGAGTAAAATCCAACCTTTAACTCAAGTGAATTTATTCAGTAGGAAAAAAAAAATCCCACATTAAGAAATAACTGGTTAACATCAAATCATGTGTGCCACAATTATTAGCACCCCTGATGTTAATACTTTGTACAAGCCCATTTTGTCAACAAAACAGCACCTAATCTTTTCCTATAATGTTTCACAAAATGGGAGAATACAGAAAGAGGGATCTTCGACCATTTCTCTTTGCACAATGTCTCTAAATCATCCAGCGACCTGGGTCCTCTCCTCTGCACTCTCCTCTTCAGCTCACCCCACA
>JAOVVF010000019.1:18380890-18416712 GCA_028565595.1 Duopalatinus emarginatus
AATCATAATTTTTTAAATAATAAAAATAATTCTTGTAAAACAATCAACTGTTAGCCAGTCGCGTTTGAAACCAAACTTAGCTAATACAGTATACGACATGATTTTGTATTCAAGAATCAGAGTCAGAGAGAACAAACAAGTGTTTAATTCCAGAATATATATTTATTTGTTATCTACTGTAACAGGACTTACATGGAAAGAGTGAATGTGAGCATACCAATAAATTGTTATTACATATAGCAATGTGGTGCATTATATAGCATATATTACAATAGCAATGTGGTGCATTGTGATTCAATGTTTAATAGTATGCACTGTTCCTTTTAGGATCACTGTTACCATGACATCCAAGAGCACACGGTTTCTTATCATACAGAATGGGAGATAGCATATGCCATGGTTTCCGCATGTGTATTTGACATGTGCAGGCATATACACAGTTTGAAATGAGCGGTTCTGGTGCTTGCTAAGTGCTTTTCATATGGGGTGTGTGGGGATGTGGGGATGTTGTCTGCTGCATCCTTCAGCGCTGTAAAGTAGGTCACTCCATCGTCATCGGATGATGTCAGAGGCTTTATATATAGTACATAAAAGCCATCCTGGTCAACCCAGATTGAATAAAAGAGCAATCACTGAGAAAGGAAATGGAGGAGTTTAATAAAAAAATATTTAATCAAATCTTTGAGAGTCTTTACATCAGCCAAATTCTTATTGTAACTAAGGTGAAACATATCTGGTGCAGCTGATTTATCTGTGACTCATACAGATGTGTCATTTGATATGCTCATGAGCTGATTAAAGCTGGACTCTTTTATCAGCTATATCAGAATGTCCAGATGATGGTCCAGTCAGTTGCTGTAGCAGGCCGCTGGCTCACGCGTTGGCGTTATTCTCTCAATGCAATTACTGAACATCCTGTGTTAGCAGCACAAACAGTGCACGGCAAACATCAATACAGCTCTCTCAGATCCTCGTGTTTGGCTAATGACAGATAACAGAGCTGTGGGCCAGATGAACTGACTCCAGCTAAGAGACACAGAGAGAGACAACGGAAGAGAGGACATTACGTCACGGCTCTCTAGCAAGGAAACCAGATTGTGACCCACATGCAGAACACTTTGTTACTGCACACATACCTGGTGCAGTTCTCACCTGCCCACCCCCTAGTAACTGTAATTCTGTTTTTTTTCCCACTGGGTACCATTATTTGGCTCAGCTTTTCCACTCTAAATGACTCATTGTTTTTTTTCCCCCCTGTATATTATAGTCTAAACTATACCTGAAATAGCTATTCTAATTAAATTTAGATTAGCTTAAATTATATTAGATTCTGATTTATTGTACTGACAGTACATGTGCAGGTACAGAGCCAATGAAATGCAGTTAGCATCTAACCAGAAGTACAACATACAGTATTATTTATTTACAATATCATTACATTGTATTTTATAAAGTTTATTTTACAAACGGTGGAACAAGCGAGGCATCACATGAGTAACAATCCTTGCATTCATTTTATTAGGCCGATTGTATCTGTTGTGTTGTGCTGTTTCACAGATTTGGTTCTATTCATCCCTTAATACACTTGACTACATACGATAGCAATACATTAAAACATTCTGATTTAATAACACTACAGAAGTAAGAGTGTTGTCTTCATACAGAAACAGAAAGAAAAAACAGTGTGGCTATGCAACTCGAGTCAAGACCTGAATTCTTTATGATCAACACATCAGTGTCACCAACTTAATGACATGTTGCTAGATTTAGACCTGATTCAAAGTTCACATCACAGTTGCTGGTTTATTTGAGTTGGAAAAGCAGGTTTGTTTGATCCAGTGGTGTGTGTAAATCTGATGTTTCCAACAACCAATGACTGATCACCATTGTCCCCACAAACCATTTATTTTTCAAATTAGTTTCTCTTGAAAGAAAGGTTTATTATCTATAGTAATTTCTTTCATGTCTATGGCCCAGTTGATCACTATCACTGATTTTTTTTAGTCTGCATTTCCTGTTAGAAATGTTGTTATGTAAGTAGCTATTTTGAGGTGTAGTAAGACTAATAAGAAATAAGAAATAAATTTAAATCTATAATTTGCTACTCTATTAAAAGTCTTCATATTCTAAAGCTCTAAGAGTCTATTTATCCATAAAATATCATCTTCTTCATTAATAGATTTTCACACAATCATGACAATTATCTGACAGTTATTAGTCTATTAGTCTATTACATCATGTGGTAACTTCTAGCAACTGTTTGAGTATGCATTAACCTTCCATCTGAAAAGAATAGCCACTGCTGGCCTCAAATTCCCAGTAAAGGATATAGAAAAAAAACAGAGATACACTGTAAGCCATCTGTGCGCTTGCCTGGCTTAAAAAAACCCTGACCCATTAGTGGAGTGAGTGACTGGCCAAGTACAGACCGGAGGCTCAGCTATCACACATTGCATCAGAACGATGACCTTGTGCCTTTGGCTGTAAGCAGAAAGGAAATGAAAAAAGGCAGAGGCAGGTAGCTGCTTTGCTTGGGTACAGCTGAGGTATGAGCTGGTTGGGACAGCAAAAGGCATAGCAGCTGAGACTGGTCTCTTTCTGAGGTACACGTAGCAGGATATTAATTATTAAAATATTGCTGGTCTCTTGTCCTCCCTCAGGATGTAGGAAGGAAGTCACAGAGGGAGTAAGTGAGAGAGAGAGAGTAAGAGAGAGGGGGATTAGCTTACTCTGTGATAAAAATGTTCCGGTAACAAGGGGGATGTTGATGTATTGCAGGATCTGTCCCTAAGTCAGCAGTGTACTTTTCTTTTTTTTTTCTTACACTTTTGTTCCTGTGTTAAGATAAATTGTACTGCCAATTGGTTTAAAATCCTTTTGGTTAAGAAATAATTGTAATTGAAATAATTGGAATATTAAACTGGAGTCACAAACATGCTCTAACAAAACCTCTCTTAAATGTTCAACCTGGGTTGAAATCTGATAAGTGTGATGGCCATAGCATGTGATTTACATCATTTTAAACCATTCAGTCCTCATACACTGTGGATGATTGTAGAGCCATCCTGCTAGTGACCATCAGTTAGAAGAATGTTGTATTGACTTGCTGGGACGATTCATTTTAAAGGGACAAGTGGAGACAAACCATGTCCAAAAAATTAATAAACACCCAGCAATCCACAGTACAGTGACTGTCTTTAAATGTATCAGCCACCTATTTTTAGTTTATACATATATAACATAGCTTACTATTGTCATGTGATAAAAATATTTAATGTCACATACTTTTGTTATTGATAATATATTTCAGAATGGAACATTCAACATTAATAACTGAATATTCATGAGGGTCAAAAGGTATCAGATAAATATCTAGATGAACAGTACAGTTAAGTATATTTACTGACAAACGTCCAACAAGGAATTTAACTTACAGCCTACTAACTATGTTAGTTTTATGTGTCATCTTTTATCTGTGTTATAGTTTAAGTTTCTGTATTACTCTTCCTTCTCTCACCACATTCTTGGCGAATTAAGTCCACAAATTACATCAACAGTTTTGTGGGGAAAGTTCCTCAGAAACAACTTACACAAGTATTTAAATAGGCTTTTTTTGCTTTTTTACAGATCATGAAAATGCAGGTCATTTGGTACCAGGTTTTTCTTGAACATCTATAGAACTATTAAACACAAGTACTTCCCTTTAAACTAGAAAAAATAGATAGATAGATAGATAGATAGATAGATAGATAGATAGATAGATAGATAGATAGATAGACTAAAGAAGGAAATAGTGTTTTTCCTCTAATGCCATAAACCATAAAAAACCTACAAAGTTACAATTAAACAATCTGTAGTTCTCAGATAGTGGACCTCACACAAAGTAGGGTGGTGTAATGGTGCACAGGATAAATACATGCCAAAGCAAGGGTTGGACATAGGTTTTAATGCACAGTTCAAATAAAAAGGCAAACAAGTCTAAAAACAAAATTCAAAACAATAGTCAGGAGAAGCAAGGGTGAGATGATTTGCATTTCGGGGGTAGCCATAGTTTTGTGGTTAAGGAACCCTCCTTGGGACCAGAGGGCTACAGGTTCGAGCCTCACCACTGACAAGACTCGACTGAAGTGCCCTTGAACACGGCACCTAACCCCCAACTGCGGATAGAGGGCTGATCACCACACTGGGCATGTGTGTTCACTGCTCCCTAGTGTTCACTAATGTGTATGTATGTGTTTCACTGCCAAGATGGGTAAAACTCATATCTGCAGCTGACATGCATGGGCTGTGGCGGAATAGAATGCCTCGAAGGGAAAACACTCACCTGTCCGTGCAAAGAAATTAATTGCTATGTGCTCCATAGAGAGTGGAAGCAGGTTCTTGCTCTGTTAGTGTGAGTCTGGAAAAATATCTGAAAAAAGGGCAGGGCTACTCTAGAGAAACATGCACCATTAAGGCCATGCCAAACAACAACAGGACGTTACAAATAACTTTATAGGTGGACATTTGGTAAATAATTGTAAGGATTTTTTTATTATACCTTTTTCAGTCATTACTTAATCATTACAATAAAATCAGAATGAAAACATAAACATGTGCAGGTAAACAGTTTCGACCTGAAAATGAAATCTGCTCAACAGGGTTGATGTGATTAACAAATAAGAGAAAGTTTTAAACTTACTGAAACACCAACTTCATGCCAGACCTTCTTGCACCACATTAGTGCCTCACTAATGCTTTTGTGGCTCAGTGAGAAAACCTGCACAGCTATCTTCCAAAATTTTAGTGGAAAGCTTAAAGAGTTATAGCAGAAATGGGGGGATAACTCAATATTAATGTCTGTTGTTTTGAATGTGATTTTGCATTTGTAAGTTGCATACAGAGCAAACAGGTCTGTTGACGATGTGGTTAACCTGACCCTGCACCCGATTCTACAGCATCTTGACAGTCCTGGAACCTATGCTAGTGTTTGTTTGTGGACTTTAGCTCAGCTTTTAACATTGTTTTGCCGCAGCTTCTACAGACTAAACTGTCTCAGCTGTCAGTGCCAGACTCATTGTGTTAGTGGATTGTAAATTTACTGACAAAGATGAGACAGCAGGTGCAGCTAGGGAAACACAACTCAGACCACTGGACACTCAGTACTGGAGTACCACGGGGTTATGTGCTC
This sequence comes from Duopalatinus emarginatus, assembly GCA_028565595.1. Taxonomy (NCBI): domain Eukaryota; kingdom Metazoa; phylum Chordata; class Actinopteri; order Siluriformes; family Pimelodidae; genus Duopalatinus; species Duopalatinus emarginatus. The sequence continues at coordinate 18,386,061 of JAOVVF010000019.1, forward strand.
TCACCTCTTATGTTAAAGAACTGGTTTCCAGGTGCAGCAACAACCACCTGCTGCTAAACACAGAAAAGACTGTAGAGATGCTGGTGGATTTCCGACGTAAACCCCCCCCCCACATCAACTGTTACTCAAGTTACTCAACTCAACTGTTAGGAGTTACTCAAGTTCCTGGGAACCACAATATACAAGGAGAAGTGGGAGAGGAACACAGTCTCCATCTCCAACAAAGCTCAGCAAAGAATGTTCTTCTTAAAACAGCTCAAGAAATTCAACCTGCCCCGGGCCCTGATGATTGAGTTCTATACAGTGATCATCGAGTCCATCCTCACATTATCCATAACCATCTGGTTTGGTTCGTCCAACTCCCGAGAATAAGCCAATCTCCAGTGCATCCAGCTGCCAACCCTTCAGGAGATCTACACCAGCAGGGTGAGGAAGCATGCTGGCAAAATTACAACTGACACCTCACATCCTGGACATTTTCCAGATACTCCCCTTGGGTAGAAGACTCGGGTCCATCAAAACCAGCACAACATGGCACACTAACAGCTTCTTCCCCAGAGCTGTAGCACTCTTCACCCACAGTGGACATCTCACATCCTAGTTTACAACTTAATTTGTAACTGAACTGAGCTTCCAAATTCCACCGAACTGAACTGGATTCAACTGCAAAAAAGTATATACCCAATAACATATTGCTCATTTGCACAATGTTTATTTGCACTGCTGTACATATGTTCAATATCTGTAAATTTTCATATCATCTGCACTTTTGTATAAAATAGTTTATGTGTAAATGTTAAACTTCAGACTACATATGGGTACATAATATTTCATACATGACTATGCACAGATATTTACATTCTTCTGAGCTGAATTTTTTATTATTATTATTATTGTAAATTTTGTGTATTACTTAATCACCTTCTGTGTGCTTGTTACCATGTCATACATGTTTGCTTGTATGTGTAACATAATTCCTTTTATGTGTAACATACAGTACTTGGAGAAATAAAGGGATTCTGATTCTGACTTTTATAACTGTATGCTGTATATGAAAAAGTAAAAATATATTCAAAACGTAATACTTAAATCACTGCAAAAAATACATTGTTCACTGTAAATGGACCTCTCATGTCTTACACACCCTCTGTGTGTTGAGAAATGATTATGACATTCAGCATGACTTTTTCATGTACCCTGACTAGGCTCGTAGGGGGGCAAGAGACTGATGTAAAAGATTGGTCTGCTGTCAGTATTTGTTTTCACGCTCTGGAATGGTACATTCACTGCAATGTCACTGGTTATCACACCTTGAACTTTTTTTTTCTGTACCGGAGGCAAGTGAAATTACCAGAGGCAGGAGGGACTCATCTGGAGAGTCATTTATGATGCCTGTAGGCCAGCTGGAAGACAACAGAGCTCCAAGACATCATCTAGAATAGAGGTGTGATTGGAAGACACGGCAGGAGCTCATCAAACTGGGCCACAGGACCCTAATAAGACGAAGCCCGACAGTGTTATGCCGCAATTTCTTGGTATTCTCCTGAATATGATCACATCTGCCAAGGCTGCCAATGGACCTAAATGTCTTGTGAGGAAGATAAATGGCCTGTCAAGGGAGAAAACAAGGACATCAGTATAAATGACGAAGAGATTGATTATAGTTGTGAAGGGATGACAGTTACAGAGCTGCAGGAACTTCCTGTTTAGACAGCTATCAGTGCTGGAGTAAAGAACTGCACACATGGGTACCTGCACATATGAGTGAAGTTACTGCATATCAGCGACCAGAACAAGGACAAAAAAAGGACACAAACAAAACTGTGTGGGAGAAACAAACCAGAATTCTGCCAGTGGAGATTCAGTGATGATGACGCTCAGACACTGAATGGAATTAGGAGAAAACAAAAGAGAAGCATGTGATACTGGTCTCATTTACTGTTTTCATAGAAGATGCCCCAATACCAACAGCACATACCAGTAATACTTAGTAATATAAGGTTAGTGGATGCTGCTGTGCTAATAACAGACAACATACCACCTTAAACATACAAATCTGCATGTGTAGATCATTACTAGCAGTACACAGCAGCAGTCCAGCCAGGAAAAGATGTCGACAGACAACTCTATATGAGTGAGAATAACAGCTTTTACCCAATGTGTTGTTCTTGACAATCAGCTGCTCTCGGTCTTGAACAGTGAGAGATTCTGATGCACTGAAGGTAAAAATTTACAGAAGTGCTGTCTAACAAAAAAAGAAGACTTGTCACCATTGCAAAAAAAACCCCCAAAAAAACCACCTGTGTACGCATTTCTTGGACAATATTTAATCTGGGGAAACAAAACAATGTTTCACAAAGTCCATGGATGTCCCCTTAACACCAAGCATCGATTATTATAAAACTAATATAATATTCTTTGAATAAATCAGTAATTATTTCTGGATCCTGTATGGACATGGTCACTTCCAGGAAGACCGCATCCACAGGGCAAAAGGACTCACTAAATGGTTTGATGTTAATAAAAATGATAAACACATGCTATGGCCTTCACACCTATAAGACCTCAACCCAGTTAAACACCTATAAGAGATTTTGGAGCCATGTGTTAGACAGGGTCTCCACCAGCATTATTAAAACCACCAAATGAGGGGATTATCTTCTGGCAAAAATGATGTGTGTCCTATTGCTTTAGTAGAGCTCCGGAGACTCAATTCAATGGCAAAGCATATTAGGGCAGTGCCAAGGTACATGCCAAGATCATGACAATCAGGATAACAATATTTCATTATATGATTCACTCATTGAATAAACACCATGCAGATACAGGCCAAGAGCTTTAGTTAATGCTCAGAACAAACATTAGCATGAAGAAAACTTTAACTCTAGCATGTATGTGATGAACTGGTTTGAGTATTTCAGATTCTTCATATCTACTGGAAAAACCTGCACCTTTACAAAGCACTCTTTTGGGTGGACTGTTTTTATACCAGCCTTCTTTCAGGATGTCAGAGAGTTCTTCAGATTTAGGCTGTCTTCATATTTTTAGCTGTCCAGGTAATACCATACTGCCTTTTTAACATTCAGGTCTGGACTCTGTAAAGGCCAGTCTATGACTGTCAGCTGGTTCGCTCACCAAATATAATTTCACTTCGTTAGCAGTGTGTTTTTGGATTGTTATTATGCAGAGAAATAAAACTGTTTCAGATCAGGTGCTCACCAGCAGGATTGGCATGCTCCCATCAATTATAACAAAATCAACAACACCACTGCCGGAAATGCAGCCCTAACATGGACAGACCCTCCATCATGTTTCACTGAATGCCACAGTTGATGGACCCAAACATTTCAAACTTGGATTCATTACTCCAGAATACTTTTTTTTTCAACTGATCTTCATTTCCTATCTTTGTGAGCTTTACTATATCGCAGCCTTTTTACCATGTTCCCTTCTGCTAAGATGCTGAGCCAGGTCTTTGCTGGACATTTTCTGGTATCTCAAAGTAGAAAGTCTAAGAAACAAACTTCTTATCTGATTTTGAAAGTTTTCCTGACCAATTCAGTTCCAGTTTTGTCTCTGACTTCTCCTGATTCTTTTTTTTTTTAATAACAACTTGAATACCATATTGAATATCCAGTTTGTTTGCTGTTTTCGCTTTGAGATTGGACTTGCTGATGCAAAATTATGATTTGATGTGTCAAATTATGTGATGTTTGTCATTTTGAATTAAACTTGTACAACATGCTTAGGAATATTTTGAACAAACCTAATGTAATATACTTTTTTTCAAGGCAAGGCAAATAAAGATGTTAGCAATCACACTGATTAGAGTACAATTCCACTTAGGTGTAAGGGAGCTGTTCTGTTTTTATATATTTTATTTTATTTATTTTTTTAATTCAGAAAAAAATATATTCATACTGCACTGGTTGTATTCTAATAAAGAAAACAAATAAGAAATAATTATATACAATCATATACAAATGAAGAGAGAGCTGTCCAGTCTTTCTCTCTCTCTTTTTCTCTCTCTCTCTCCTTCTCTCTCTCTCTCTCTGTGTGTGACTCATAGGTGAGTCATCCCCCTCTCCAGAGCATCACTGGAGGAGCCTCCCTACACACACACACACACACACACACACACACACACACACACACACACACACACAGAGGATCAAATGCAGTTTGGTGCATGGACGGGTGAACAGATGCAAATATCCTCCTGAATGTGTCTCCAAAAATACACAGTCAACACGCTCACAACACGTGACATGCCTTCAAAATTCACACACAAATCCTCATCAGTACTCTCCTTCCATAGTCAGTTATGAAAGGGAATCCCTATTGGCAAGGACACAGTCAGGTGACTGGCTGCCATAGCAACAGCTCCCTTCTGCTGGAAGAGAGGATTGTGCATGACACTCATTCATAGGAATAGTGAATTATGGAGAGAGAGAGAGAGAGAGAGAGAGAGAGTACTGTTACTGGGCATCCAGGACTTCTAGACTCTGGGCATTGTAGCAGGTACCCATTTAGCTAGCCAATGCATACCTATTTACTCTGAACTATGGACAATATAAGGTCACAATGACACTGGAAGTGAAGTGACATCATTTCTAGGGATGTCAATATTTTCTACAAAAATACTAAATTACTACAACTCCAAAAAAATTGGGGCAGGGCAACAAAAGACTGGTAATGACATGTAATGGTAAATGTAATGTACCTGCTGGGACATCTAATCAAATTAAAAATGGGCATATATTATTCAAGAGTAATAGGATTTCTCATACTATTTTTAATTGAATATGGGGTTTAAAGTTTGCACATCATTGCATTCTGTTTTTTTTATTATTATTATTTATTTATTTACAGGTGCCACAGTGGTGTCACAGGTAGTGTGTGTGCTACTTACAGCTCCAGGGATGTGAATGTGGGTTCGATCCTCATTCTGGTCTCTGTCTGTGAGGAGTTTGTTGTTTTCTCCCTGTGTTCATGTGGGTTTTTGCCGGGTACGCCGGCAAATTGGATATGCTAAATTGCTCTAGGTGTGAGTGTGTGTAGTACCCTGTGATGGATTGGGCCCTGTCCGGAGGGTTTTCCTGCCTTGTGCCCAATGATTCTGAGTGGGAACCGGACAAACCGTGGCCCTGACAGACCAAGTGAATAAAAAAGAATGACTGACTGATATTGCACTGATATTGCACTGTATGCTACAATATACTCCTAATCATATATGTGTACTTACTGAATATATGTGAACTTATATTCACATATAAGTGAACTATTAATAAAGGCAAGTGTTGCTGACTGTGGTAACACCAAGCCCAGTTAACTTCAAAAGGCTGAGGAGCTTTTTTCTCCGTTATTCTGAAGGAGTGACCAATTAAATTCATTCATGGCCCTGTGACTCAGCAGGTGAGGGAAAGTGTTGCCCATGAATACGACTGAAGCAGATGTAAATGAAAAGTGTTTTAAAAGATATTTAAATCTATGTGGTTACAATCTTCCAGATTATTCAATGTATAATTGGGGACAACATGTTCTTATGTGCAAAAAGAAACAGCAAAAACGCCGCCTCACTCACAGGGACCAGCAAAATGCCTAAATGCCCAAATGCCCCCTGCTCAAATGATCGCTGCTGGGATGTATAGAATATTTTAAAAATACTGTATATAACAATAGTGCTTCTGGAAAAATTACACACCCTACCTTTAACAGCTGTGCAGAGACTCACTAAATCACTACTATGATATTCTTTAAGAAGATGTAAAGATGAAGGTACTCAGTAAATTGTTAAAATACAATTCATTTATTCTGTCATTTAGAATAAATGAGAAAATGCAATACTTAACACATTGCTGTTTGCTAACAGGGCATATTGTACCACCTGCCATGGATAACAGGAACAGCACATGTGTGTGTGTGTGTGTGTGTGTGTATGTGTGTGTGTGTGTGTGTGCGTGTGTGTGTGTGTGTGTGTGTGTGTGTGTGTGTGTGTGTGTGTGTGTGTGTGTGTGCGTGTGTGTGTGTGTGTGTGTGTGTGTGTCTGTAAGCCTGATTTCTGATGATTCATGCATCCATTTCAGTTTTTAATGGTGTGTTTTAAAATTGATTGCACTTTTTAAATAAGATGATCTGTCTCTCAGGTAAAAGAGTGAGCCAGTCTCCTGTGAGGGTGAGTCACCAATCCAGCTCAGCCTCCTCCCTTTGCTCTGTTTTGCTCTCTATGATTTAGAGGGAGACACGGAGCAGTCCTCATTCAGGTTTCCACATGATTACTCCCTCCCCCACTGGCCCTCACTGCCTGGTGCGATAATGGAGCAGGCCTAGCATGAGGCATGGAAAGGATTGGGTGAATCATCCTATATTTGAATATCCAGGTGGAGAACGGCTGCTCAATTACAGGAGGCAGCTGCTGATTTTAGCCACAGAATTACACAGCAGTAATGTTATGCAAGAAATAGCTATTATGAAAGAAATGAAACATGTTTGGGTGTGATATTATATATTATAAATCTTATATAATAGCGAAATGATCAATGATGGGGCAACTGTTGCCATGCCAAATTTCATGCAACATCATGTCTCTAAGTGTTTTATTCTTCTTATGCCACAACAACTAGCCAGCAATTAAACTTTCAATTTATTAAAGAATAACATTTTATTCATTTATGGATAAACTAAACATGGATACACTCGATGATGTAGAATGTACAAGTTTTTTTATAATTAATTAATTAATCTACTGTAAAACCAAAAAACATAAACAAACCTGACCAGCACTGTGTGCAGTAGCTAGTGCTGTTTCCCCACAGCAATAAGGTCCCTGCTTTGATTCCTCTAGCAAGGCAGGGAACAAACATGGGAGACTGCCTGGGTGGGTGACTTTGTGTGTCTGCTCTGCGATGGACTGGTGATCTGTCTGGGGTGTTTCCCAGCCTCCCACCTAATGAGTACTGGAATAGACTCCACCACCCACAACTCAGTAGTAAGATAGATGGTTTAGGTAATGCATGTACTGAATATTACAAACCTCTGACATTTAAAAGTATATTAACATGTATTAAAATTCAGGAACATCATGAGCTCAACAAAAGCAAGACTGAAAGTGTTACCAGAGACAAAACTTAAATATCTATGGTCATTAGACATAACATGACTCAGGTGTATGTGATATAATATTGTGAGGTGCAGGAGCTGATGGGTAAATTAGTCCTAACAGAACCCCTGCCCCCACCTTTAATCACAGATCCTGATGCATTTAATTAGACTGGGTCCTCAGTGTGACACAGAAAGGCCAGAGACAGAAATGATGACTCTGTAATGCAAGGGAGCAAAGCAATGTTCACAGCCAATCAAGCATGCAGAGAAATGTCCTGGGCTGGGTAGAGAGACAGAGCAACCTCCTAAGCAGCCATAGACTTGTGGTTAAGGAGCCCGCCTTGGGACCAAAAGGTTTGAGCCCCGCAACCAACAAGACTCAATCGAAGAGCAAGGCACCTAACCCAACTGCTCCCTGGACACTGTGGATAAGGGGCTGCCCAATGCTCTGGGCATGTGTGCTCACTGCCCTCTAGTGTTTGTGAGTATGTGTGTGTTTTACTGCTCAGATAGGTTAAATACAGAGGTGAATTCCAAGGCACAGTGGTCAAAAGAGTAATTCAGTTTCACTAAGCTAAACAGGGGTGGACATCACAAGTGAGCCAGTTTGGAGAAGTTATTCACCAGTGGGGCAGGACGGGGGCAATTATGTTTTTGCCAATACAGTGTTAGTGCTCAATACAGATTGCACACAAGAGACCTTGTCTGTGACTACAAGCTGTGGCTGTGTATCCACTGACCAGTCAGAGTGCCATGCTAACCCCTGTCTGCCACCAAAAGTGCTTACAATGGGCACCTGAGCATCAGAACTGCACCATGGAGCAATGTAAGACAGTAGCCTGGTCTGATGAATAATTTTTTTTACAATATGTGACTGGCTGTGTGCATGTTTATCACTCACCTGGGAAGAGCAGAACCCTGGATTCACTATAGGAAGAAGGCAGGCTATTGGATGAAATTCTGATAGGAAATCTTTGGTCCTCGTATCAGTATAAATGGTACTTTAATGCGTATCACCTGCATAAACACGGTTACAGACCAAAGTACATTGCTTCCCTATTCACTGTTATCTCTTTGAGCAGGATAATGTGCCGTGCCAGACTACAAATTGTTTAGGATTGTTTTGTGGATCATGACAAAGATTTCAAGCTGTTGACTTGGCCTTGAAATTCCCCAGCCCATTAGGATGTGCTGGACAAACAAGTCTCATCCATGGATGCCCCACCTTACAACTTAGAGGAATTAAAGAATCTTTTGCTAACATTTTGGTACCAGATACCAGGTAAGAGCTGTTTTGTTGATCTACACAATATAAGGCAGGGGATTCTAATGTCATGGCTAATCAAGGAAAAATTAAAAGGATCTACATGTTATCCTGTCCTTCTGTTGAAGCATTTTGGTCAACTGGATCTGTTAAAACTGTTTACCGTTCAAAAAATAAAAAATTTACATCATTATTCATCTTCAGTAAGTGCCTTTTTATGGTCAGATTTGTGGTGAATCCACAGCCTATCCAGGGAACACTGGACTTAAAGTGGGAATCGAATCAGGATGAGAAGATAAAAGCACATTTTAAATAAACATTTAACAATTTCTATAACAATATAAATAATTAATCAGACAAATTAAGCTGAAATATCGCTTTTAAGTTTCACATTAAAGCTAATGCCTCTCTGGGGTAGTCACTAAAGACACATTGTAGAGCCTGAGAAGTGATTTACCTTTTCACATGTTCACAAACACATAGAGTGGCTTTTTAAAGCTAAACTCCTCACAGGTCCAGTAGAAAATGGAAATCAAACATTTTGGCTGTGGATAATATTTTACAGAAAGAATCCCAGAGATCCATTAGCAGCCACTTTAAAAGCATAATAAACTAAAAGAAATGAAACAAAATGACAAGGCAGATAAAGTTCTGAACTTTTATCATTAACAGAACCTGTAATACCAGATGTATGTTATGTACAGTGAATTCAAAGGTTTTGTTTAAAATGACTGCCATGGGCTATGTGTTCTTACTGGATTTCTCTGGAAAGGGTCACCTTCAGGACATCGCCTGCCTTACAGACCCCTTCATACGTCTACTCATATCTCACATGGCCTTTTTTCACTCTCTCCGTTTCTTGTTCCAGCCGAGTGGATGGAGGACAGGGGCGCTCCCTCAGGCAGTTCTGGTTGGCGTCATTTAGAGTTATTTTCATCAGCCTCCCTTCAGTTCATTTGCACAGTGAAGGATTACAGCTGAGACATGACACAGGCGGCCGGATGCTGATGATGTCATTTTCGTGTCGTAGATGAAACACAAAATCCAGGAGGAGGATGACGTGTCAGCTTCACCTTACACCTTGCAGAAATTTTCACACACCCTTGACCTTATTTAAAATATTGGCTCTGTATTAACCTAATTTTAGCCTGTACAATTTTAGAGGTCTTTTAAGATTATTGCTTGTCACAACAATATTTTGGATCCTTTGTGTCAAAGTATGCAATGAAGATTCTCTAAGAACACATCTCAGATATTAATGGAAATGACACAATTTTGCTTATATCACAAGTCACAGCAATTTGGGCTTGCATTAAAGCAAATATCCTTCATAGTGAGATTATGTAATATATACAGTTTCTATGCTGTAATGCATGCTATGCTATTGATAGCTTTTAGATCAGCATCATAGCTACACTAATACAGATTTTAATTTTACAAAATTCTCACACTGACAGAACTTTAGTGTCATATGACTTTGGTCACAATGATGGTAAATCAGCCAACAATTAGCACATCATCACAAATATGCATTCTATAACCACTGATCTCAACTCCGCAACGATGAATTTATTTAGGATATTTTTTCATTTTTGTCCACTAAAATGAAACAAGATGAAAGTTTTACATGTTTTACATGTTCCTTATCTGTACTTCAGTATGAATTTCCAACATATAACAACTACCAATTATGTATACATATTGACATATTCGTACCAATGACATATACATAAGCTCAAAGGTAGAAATCAGAGAGTCAATATATTTAGTAGCCTACTATACATGCAAAAATTAGCAATTCTGAAAGTAACCATATTTATATTATATAAGTTTCAATTTTTTGCTAACATATCTGCCATGACTCAAAGAGCCAAATAGTATAACATTATAATAGTATATAAGACAAACACATTGTTACGAAGAACAGCCCAGATGCAGTTCTCGGCTTATAGTCTTAGTGGTAAAGAGCCATAATTTGTACTTTGGTTGAACTTAAGAGGGGGAGTAAATTCATACTGCACTGCCCCCCTAATATTTATTGTACTTGTCTTGCATTCTTGTACATGTTTTTTTCACACATGTACTATGTAGTCTTGTGTAGGTGAGTAGTTTTATGTAGCACCTTGGTCCTGGTGGAAGGTTTTTGATATGTATATATATATTAGGTATGTATATAGAGGTCCAGGTCTAATAGAGGTCCAGGTATGTATATAGTTGAAATTACAATAAAATTTTCTGACTTGACTTGACTGACTCTCTCTCTCTCTCTCTCCCTCTGTGTGTGTGTGTGTGTGTGTGTGTGTGTGTGTGTAAGAGAGAGAAAGAGAGAGAGAGATGTCTATTTAAATTATAATGTGGAAATGTGATTTAATAACAGACATTATTTTACATGAACCAGCAGGGAGTCTGTACAGTCTCAAGTCTAGACATCCATCATAAACAACCAGCAGCATAAGGCTGTACTATCGGCACTAACAATAGGACCCAGTGGAGCTCTTACCTCAGTGTTTGTCAGAGCATTAACCCACTAAGTGGCTGTGGCTTCCTGTTTACTGAGAAAAGACTTGTTATGCAGTCATTTGCTTTCTGCAAGGAAACAAATGCACAAGCAAAAAATAAGGTCAGACCTGCTGCCATTTCACAGGCCTCTCTTATTTATTTAGGTATAGTTATTAAGTATTAATATGCCTGAATTCAGCTAATAAATGGCAGGGTGAAAATTTTAGATCTCTTCAAGTATATACTGTTCACCAGGAGTAATAGTTTTTCAAGAGTACTAGAAGAAGCAGGTGTTTATGTACAAGCAGAACCTGCACAAATAGCTAGCTAACTCAGAGCTCCCAACACTGCAAACAAAATAATTCTAGCACACAGAGACAAAAATCACTCTTAGATATCAAGATATCAAACTGTACTTTTCCATGTTGCTGAGGTGGGACGTTTTGTAACATTAATAATATAATCTCTTTTAATAATATAATTATTAATATAATCGCTTTTAATAATATAATCTGTTGTATATGTATCTGTTGCAGTGTACCTTCAATTACCACTAACTATCTTTTACAGCAAAGGTTTGAAAGAGCTATAATATGGTGTCTATACTATACTCATATTTCCAGATAAAAGATGCAGTGGGTTTGGAAAGTATGCATATCTCTTAACTTTTGCATGTTATTGTCTTAGATTTGATATAAAATGCCATTAACTGACACACAATACTCCTTTTAGTTTTAAAATTAAATAAAAAATATTTTTAAAAATTCTTAAAATAAAGATTAGATTTAGAATTTACAAACTGAAATATCTTTTAGATAAGTATTCAGACCCTTGGCTAAGGCACTCCAAAATGAGCTCAGGTCCATCCTGTTTGCTTTCATTACATTGAGATGTCTCCAGAACCTGTGTCAAATTCAACTGATTAGACATGACTTAGAAAGACACATGCCTATGTGTACATGGCCCCGGTGTACCAATAATCAAGCCATTAAGCCCAAGGAACACTCCTACTATTTCTATTTCTACATTTTAAATTATCCCAGGAGTTGCCATTTTTCAAGCTGAATGAGCTTGAAATGATCTGGCAGGAAGAATCAGAGAAATTGTTCAAGAATGTGGTGTATGCTGGTGTAGCTCAAAGTTGTAAAATATGCTAATCATCTTTTTTTTGTTAATCTTTTATGAGAAACAGGTTTATACTTAATCTTTGGTAGATCCTTCATCATCATCATCATCATCATCATCATTATCTTCTTTTTCTTCTTCTTCTTCTTCTTCTTCTTCTTCTTATTATTATTATTATTATTATTATTATTATTATTATTATTATTATTATCATTATTATTGTCCCTAGTTTTGTATTACAGCAAACTTTGCAGTAAACAGCTGTTGAAGGTGTCACCCATTATCATTGGCCATATGCTGCAGATATAGATCTAAGTGAAAAACAGAGGAATATTCCTTTAACAATCACAAAAATCACAGAGAACAGAAAAGAGATGCTCAAAATATGGTCTCTCTCAGCAGTTGAACATTAACTCTGCGTAAAATGCAAGCGAAATGACCAGGTTGGGAAATTGATCAATTCACAGAGGCAGCTGTGGAAACTTGATTTGCTATCTGACTGAAAACAGCCTGATTCCTTGACCTGTCTCCGGTTAATGTTCTACTCGGCAGCGTTGGACATAGGATATTTAAAATGCCTAGGCATGTTTGCTGCTCCAGTCTTCCTCCCACACAGCCAAGGGGAACATTAACCCTCCCGTACTGTTAACTAGCCATTGTACTTTAACTCTAACATTTAGTTTAAAATGCACAATAAATGATCTGGATCACAGTTATAGGTGATATAAACAATAGCCATGGTAATGCAAGCCTAATGTGCATTATCTTAATAGGAGATTCTTCTGATGGCAAAGTGGAGTGGAAATAAGAGTCAGCCATGTGCTGACATTTGAAAGTAAGCAATCACACATACTGTGGTGATGTTATAGGAAAATTGCGTTGCTCTGAAATTGTTTAATTTCTTCAGCACATCCCGAAACGCTTTATTCCTCTAATATTAAAGCTATTTCCATGCTTTGTTTTAAAGCTATTTCCATGTTTTATTCAATACAGAATGACAAATCATGTTCATAGTTACATTTAATGGCATAGAATGTCAGTAAGGCAAGTTCGTTCCTGTTGTCATTACTTTACCAGTCTCTTTGTTGGGGTTAGTTATACTACAAACACAGCAAAGACACAACATGTGTCTGCCATAAAAGCCCCTGTGGATAAATGTTAATAAACTGATCAGCCATGACTTTAAAATCACTGACAAATAAAGTGAATAGCATTGATTACAGTTGTACCTGCTAAGGGGTTGGATATATTAGGCAGCAAGTAAACAGTTAGTTCTCAAAGTTGTTGTTCACAGAGCAGGAAATATGGGCAAGTGTAGGAATCTATAAGGAACTTTGACCAGGGCCAAATTATGATGTCTAGATACCTGGATCAGAGCTCACTGGTGTGTGTGCTGGTCAAAGGCTAAGTAAAGTCTCACTGACGTTACAAAAGGTTGCTAATGTCTTGGTGCCAGATACTGCAGAACACCTTTAGAGGTCTAATGGAGGTCCATGTTTCAATGAGTCAGAGCTGTCATGGCAGTTATTTAACTAAACAGTTTTAATGTTATGGATGATCGGTGTATATAAAGTATTAGAAAAAGCACATTATTATAAACCTGTGATCACTTTCAGCTCAGTCTGAATTGATAATTCAATGCTGTGGCATAAACACATTTATAGCAAAAAATGTTTTAAACAAACAGAATATGAGGGATAAATCAGCACTATAAATGCTCTCTAACGTACACTAATACATTAGCATATTCAAAAAAAGATGCAATTACAATCATACAGAAATCTTCAGATGCACACTAGAGCAGTGAAAGTGGCCCTCAAGCTTAATTCATGAATATTTCATGTTGAACCCTTCCCCCATTTCCCCCAGATCCTTATCTAGGCAACTACCTGACTAAATTAAATGTTGAAATTCCATCCAGGCCAAGTCATTTCACTCCCTTTCCCCTGTGTACGAGTGTGTACTGTAATCTGTTTTTATTTTGCATGGGTCAGCAGTACATGCATGTTACGACATTTAGCATGCCTGAGCTGGGAGTCAATCAATAACAATAGCCTGGGCTTGAGGAATGCAAACCATTCCCATCAGCCACCTCATCTCCATAGCCTAGTGCCTAGTGGAAAAATGCACGATCATCAAGCATCAATTTCCCTGGCTGTTCTTCTTCTTAATTGCTGCCTAACTGCCTGTTTTAAAGAGAATGCCTCTGAGAGGCCTTGAGAGAGACAAGGTTAGGCCTGTGCAATAAATTGTTTGTTAATCACCATTGCAAAGCAGGTTGTGCAAAAAAAGGTCACAAGATGGTGCACTCAACAAAGCCGACGGTCTAATAAAGTCACAAAGATTTCCTCAGGGAGTAGCCTGTTTTTTTGGTGAATCACTGTGATGTTCACATCATGTCCTTATGTCACATGAAGATATCACATGATGACTGCAGAGTTAGAGTTCACATCGCAAATAGATCCAATAACTCATTTTACTAATTTGACATTGACTACCACTTTCACTGCAATTTTCATTTGCATACCAGAAGAAATGTTACTAAAGAAGTCGAATTACAAATAAACAGGTGAGTAATTTTAGAATTAACACAAAGGAAATGGATATATATATAAAACTTGCTGTTAGAGTTCAGAATCAGTGCCTGGTTGTTGAGAATCAATGGTGGTGGTAGGCTGAGTGAATTTAACTCACTTTGGATACACTTATTGAGTGCAGCATAGTCAGTATCATCTATTCAAAAGTCACTAGATTTATTACTCCCCCCTTTTTTAAAGTAATAACAAGACAAATCATGTGTTATAATTACTGAGACTTTGGTCAACAAAATATGGTCAGCCCATTTATATGACACCACTACAACAATTATTGCAATGTTTAAAGTAAAAGCGAGTTACTTTTCTGACCACTGTGCAGTGGAACTGACCTCTGAATGAAACCCATTTGTGCAGTGAAACACACACAAACACATTAGTTAACACTAGAGGGCAGTGAGCACACATGCCCAGAGCGGCTCATAATCCGAAGCAGGTCTTACACCTGGGACCTTCTGGTCCCAAGGCTGGTTCCTTAAACACTAGCCTTAAACTGCCTATTTACACACATCTGTTTATGTAAATGTAGGATCATTTTATTCTTGTTTAGCCTGCCTTAAAACTTTTTATTTTTACAGACAGTGTGATGTCTGGAGCATTTTGCCACTTACATGATGCTCACACTGTAACTGTAACAATGCTCTTACAAGTCCTAGCTAGTATTGGATAAACATGCAGCCTGTGTTCTACATTAGATTTATTGATGGCAGTACTGAATGTATAATAAAGCCTGTTTTCTGATAAAAATATGAAATATTTTTTATCAGTATTCAGTATTACAGAACAATTCTTATTATTGTTATTAACATTATGTTGTACTGTCAAACTGGTGTAAAGTTCATGAATGCTTCTTACTAGCTTCTAATCTTTTTTTTTTTTTTTTTTTTGAAAAAGCAAAGCTTGTATTTTTTTTTCCATTACAGCATGAGTGGTGGAATCAATGGCAGGAAAATCGATGACCTACATAAACTGTTATGTAAACAGCAGTTAGGCCACACAGAGATGAGTGTAATAACAGTCATTTTCCATTTTATTATAAGCCACAATAGATGGCATAGAAAAGGAGTCTTTGGAATAAAGGAGAGTATTGTAACTGTCAGACTACTGATAAGAAAGGTAAAGAAAAAAAAAGAAAAGTATATTACCACCAATGGGCTCCAGAATAAATGTCTGAAGTAACTGTCAAAAGATGTGAAATTCTGCTTCTCTTGACATTCTCCACTTCAGGCTTATAAGATTTCCTGTATGACTTTATCAGTAAATTTGCATAAACTCTTTGATACATTATCTCCTTTCATGAACAAAGATAATGTCTCATATCAGCAGTCTGGACCTGGAAATTCAAGACTTTACACGTGAGTGCTATGAGGAAAAGGTCTGTACTGCTTGCCTCATCTAGTGGTGATAAACAGTAAGTATGAATTTTAAATGAATCTGCCCTCATCTTAAAAAGATTCATACAAATGATTCTCAGCCACAGGCATTTATAATTTAAAAAACTGTTCAGAATTGAATGCATGAATTCCACAATTAATGGAACCTTATTAATAAATCTTTAAAAAAGAATTAACACAAATAAAAACCTGTTTAAAGATTAAAATATTTCGAGACAGTTAATATGAGGGTGTGAACATTTCAAATTGTGAAAATATGTGGAATTAAGACTCTTATTGGAAAATCTGATAAAATACGATATTAAGAAATCAACATATCAAACAATTTGGATTTCTCAGTGAGAATAAAAACAGAGATGCTAAGATATAATTCATTCATGCAATTTGTCCACCCTATTGTTTATCTAACAATTTTTGATTTAAAATGATGTTTTCCAATCCTTGGCATTAAAGGGACAGACTAATGAGCACTTCTGATATATACATATATTTATAAGACACAATCCACCAGAACAGCTTCAGTGTGTCTTATTATAGATTCTAGTCTGTGGAGCTATAAACACTATTCCACATACAGATGTTCAATCAGTTAATGTTTTAATGATGGTGGGAAAGAGAGACTCCAGAATCTCTCATAGGTGTTCAACTGGTGAGATCCAAGTTTTAGGGAGATGGCATATGATTTACATCATTTTTATTAATTCAATTTGAATCCGATTTTATTTGTACAGCGCTTTTAACAATGGACACTGTCACAAAGCAGCTTTACAGAAATAACGGAGCAGGTTATACGTTTATAGAAATTTTATCCTTGATGAGCAAGCTGGTGGTGACTATGGCAGGGAAATACTCCCTGAGATGACAACAGGAAGAAACCTTGAGCGGAAATAGACTCATAGAAGAACCCATTCTCATCTGGTTTACACAGATTATAAAAAAAAAAACTTTAGTTATACGTTTTTAATCTGATTCATGATTACTACATCTGTCCATTATGGTGTTCTATATGCTGTCCATGTCCATGTTGGGTCAGATGAGACTCCAAGAAGATATGGGGGTGTCAGACTGGATCAGGCAGGTATGGGGAACAGGAGGAATCAGAAATCTGGCCACTGGTATCTTCTGGTGCCTCAGGTGTATCAGGTGTAACTCATGCAAATGGGAGGTGAAGAGAGAGGGTAGAGAAGAGAACACAGAGAGTTATGTATGCTATTTTATGTAATGGTCATATTAAATGTAAGTTGTGTAGAGAACAAGCACAAACTCCGGCAGACCAGCTAGAACAGCATAACTACAAGGAAGAACCAGAGGGTGACACAGACATGAGGGCGTCCTGGGACATAAAGCAGCCAGCCACTCCACTGTCATTATCATCAACCTATTCAGTATTTTGATGGACTGGCGCCCAGTGATTCTGGGTGGGCTCCAGACAAACCGTGACCCTGACGGACTAAGTGGATAAGATAATGACTGACTGATATACTCAAGCCCTGTGAATGCATCCTGGAAGTGACCATGTCCATCGGCATAGAAATGTTTCATTATGGGATAAAACTGACTGAAAGTCAGAAGATCACTATTGCATGATTACCATAATAGAGCAACTTTTTCTATGAAGTCAAGTTCAAAACAAACTAGTTTCTAGTTTTGTCTGATGTTTCTGTTTTAAAATAAAGTGATGTAAATTTTGGTAACTGAAATGACTCAGGAATGCTGAACAACATCTCTAGAATAACAAAATGCTGAGTCATAAGTTTGAGAACACAACTTGTGCTCCATAAGTCTATATTGGAAAAGCATGGCAAGTAGAAGATCCCTCCACCCTGATTATGTGATAATGTACTAGCTGTTAGTGGCTGTGTTTTATATATATATAACCTACATTTCCATTATAGTATATATTGTAGTTGTAAAGAAGACAATGATAATTTCTGATGAACTTTTAGGACAAGTGTTCTTGGTTAACAGAAGCTTGCTCACATTTGTCTACAGTCGAGTTTAGGGCTGTGTGATATGACCAAAATTTTATATCCTGATATAGGTCCATTCATATCCTGATAACGATACATATCACAATATAGCATGTTTTCTGTAAATTCAGTTTTTTTTTTCGTAAAATGACCACACGAACCAAAAAAAACCCCTGATTTCTAACGATATCTTATATTATACACAGTCAAACAATTAAAGATAATTTGTGCTGTAGGGTATGTCGTGGGAAAAACACTCTTTCAACATCAGGGTCTGCAGATGAAAAAGTTTTGCGCACCTTCAGTTGCCTTGACAACTGTGAACCTTGTGAACATAAACTTCCGGTTTGAGAAAACGTTTTTTGTTTTTGTTTCATTGCGATTTTATTGTCTATTTTATTATTACTTATTTGTTATTTCTGTTTCTTGTATTTGAATTTAACAGTTATTAAAATGAAATAACCGATTATTTTTTATTAAATTTCTGTTTCTAAAATGAAAATCACATGACGCTTTGTGCGTGCTGGTCTATGTCCCTCTCCTGTTGGGAATTAGTCTGGTCTGTGCCGCATGCGCTCTCCTACGTTTGTGCGTGCGCCGCCTTAACCTGTCATCCAAACAACAAAACGACTGCATTAAAGTGTGTATTTTGCGACACAACAAAACATGATAGAGCATAATATTAAACGATAGGCGTTTTTTTTTATCGTCACACGATATATCGCACAGCCCTGGTCGAGTTCATATTAGCAAACGAGTTTATATTAGCAGAGTATTTATGGTGCAGTTAACAAAACTAAGTATTTCTTTTGAACTCTAGGAGAAAACTGACCTAAATGAACATTTTACATCACATCACGTCTCTTTGAGTACCCTCGTTCATCTGATTTGCACTTTAAAGCTTTGCAGTAATAATAAAAGACTTTAGTGGAGGATAAGGCACGAGGTTGTAATCCAACAAATAATGCAAAGTACTGTAAAATGAACAAGCAGTGCACTAATAGGCTTACAGCACAGGTCAAACAAATAAACACGGAGCACAACAACAGCATCATTTATTCTTAGTCAGAGTGAGATTGATTTTTCCTCCTAGGCTAAAAAGCTTAACTCTATGCATTTGGCTGAAAACATGAAGCATGCTGAACATGGTTTTATAGCAGCATGACTTCTATCACTGTCAGAGCTCTCTTGCCAGGTACTGCACCCAGAACAAACATGACAGCTGTATGCTTAAAGTGATCACTGCAATGATAACACATTCTATTGTATAGTCACACATCATTACAGTCATATTATTACCAGACTATACATTTTAGTAGTGACCTCTGGTCTGCCTGGGGGTGGACCTAAGTCCCAAGTTTGAGCCCTGCAACCAACAAGACTCGAGTGAAGTGCCCTTGAGCAAGGCACCTAATCCCCAACTGCCTACCACTCTGGGCATGTCTGCTCACTGCCCTCTAGTGTGTGTTTCACTGAACGGATGGCTCAAATTGCGAAGGTGAATTCCACTGAACAGTGGTCAAAAGAGTGATTCACTTCACTTCACTTCACTTCACTGAGGAATTGATTTGTACCCAAAACGATAAGCTACATAATGACTGTATGGACATGCTCAATATTTACAGAATTTGGTCATAATTAATTAACCTCTCATGGTGTGAATTGAGGTCAGAGAGGTCCTGAGTGCCTTCTCTTTTTTCCTCTTCTTCTTATCCCTCATCCTTTTCTTTTTCATCTTCTTCTTTCACTTCTTTTTCTCCTTCCTTTTCTTCTTTTTCCTGTTCTTCTTCCTCCTCCTCTTTTTTTTCTTCTTCATGTTCTTCTTCCTTTTTTCATACTCTTTTTCTTCTTTCCACATAATTCTTCTTCATTCTCCTTTCTTCTCCTTCTTTCTCTTATTCCTTTTCTTTTTCTTTTTTTCACTATTCTAGTACTAGTAGTAGCAGCAGCAATAGTTGTAGTAGTAGTGATAATAATAGCAGTAGTAATAGTAATAGTGTAATAGTGTTCTATTTGGAATGAATAATAATGTCACGTGTTTAATTAGTACTATTTTCACTGAGGCAGTACATTTGTATGACACTAGGAGGCGCTGTTGTTCTGGGTTTTTTTTTTGAGCATCTCATCCGAACGCATCAACAGGCAAACGGGAGCGTGTGTGTGTGCGCGCGCGCTCGCCTGCTCACCTTACGGTACACACCTCAACAAGCGCTCCTTCACCTGCCTCTTTTCCTCTTTCTGTATGGACTAGGAGCATGAAGACCGGTGGATATCCGCAGACAGACATGCTGTGTGTATGGGCTTGTGTGTCTGAGGTCCACAGCGCCGGGGTGAGTACAGTTCTCAGTGCTCAAGGCACTTTTATTGAATTGCATTGTGGAATTAATTGTAGCAGACTGCGCCGCGTTCCTGCAAAAGTGTGACTGTTTAATGGTCTTGTGCACCAGAACTGCAACAGTTAACACACACTTTCAGGGTGAAATATTTCCTGTGATGATGAGTTTATTGTGCAACATGATATTATCCGTGCCGCAAAGTTTGCGCCAGACGCGCTTCATCACGTCATGTTAAAGGATGTACAGTGAAGGATTGTATTATATAGAAATAAAATTAGTTTTTTTGTATATATTATAATTTACAATTCTGGTGCTTAATTGTTCTCACACAATTGTAAGTGCCAAATGCGTGAGTTTTTCCTGTTATAGGTTTTTTTTTTTATTTAGCTCTTTTACTTTATATTTCACAACATTTTCTTTTAAATCATGTGCAGTTCTGTACAGTAAGTTACAGAAGGGAACCTTTCAAAGTAAGTGAAACAAAGGCATGATATTACAGCCAAATTTGTACTGGACAGAAGTTTCAACAAACAGAAATAATTTTATTTTATTCAGTCTTTCTTCTGCTTTTTTCAGGCTCAAAAATATACATTCAAATTAAAATTGAATATGATGAGATTTGGCAAATTTAAACAATAATCCAAAACCGTTCACTGTTTATTGAACAAATATTAGGTATGTTTTGATCACTGTAGAAAAATAGCTACAATGTTATTAATACAATGAATCGGTTAGATGCTAATTTAATGTGTGTTCCTGTTATCACGTATGTTACAGCAGCCTCCCCCCATAGGCGCTAAGTGCTATCAACATCTCTTAACAGAAAACATTACCATAGCAACAACCCCGCATTCTTCAAACCTAATTTTTTTTTATAAGTGTTAGATGGTATACTGGTAAACTGTTTGTACAGACAATAAATTAATACCTTCTGATCAGTCAGAATCCAGAATTCAGGAGTGCTGTGGTACAACCTAGACATTTGTTTAATGCTTTAGGAAACACAGAAAGCGAAAACTCCTTACTGTGTATTTAAACGTAATTTCTGTCATTACTGTGGCATTGTTGTTTTCCATGACCTGTTCTTTAAACTGTTACAGTTTGATCTGTTATAAATCTGTGCCTTACTGCTATAAACTCTGAGCTCAGTTTGTGTGTGTTGCTTAATGAAGCCTCCTTTATTGCATATAAGATGTTATTTTGGAACTTTTGCTCATTTTGTGTTTGAATTCCTATTTATGGCCCCGATAAACACATCCAGTCGATGCAATAATTCAACCGAAAGTGAAGTGTACACACTGTCTGTTTTATTCCAAATGTAGTCGATCAGCCTAGACATGTTTGGTGTGTGAAGTTTACTTGTGTAGTTGTGTGCACTGGAGCTATGATACTAATGAGGGAAGGTTATGACTACCACATTTAGCATTTGCAGATCAAACTACATGTCTAAAGCATCTTTTGCTGATGTGCTTTCTGTGAACAAACTGTATGACATACACACTATGGGGGTGGAAGGGGGCAGTGGTGGCTCAACTCTTAAGGCTCTGGGACTTGGCACTGCCAAGCTGCCACCATTGGGCCCCTGAGCAAGACCCTGCATCATCATGGCTGATCCTGTGCTCTGATCCCAGCTTTCTAACAAGTGGGGATATGCAGAGAAATAAATTTCAGTGTGCTGTAATCTATATTTATATAGCCACATCCAAGTGGCCTAGCCAGGAATTCATTTTACTCTGCATAAATCTCTGCATGATTTGTACAATTATATTAAAAAGTGTGACATGCTTAGGAAATTTCCGGTGAATTCCAGGTGGCACAAAATTGTTATATAATCATTTAAGGTACCATCTACGGTCAGTCAGTTCCGCCATATTAATATTGCCACAAAATAAGTTTATAAAAAATTATGGTAGTAATTATGGTAGTAAACAAAATGGTAGTAATAGGGGAATATGTCATTTTTAATAAATGAGATGCATTAATTTTTTTTATCTTTCCCTGTTGCTTTAGTAAACCTCTAGTATTTCACAGTCATCTAGATATTCCTCAATATACGATACTAGTGTCCTTGTCTAGCTTTCAAACAGAAATCGGTAAATACATGATCGTCATTGGTCAGTGCTGTTTCTCACTATAGCAACTGGTAGTGAATTAAGTGCAATTGAACAAACTAAGGGACAGAAATGTTCATAAATGTTTAGTTGACGTTTGTGGGGGTTAATATCTAACATTAAAAATGTCATTTTAAACATTAGTTAGCCAGGTATTGTAAATACCATGCAAATTAAATTATTTGATATGTGTATGATATATTTATATAATTATTTGATATGTGTATAATAAACACATATCTAAACATTACGATGTTTGTCTCATACATTTATCACACATGGATAATAATAGGAACTATTATAATTTCCTTCTATTATCTATAAACATGGACAAATATACGTTTTGTATAAAAAGATAAAAACTGTGTTATTTTTACCATTTTACCAACCTTTCTTCCTCAACATGTAGGTGTCAGTACACACCATCAGACTCAGGTAGGGGACGTGGCCAAATTGTATGTTGAAAGTGTTTCCAATGATAAAATCACCACAGCTTGCTATATGTAATACATTTTGGACTTAAACATGGCTGGTTTCTGTATCTGTTCCGTGATTTTAATACCCATCTCATGGATTTAAAACTGAGGTGGGCATTCACTTTCTCTTTTAATTATTATTATTTCTAAAAAATTGGTTTTATTTTACAAAATATAAAACATACCTAATTTAAACCACTATGACCCTGACCAGGCAGTCACCAAGGATGAATGAATTACCAAACACAGTGTGTTAGCCTTAATGTTGATCTTAGTTTTTCCTGTGAATTTCATGACTGACTGCTTGCTCATGGCCGCAGGGAAGTAAAACCGCCCACACCTGTAACTTTGTTTTTGAATCCTATATGATCCTAGTCCTGATGCACACTTGCAAATTTGTACCTCACTCTTGTTTAAATGCCCCTGATACTTTTGTATCTCTTTCATAGTTTTAATGTGAGTAATGCACCTCCAGTCAAGCTCCAAATTCGGCTAGAGAGTGGAAAGGGTTTGTTTAATGTTAACCTGCTTAATCCTAATATTTCTGTGGATATAGCTCAGATGCAGCCTTCGGTTTGTCTGGTGAAAAAATGGGCTGCGTGGGAAGGTGTTAAAATTAATAATCAGAGCATTTGTCACTGGGAGAATATTTCCTCATGTGTTTGCATCACATTAATCTGTTATGGTCATGGTGTAGAGACTGTTACAGAAAATGCTCATGTCCGTCCATATTGAAGTGCGAAGGAAAATATGATTATCAGCCATGGAAACATTTTACATGTCGAATAGTATTTTTGCTGCTGTCCCTGCGGTTCAGTGAGTTATTGCAGCCTGACATTGAACTCGATCCTTTTAATTGGTTCCTTGGATGAATTGTTATTTGTCACACTGACTTATTTCCCCACACAGCCGTTTATTCTGGAGTCAGATTTTTGGCGGAGGGTCCATGTCCTGAAGCAAACACTGGGATGCCAAGATCTTTCAGCCTATTATTGCATCTCAGTCCAGTGCTGATGAGTAACTGAGATGACACACCTGCCCTATTGCTAAATTATTGATATGTTTTTGCAGTTCATGGTGAGGTGTGTTCATGCTAGCTTGTTACCTTAACAAATAAATAATGCAGCGGTATTTAATAGACTACAGTAAGAGTGTGAGAAATTTTTGTTTCATTGAAGTTAATATAGAATAGAATAGAATAGAATAGAATAGAATAGAATAGAATAGAAAAAATAGAATGCCTTTATTCTCACTGTACACATGTACAATGAGATTAAAAGACACTTCTTTCACAGTGCAAACATGTACAGAATCAGTAAGATCAGTAAGAAATAAAACACTGTGGGATGCTGCTACAGGAAAACAATCAATGACAGGGGATTAAGCACACTTATAAAGTGTTTTAGAGTAAAATTAGCATATATAGAGTATAGAGTAAGATTATTTTCTACAAACTGTTTTATTCCACAAGCAAATTTTTTTAACAATTACATTAGAAAATAATTCATGAATGATCATACAGTTTATCCAGTTATAGTTATGATTAATAATAAGTAATGTCCACAAAACAAGTTAGTTACTGTTATCACTCATAGTATAGCAGTTATAAAGTATCATTCTCACACATTCTTTTAAAATTGATAAGAAAAAAATAAATAAAAATACAGTATATCCCTAAAAACCACAATGTGTAAACCTTTGTTTTGTATCTGAAAATATAAAATCACAGCTTTTTCTAGCTCTGTTGTAGAATGATAATTTACCTTCATGGAAATTAAGGAGCCCAAACATATTCTACCATGAATATGTCCCTGTGCACCAAGTAAGGACATGATGACATGGCGTGCCAAGGTTGGAGTAGAACTTGACCTCAACAACTCTCCACAACCACAATCTAAAATCTATTGGAAATCTATCCCAGGAGAGTAAAGGTCATTATAAGATGGACTACAACTTTAATGGCATGTTTAAAAGGTCACTGAACCTATATACTGAAGTTTATATTTACTGTTTGAGGTACAGTTTGTTACACTTTGTTCTGTATCGGAAAATATAAAACTACAGCTTTTCTTAGCTTTGACATTTACAAAGTAAATGTACTATGCCAAATCACAGAAGGAATCACTGTATACATGTTTATGGTTTATAGTCACTACCAAAGTGGTCTCTATTTTAAAATCCACTCCTTGCATCACATTGGCAGCACGTTCAGGCAGTTATTTTCGGTCATAAAACATCTGACTCAAATTTTCTTGAAATTTCTTGAGATGGATCAACAAGAATTGTGTTTCTAACACGGATTCAAAATAGCTGTTACAATCTTACAAAAATGGCCAAATAATGTGCAGTCTTTGGCTTAAACATAATACACAAAATAAATTTCTTTCTTTATCAGTTACTCTGGCTGTTACACCCTGTATCTATAACAAATAGAGTAAAGCATCCTATAGCTGCACAATGCATCTGTCAACAATGCCATGTTAACATTTTTTGTGGGATGGGATGATATTAATAATTAATATTGCCATTAAGCAATTATACTAATAATGCCATAGCATGAAAGATAAGTTGAGAGTCTATCACTAACTACGCTGCTTACTGTACTACTGGGCCACTTATACTGCTATTGGTATATCACTGGGCAAAGGGCAGAGAGGAAACAATACTCACACACACTCACACCTAGGGGCAATTTAATATCGCCAGTTTGCCTGATTGCATGTTTTAGTATAAGGGTGGAAACCCACACAGACATGGGTAGCGCATGCCACCTTCATACAGAAAAGACTCTGGCTATCCAGGTGAGGAATCAAATGCTCAGCCCTTGTTGTGAGATTACAGTGCTACCAACTGCACCCCACCACCAACCCCCAAGTCTGTCACATTTTTATTCTATAGGATAATATGAAATCCATTTTCAGAGTAATCCAGTAACAGGCTCGACAACATAGTCATTCTGTGTACAGTCTATCAGCTTGTTTTTGTGTAGATTTAGACATACCTTTGTTCAGTTGTGTTCTGTCGAGCAGTATGTTTCCTATCAAAGAGGTAATACAATACAGCAACATGTCCAGCCCAAATACATCTTAAAAACCACATGAAAGAGATGAAACTAACCCAAAAGAATCGTGTTATTATTCCGAGCCCATGTTGGCCAACATGTATTTTGTTACATTGACATTATCCACACCATAATCCCAGGTGTCGCAATATATCTTGCAATAGAAATGTATTTGGTTAAAAGTATGATCTTGGCTCTGGCAGGATGTTTTTTTACTCCCCTCGTGACTCTGTATGAACTGTCCCACAGCAAATAAACAAATCTGAACAACTGTCTCAGATGATTTTTTTTTAAATCAGTCCTATTTCATGTGTGGTCCAAGTTTCCTGAGTACTTTAGAATCTACCTTTATATAGTCAAAATGATTTGTGGACACCATCACATCCATATGTGTTTTTCCTCAAACTGTTGCCACAAAATCGAAAGCACACAATTGTATATAATGTATGTATATGTTGTAGCATGATAATTTACCTTCACTGAAATTAAGGAGTTCAAGGATGTTCCACTGTGAATATGTCCCTGTGCACAAAGTAAGGACATGAAGACATGGCATGCCAAGGTTGGAGTAGAACTTGACCTCAACACCTCTCCACAACCACAATCTAAAATCTATTGGAAGTCTTTCCCATGAGAGTGAAGGTCATTATAAGATCAAACATGGACTACAACTTTAATGGCATGTTAAAAAGGCCACTGATCTTGTGTCCACAAACATTTGCCTATACACTGTAGTTTATATTTACCTCCTTGTCAGAGTAAATCAGATCCTAACACCCGTCCATTTTTTCCTGATTCCAACATGCTAGTTTTGTTACCTGCATATTTACTTGCTTGTAATATATCCCACCCCTGACAGGTGCCACTGTAACAAGATAATTTAATCTGATTTACTTTGACAAGAACCAAACTGTGATGGCTAGATGAGTGGGTCAGAGCAGAGTTGACCATCATGGGTGTAACCCATCAGAAAGGAGGGACACCAGTGTTTACCAGTCTGAGATGTTTGTAGATGTACCAGGGGTCTGATGGAATGCCAGCTAAACAAACCCCATACCATTATGGAACCACCACCAGAGTGTTTTTTTACAGTCTGTACCAGTATATGTATATTTACACACAAAGTAGCTACAACCATTTCTGGTTGCCCACAAGATATTCTACAGAGAAGCAGTTGTTACATTGCCACAAAAGGGACTACTACAAGTAACAACTGTTGCCTGGGGGATACATTTCATTGAATGAAATGTAAACACAGCTTATACAGTTTTATACACTTTCATTACTGAGATTCAAATCTTTTATTTTTTAAAAATTTGAATCTCTCTCTGTGTGTGTGTGTGTGTGTGTGTGTGTCTGTCCCTTCGCATGGTTATGGTTTTTGTGGATATCTGTCTCCAAATGCATTTACAGGGAGAATTGATCTGGTTCCAGCAAACCACCTCCTCCCCGACTTTTTTTTTCAAGTATGGCAGTTGTTTCCTATGCTGTTGAATCACGCTTGACCCTTTAAGTGGGAACATGAATAGGAGGCAGTGCCGCAGCAGGTAGCATCAGTGGCTCACCGCTCTGGGGTTTATTCCTGAGCTTGGGTAACTATGTGTGCTGAGTTTCACATGGCCTTCCCATGTCCATGCTTTATTATGAGTAAAATAGACCTGTTGTTTTATTACCTACTTTAAATTGACATCAGGTATAGCCTTTTGAGAAAAGAACTTTATTTTCTGAACGGAAGTGTTTCTGTTAGTTTTTCAGTGTGTTGAAAACTATTAGACTCAAGTTTATGCAGCAAAAGGAGAGAGATAGTATGTCACCCCTCCTACCCAGATCACATGTTTGCTCCTTCTAAAGTGGTTTATTGTATACATAATAAACGTGTTAGTTGGCTGATGATGTGATCAGCAATTTTTGTATTGATTTTTTTAAATTGGCCTTTAATGTGATTCTGAAAGCTTGTTTAAAATTCCTAAATCTTTTCATATTTTATTTGCCATAATTATTTATTTTTTTTTGCGCTTCAGCAATAACGTTCTTTAGAATGAATATTTTATCATTGACATTTACAAATGTCATTATCATTTAGTGTGATCAATGATGAAAAGACCATTTTGTGTGTTTATTTTTATTGTGCATGTAAGAAAACTGTTACCTTTATTTGTACTGCTTTGAAGTTGGCACATATGGCTGTCATGTCAGATTTTATGCTGAACCTTAGAGAGATTAAGTACTGTTTTGCTTCTGTGGTCATTTCTTGCCTATAAAATTAGAGAACTTCACACAGTCTGTCTATATTCTGTTCTTTCTACATTTCTGATTTATATACATATGGAGGTTTTTTTATTAGAGTTTAAATGAAAAAAGGTTTTCCTGTGTAGTAAAGGAAAAAAATGGCATGCCACATGCCTGCCTTAATGCAAAGGCTGATTGTCTTGCTAAAAAAAACTAAAGGTTTGAAGTATGTGTATAAAAAAAGAAAACTATTACCAACTTATGACGTTAGCATTCCCCTATTATTTCTATTTGGCTGATTAGGGGAATTTCTTTAGCATGTTCAAAGTGCCCATATTTTTTAATTTCCCCCTAATATCCATTTATAATGCTATAATGTCTGGTTTCATGTAACAAAAACAGCGGTAATTAGTTTTTATAAGACCATTTTTCAATCTTTTCCAGCCTTGGAAGTCGACAGTCATCAAATAGATGTTTTAGCAGGTTATGTTCTATGGATTATTGGATTGGAGCTGAAAGAAAATTCGAAAACACTTTTTAAAATATGTTTTAAAACTAACTTTAGATGGCATATAAAACTCTTTTATATATATACATACGTACATACATAAACATGTTTCAAAAGATTTTCATCATTCTGGATGATTCTGCACCCATCATGTTAAAAATAGAAAGTTTCTCAAGTTTGGGTTGATTAGTAGTGATGGTGCAGTGTAAAGTGCACGAATAGACCCAGACCATGGTAGCAAAAATAAATGCCCCCAGAAGCATGACCATTAATTTGTACTTTAATTTGTCACTCGTATGCAAACATAGACAGGTAAACACTGGCCTGATTGGAAGGATGAAACAAAGCACCAACAATAGTGAAGAAGCTGCACATTTCTAAAATCTTGCTGAATTTCCCAGCTGACATCTCATCTGTGTTTACTAAGCCAAACCTCACTCTGCTAACTGCTCAGTACTCCAGTAGTGTAATGATGAAGTGCTTTTCTTCACTACACAGCTTTTAAGGACCACTCAGTTGTCCCAGCCATCTAGATTATCAGTGTATCTGTAGAATTGTTAATTGTGTGTGTGTGTGTGTGTGTGAGAGAGACCATTATTTAACTTTTCATTTTACTTCACTACCTATTAAAGCTTTAGTGCTTAAATGTATTTTAACATATTTAGCATATAGCTTCATTGAAATACAGTCTTTTAATTTTTTAAGACCTAGTGAATTTCATAAAAGCCTGTCAAATTTATTCTGTAAGAGAATATAAAGGGTTCAGAGACAGTTAAATATATGTCACATTTTAGAGTGAATATTAATACTTTGTGATTCTCATGCCATTAGTGCATGGCTATAATATTCCTTTTTGCCTTGTAAGCAGTGTTGGCTAGAGAACTAAAATCTAATAACAGTAGCTTGATAAGTATTTAGGCAGTGGTGGCTCAATGGTTAAGGCTCTGGTTTCTGATCAGCAGATCAGGGATTGAACAAGGCCCTTAACCCTCTCGGCTCCAGGGTCGTTGTGTTATGGCTGACCCTACCCACTGAGCCCAACAAGCTGGGTTTTGCGAAAAAAGAGTTTCACTATACTGTAATGTATATGTGTGATAAAAATAAAGGCTTTTTCTTCAAATATTTAGTGTTAACAATTCATTATATGGAGGGGTCTGTTAATAATAATAATAATAATAATAATAATAATAATAATAATAATAATAATAATAATGGTAAGTAGCAGTAGTAGCAATAATAGTAGTCACAGTAGTGCACACACATTGGTGTTGCAGGCCTAATTGACCTTGTGCTGCATTACGTCTGAATAGCAAACACATTAAACAGAAAAGAATCCCTAACTAAATATACAGCTCTGTTTTCTGTCCTTTTGTGTTATTTGTACTTGAAGATGATAAAATAAATAATACAGCTTGCTCACATCCATTCCACCTGAAATTCTATCGTACTGGGCTTGTTAGAGTTGGTAGCCCATAGCATCTCTTCATATCATGTTTTTCTTACAAGCGCAGTATCTCATAGTATCACCACCACACCCACCACATTATCATTTATTATTTTACTTTTACCACACCTCGTCATGTGTTTTATTTCTTACATAACACAATGTTTCATTTTTGTATACAAATGCATTAATATTTTTTTATTTTATTTTATTTTATTTTATTTTATTTTATTTTATTTTATTTTATTTATTTATTTATTTATTTAACTAAGTAAGTGTTTTATTCTGGTAATGGTCATGGTTGGATCCAGAGCGTATCCTATGCATGATTGTATAAGGTTATCAGATCAGAAGGTTTTATTGCCATATAAGTGAACAGGTTCACAACATTAGGAAATTGCTGCGGTACTTGGTGCTAACATAAAAACAATATAATACAGAATAAAAGAAAACTAAATAAAACAGAATAAAAACTTCACACTATAACACAATATTACAAAATATACAGTACGGAGATTAACTGAGATAAAGTTATAAACA
>JAOVVF010000019.1:18416812-18431641 GCA_028565595.1 Duopalatinus emarginatus
CTTCCTAAAGTCCACAATAATCTCCACTGTCTTCTGGGTGTTCAGCACCAGGTTATTGTGGCTGCACCAGGACTCCAGACATTTGACCTCCATCCTGTACACAGACTCGTCCCCGTCTGAAATGAGTCCCATAAGAGTGGTGTCATTGCAGCAGTTGGTGTACAGGGAGAAGAGCAGAGGAGAAAGAACACAGCCCTGAGGAGTGCCAGTGCTGATGGTCCGGGAGTTCGAGACATTCTTCCCCAGCCTCACATGCTGCTTCCTGTCCTTCAGGAAGTCAGTGATCCACCTGCAGATGGGATCAGGCACGTTCATCTGGGAGGATGGTGTTGAAGGCAGAGCTGAAGTCCACGAACAGGATCCTGGCGTAGGTTCCCGGGGAGTCTGATGCTGTAGGATAAAGTGCAGAGACAGGTTGATGGCATCGTCCACAGACCTGTTGGCTCTGTAGGCAAACAGCAGGGGGTCCAGGAAGGGGGCCGTGAGGGACTTGAGGTGGGACAGCACCAGACGCTCAAATGATTTCATGACCACAAAGGTCAGTGCCACAGGTCTGTAGACATTAAGTCCAGTGATCCTTGGCTTCTTGGGGACAGGAATGATGGTGGAGGTTTTAAAACAGTCAGGCATGTGGCAAGCCTCCAGGGAGGAGTTGAAAATGTCTGTGAACACTGGGGCAAGCCTGTTAGCACAGTGTCTCAGTGTGGCAGGTGAGACACCGTCCGGCCCTGGAGCTTTGCAAGCTTTGACGCTCCTGAACTGCTTTAGCACCTGGTCTTCCTGAATACAAAAGTCTGTGGGGGTGAGGGATGACAGGAGCTCTGGGGTGGAAGTCCTTGATGATGTTGTTGTGGGCTCCACTGAGGTGTAGGGGGAGGAGGGGGGCTATGGGGTAGAAGTCCTTGATGATGTGGGCTCCTCTGTGGTGTGGGGAGTGGGAGAGGTGGGTTTGAGTGTCCGTGCTGGCTGTATTGTAGTTGGAACAGGTGGAGGTGTAAAGGCTGCTGGACTGACCATCAAAAAGACAATAGAACTCATTCAGTCTATTTGCAGTTTGTAGGTCATCTGTGGAGTGGGGGGTTTGTAGTTGGTAATCTGCCTAAAACTTTTCCACACAGAGACCACGTTGTTCTCTGAGATCTGCATATTCTCAGAGTAATGTGATCTAGCAGTGGCCACTTCCTTGCTAAACCTGTACTTGGCCTCTTTGTAGCAGTTTTTGGCCCCACTTTTAAAAGCCTCTCTCTTCTCTAACCATTGTTTTGTTTTGGGAGTAAACCAGGGTTTGTCACTGCTTTAACTCACCCTGGTGCGTGATGGTACAATGCTATCCTCGCAGAAGTGGATATACAAGGTCACAGTGTCTGTGTAATCATACACGGCTCCTTCACAGCCTCACTGCTTTGTTGTCCTTACCACAGGTTTTGAGAGTTTCAGCCTCTGTCTGTATGCGGGGATCAGCATGTCGTGGTCAGAGAGGCCGAGTGCAGTGCGATAAGTGTGATAAGCACTGTGTGATAAGCCACATTTAATGTGCTGTAGCAGTGGTCTTATGTCTTTTCCTCTCTGGTCAGGCATTTGATGTATTGCTTCTATTTGGGAAGTTGCTGAATCTGGCTGAGGCTGGCTTTATGTTGATGTAACTGCCACTGTTGATGTAAAAGCAGACACCTCCACCTGTAGCCTTGCCGGAGAGCACAGCTTGCCGGTCCGCGCGGAGGAGATGAAATCCCTCCACCTGCAGCGTGCAGTCTGGTATCTCCTCACACAGCCACGACTCTGAGAAGCATAACACACAGGATATAGAAAAGTCTCTGTTCATGGTCCTCATCAGTTTCAGTTCGTCCATTTTGTTCCTAAGTGAATGCACGTTGGAGAGGAAAATCCCAGGAAAGGCTGTGCGTAATATACGTCTCCTCAGACGCACGAGCACACCTGTGCGCTTCCCTCTCTTTCTGCGTCTCACCTTCCGGATCAGAGTGTGTAATAAAAAAAAAACAGGAAATAAATCCATAGGTGATGTAGTCCTATGGTGCAAAAGCTCTTCTCTTGTGTAAGAATACCCAGAAGAGTGTCCAGACACAGAAATAACACGCAAAAACAGACAAAACAGAGCGCACCGAAGTACCAGTGCAGCCGTTCGTGGCACCATCTTGGATCTTAAAATAAAATAAAATAATCATCAAATAAAATCATCATATAAAACACAACTACAGAATTCAAAAGATCTTAAAGTATGAGTGAACATGTAAAAGAAGAACAGTGATATTATGTCAAGAGCACACATTGCAAATGTTTGGATTGTGGTTTGCTTGTTCAGAAGTTTGGATTGGAAGTTTGGTCCCAGTGCTCTCACTTTGAAATCCATGCTACAGGACCATGATTGAGTTTTCCGATGTGAGAAATTGTGCTCGCTTTGTGTATTTTCAGAGGTGCTGCAGTGTTTAGTGTGGAGAAATCCCATCGGACTGTCTCCATGCAGATGACCAGTGATGGCCACGACGGCCGACCCCACAGAAGAGTAAAAAGATGCACATTACAACTTATTGTTTACTCTTATTATATGATAAAGACACATTCCTGTGTTTATTTTTTTCATTGCTTGCAGATCAGTTGATGAAGTGGTGAGTGAACACATTTTTAACCCCCTGGAGAGGACCATTTTGGCTTTCTTCTTGGCATCTATTATCATTATGACCGTTCTTGGTAACCTGCTTGTGATGGTGGCTCTGTCCAGGGACAGGCAGCTAAGGTGAGGGCACTTACAGTCAGTGATTGATAAATGAATCAATTTACACTGATTTATCACCTGTCAAGTCATCATGTGTGCTTCCAAACAAACAATATTCACAAAACCAATCATTGCAGGGCTATCAAAGCGCTACATAAAAATTGTATTAATGCTAATCAGCTAAGTTGAAATATTTATATTCATATTTACATTAATTTATTTATGCCAGCAGCTAACTGCACACTATTTACTTATTATCAATTCTCACATAGCTAATCCTGTTAATTAAAGTTTATTAACTTGCTTTCGTTCATGCCAACTGGTGTACACAATATGGAACTCAATTAGCTTGTTGTTAGCTAACTTGCTAATTTTAAGCCTTAACTTACCTAGTGCCTATAGTCAAACAGCTATTGTTGGAGAGACTTTTGCTTTAGCTTTCCTGTGTATGAAATGTGCTTTTTTAGTTTTGATGCTAGCATAGCATAGGTACATTAATCTTATAGCCACCAGTTTAGCATGTTGGCATGATTTAATTTCTTTGTAGAGTTGTGCAATATCTCAAACAGGCTTTGTCATACAGGCTCTGTATGACAAAAAAATTAAAAGTTGAATATTTAAACTGAATATTTAGGGCATAAGATACACTGATATGACTGTATCTGATTTACTTGACTTGTCTCTTTTGGCAAATATTAGGAAGAAGAAGACCAACTATTTCATTGTCTCCCTGGCATTCGCAGACCTTTTGGTGGCTCTTTTAGTGATGCCATTTGCAGCAATAGAACTTACAACAGGCCACTGGAGATACGGAGAGACATTTTGCCTGGTGCGCACCTCCCTGGATGTGCTCCTCACCACAGCGTCCATACTGCACCTGTGCTGCATTGCTCTGGACAGGTAGGACATCAGGCAGACTAATGAGTTCTTATTAACTAGCCTCAGAAAGGGTGAAAGATCTGACCATCTATTTAGAATAATCATTGTGGGTTGCATGGCATGGCACTTCCTGTTTATTATACAGCTGCCTTGTTAGCCATCTGGGCTGCATGGTCTTGTTGTAAACATGAGCCCTTTAGAGCAGATCATTAAGAATCAATGCTGATGTAGTTTGACATGTAGTTTGCACTGCAGCATCCAAACGGAATATATTATTTTATGGAAATTTGCTATTACTAAATTTATTTAGTTTCCTGAACATTAAAACATTTGGAAACATGAACAAAATTAATCATTTTATGAATAAATCCTTGGAGTGTTTTGACTCCCAATCAAGAACTCAAGAAGCGTTGATCTGTTTTGAAATAATAAAAAAAAGTTATTTAAAAAAAATATGTTATTTATTATGTTAAAATACTGAAATATTGATCATAGCTCATTAATCATAATCATTTAAAGTCAAATGTCATAAGTTGTAAGTACTATGTTTCTTGTTGTACTTTTTTGTACTCTTGTACTCATTAAAATGACAAATGTCATTAAAATCGGTTTAGAAATGTTAAAGAGTTATTTGTCTTCAGGTGTCTAAAATGAAAAACACTGCAGAATTCACAGCTGGCCTAACAAAGCGGCATTAAATATTATGCCTATACGCACACCTGGGGCACACCTGTGGGGGGTGGGGTATTGGTAATGAAATAGGTTAACATATTTAAAGTTGGTGTAAGTACTAATTAATCAGTAGTTACTATAAAATACATAGCAAGTATTTCTGTAAAAGAAATGTAGCAGTCAGTAATTACTGCTTAAGACTTAGCAATCACTGCTTAGTTAACAGTAAATTAACATACTGAGTAAATATGAATGATATATGTGTTAATAAAGAGTTATTTGTTTATCCCTGCTTAGATTTTACATAGTTACCTATGAGTTATTAAGCAGTGTTATAAATGTTACCACCACTGTGCTCATCTACTCATAGTTCATAGTTCATTTCAGGCTTATATCACTAGGCTAGATAAGTACAGATGCAAATGACTTATAATTTAGCAGGATTTCATAAATTAGCTAGCTAATGCTAGCAAGCAGCACATACAAACTTTTAGAAGTTACCCAGCATAAAATGTCGACTGTAGATATATATCATCATTGTTTCAATATATTACAATTTCTGCTTAATTTTATGAAGCACAACATAGAAACATGTATGGTTAAAACAATATCTGTGTTACGAACCCACACGGGTCCAAGTGCAGGGTATCTGTTTGTTGCAGTGCAAACACAGTCCAAAAGAGTTCAGGAAAGTCACACAACAAAAAAAACGACCGGAGCGTGGAAGGAGCAATCAAAACACAAGATGATCTAACGCACAGAAGTTTCCAAGAGCAAACGAGTGAGGGCAGGAACACTCCACGCTCCGGTGAGGGGAACTCTGAAAATGTAAACAAAAAGGAGACGACTCACTAGCGAATATGAGACCAACAAAACGAAACTGAAACTGAGTGGGAATTGAGACAGGAATACTTAACTTCAAGACGGATCTGGAACCGTCGTGGCGACGACTGATGTGAAGAGAGTAACCAGGAGTTAAAACGAGCCCTTTTTGTACTCCTCAGGGCGGCTAGATGAGCAATCAAACATGGCCACCAGCAGGTGCGCCCGATTTGCAAGATGGAGATGCAGTTCGGTTCTCCCACAATCTGGTGGCCATAGATGTGACAGAGCAGTAAGGGGCTAACTCCGGGAGCCCTTCTTCTCTTAGGGGACCTCCCAGGCTTACGGGGTACCTGGCATGATATTCTTGGAGATAGAGGGGATCCCATCTCATGGTACTGGCAGTGACCCAGGAGTCTTCTTCCGGGCCGTACCCCTATCAAGATACTACATTTACATTTACGGCATTTGGCAGACGCTCTTATCCAGATTGACTTACAAGGTTACTGGTATTACAGGTAGGTCAATGTAGTGTTAGGAGTCTTGCCCAAGGACCCTTATTGGTGTAGCAGACTGGCTGCCCAGACCAGGAGTCGAACCCAGGTCTCTCACATGGGAGCCAATGATGTTACCACTGTACCACACCAACCACCAAGATACTAGGTATTGGAGCCCTCCTGCTCGCCTTCTAGAGTTCAAGATCTCCCAGACTGTGTAGGTGTCTGCTGGCCGTGAAGTTTGGGACTCTTGGGGCTGCGCTGGAGTAACTGAAGGCTCCGGGGATTGGGCAGGAGGCTCCTTGTGATTCAGGGGCCTGGCATGGACTGGCTTAAGAGCAGAAATGTGAAACGTAGGATGAATCCGGCTGTGGCTTGCCATCTGGACCCTGTAGGTGACATCATTGATTTGTTTAGTGATGGGGAATGGACCAACATAACAAGGACCTAACTTGGTAATTTTGGATGGGGGTTGAAAGGCTTTGGTTGCCACCCAGACCTGGTCCCCCGGGTGGTATTGAGGTGTGGGACCACGCCTCGGATCGGCTGCATTCTTCATGCAGGAGATGGCCCTTGAGAGCTGTTGGTGCACCTTCGACCACACCCTCTCACTCTTGCGGAACCATGCGTCGACTGTAGGGCTCTCAGAGGTTGTGGCGTTCCAAGGGAACAAGGGTGGCTGGTGGCCCAGGAACACCTCAAATGGCATAAGTCCAGCTGCAGAGTGCCATAATTAATTTTGACCGTGGGCAAACCTGGAAGAGGGATAAACCGAACACCCTTGGAAAATCGATCTTGGGATTGTGGAAGGTCTGTGATGAAGTCGATGGCCAGGTGGGACCAGGGCCTCTCAGGGATATGTAAGGGGTGTAATTTACCTGCTGGCAAGGTGCGTGGAACCTTGGCTTAGGTACATTCTGGACATGAGGCTACGAACTCTTGTACTTCCCTAGACATATTGGGCCACCAGTACTTGGACATGATGAGCTCGGCGGTCCTCCTCATGGCAGGGTGGCTTGCCCCAGGCATGACGTGAGCCCAGGAGAGCAAGAAGTTGCGTAGAGCAGATAGGACAAAGAGTTTACCTGGGGGGCAGCAGACGCTTCCCTGTGTGGGCTGAAGCTCCCGAATTTTCTGATCCAATTCCCACACGATGGTTCCAAGGCTGCGGAGTCTGACTCGAACTCCCTGGAGAGAGCGTCCGTTATCCCGTTCTTGGATCCTGGACAGTAAGACAGAACAAAGTTAAATCGAAAAATATGGCCCACCTGGCTTGATGGGAGTTCAGCCTCTTTGCTGCATGAAGGTACTCGAGATTCTTGTGATCAGTGAAAATGGACACAGGGTGTTTGGCTCCCTCTAACCATTCTTCGAGGGCCAAGTTTGATGGCCAACAACTCCCGATCTCCCACGTCATAGTTTTGCTCGGCGGGAGAGAGTTTACTGAAGAAGGCAATCGGGTGAAGCTTGGCTGGGGTGCCGTGTCGTTGGGATAAAACGGCGCCTACCCCTTGGCTTGGTGAATTAACGTCCACTATGAAGGGTTGGTCTGGGTCAGGTTGCTTGAGGACCGGGGCTGTTGTGAATTCTTTCTTCAGTCATTGTTCCCCCTGAGAGTCTTGGTGGCTTCCTTCAGCAGATCGGTGAGCGGCTTGGCGATTGAGCTAAAGTTCCAAATGAACTGCCGATAGAAGTTGAGGCTGGTGGAATTGGCATTTCTCTCTCTTAACAAACAGGATATTTGCCAAGAGTTGGCGGAGAACTTCTCTGACATGCCGTACATTGGAGGGCAGATCTGGCAAGAAAACTAAAATGTCTTCTATATAGACGAAGACCGATCTCCCCAATAAGTCTCTAAAAACTTCATTAACTAAATGTTGAAAGACACTAGGTGCTGAGGCTAGTCCATAGGGCATGACTAGATTCTCACAGTGACCCGAGGCTGATGCAGGGCCTGAGGGCTTCTTGGATGTACTCCTCCATGGCCATCTGTTCAGGAAAAGACAGGGCATAGACCTTGTTGCAGAAAGAAGTGCAACCTGGGAGAATGTCCATGGCGCAATCAAAAGGCCGGTGAGGAGGCAGGCCCTCAGCACGGCACTTGCTGAATACCTCCAGCAGGTCGTTGTACTTGGCGGGCATGTGGATGTCGAGAGCTGAGCCCGGGCTCTGGACCTTGGTGGTTCGGACAGGACATTAAGGCATTGTGAGAAACAGAATGAGGACCATTTTGAAATGTCGCCCTCTTTCCAGGAGATCACAGGGTCATAGGTTTTGAGCCAGTTAATGCCAAGGATGATGGGATGCTTCTATAGATTCTATAGATTCTATAACCAGGAGCGAGATTTCTTCTTCATGAAGGAGACTGATCTTCATCTTTAATGGGACAGTCTGGTAGGTGAACTTGCCATCTCCAATGGGGCCGCCGTCCACCGCTCGGATCTGGAAAGAAGTGCTCGTCTTTAGGACTGGGATCCCTTGGGCTTCCACAGTGGCACTGTTGATGAAGCTGGTCACTGCTCCTGAATCGATGAGTGCTTACTACATTTTGATG
This sequence comes from Duopalatinus emarginatus, assembly GCA_028565595.1. NCBI lineage: Eukaryota > Metazoa > Chordata > Actinopteri > Siluriformes > Pimelodidae > Duopalatinus > Duopalatinus emarginatus. The sequence continues at coordinate 18,424,968 of JAOVVF010000019.1, forward strand.
AGAATGAGATGAGAAAACATACTACATTTTGGCAGAGAATCTGTACACTCAATGAAAGCTCGGTTAAAACACTAGGAGCACCGCTACTTACCGAGCGTACCGGGGTGTCGTCCTTAGAGGCACCCCTGGTGCGAGTAGTGTGCGAAGGCCTGATTGGACATGTGGCTAGAGCATGACCTTGTTCACCACAATACAAGCAAAGATGAAGCGCTGCCCGTCTCTTTTACTCCTGGTTGGAGAGATGCAGGGGGTCCAGGACCATCGGCTCCGACTCATCAGGTGGGACCTTTGTCGAGACACTGGCTGGCTGGCTTCGTATGACATTGTCTAGGGTAATGGCAGTAGCGATCAAGGTATCAAGGGACATCTCCATGTCTCTGCATGCTAGCTCCCGATAGAGGTCACTTTGGTCACTTTGAGTGTGGCATCGTTCCACCAGATCTCAGCTGCTAAGATTCGGAATTCGAGTGCGTACTCCACGGCTCTTCGCTCACCCTGAAACAGCAAGAGCAAATGCTCTCTGGCACAGCGACCATCAGTGCTCTGATCAAAGACCTGCTTCAATAGTTCTATAAATCTTGGATAAAAACAGGAGCTCTCATCTGAATGGTGCCAAACATAAACAAAAAGGATACGACTCCCTAGCGAATATGAGAGCAACAAAACGAAACTGAAACTGAGTGGGGAATCGAGACAGGAATACTTAACTTCGAGACGGATCTGGGACCGTCGTGGTGATGACTGATGTGAAGAGAGTAGCCAGTTTGTTGATCCGCCCTGAGGAGTTAAAACAAGCCCTTTTTTCACTCATCACGGTGGCTAGATGAGCAATCAAACATGGCCTCCAGCAGGTGCGCCCGATTTGCAATACCCTGTGGCAGATGAAGTACGGTCCATGAGTTCTCCCACAATCTGGTGGCCTCTGGCGGCCATAGACGTGACAATCTGTGTTACAGATTGTTATCATATTCATTTGGCAAAATTATCTGTCTCTATTACTGACAAAATAAGTGGATTTTTATGTGGAAAGCTATTCTCCAGGATATTTTTGTAAGCAGATTTGACACATCATTTTTGCTTCTAATAATAAATGCAAATGAAGGACATGCAACATTGGTTGAAGTGTATGGTAGTTTTTTGCTGGTTTTTTTTGGTAGTTAATTGAATATAAAATATACTCTAGGTCTAGACATTTGCTTGTGCACTTTTAATTATATTTTAGTGAAGCTATCATGTCAAACAATTTATGATTCAGGATAGAAAAAACAAGTTTGTCATAATTGTTGTTTTCTGCTGCCAATGAAATGAAGTCCAATTACATTGACAAGTGAAGAAACAAATCAGTTGCATGGTAATATAAAGAAGTAAAAGGCATGTATGGCACACATTAGCATAATTATCACAGTCCAGAAACCGCATTCAAATATTAATATTTAACTCCCACATTAAATGTGTATTGTTTAATGTATGAACATGCCAGATATTTCATTGTATATAGTATGGATACACTGAACCTAAAGCAGCATATGGCATGTGGCCACAAAAGCAAAAAGAGACTACAAAGTCTTTTGTGGCCCCAGGCAGATGATGTGTATTTGTTGTGTTGAACAAGCATAATATCAGTGTTTATGTATTATAATGATGCAATCGTGTACGGCTTTAGAGAGAACAGCTGTGGCTCTTGTATTGCACCTGGTCCATAAGGCAACAATACTCGTTCAATCTCCCACTCTCTTTTTCCACATCTCTCCCTCTCTCTTATATTCTCTCTTTCTCTCCCAGACACACACACACACACACACACACACATTTTCACGCATGCACATTTTTGCACCCTTGCCTCCGACTTTGCAATTTTATTCATCCCACGATACCATTCATTCTTTTCCACCCCGTCGAGTGATGACTCATGTTTTTTTGCCTCATGCCTGTCAGAAAAATGCTACAGTATAATAAAATTGATGTGATACACAAAGTTGGGTGAAATCAGTATAAAAGGTATGTTAAAGGGGGTTATGTAAGACACCAGGTTACTCAATGGCGTCTATTAATCAGACACCACATATTCAATTATATGTCTCATGTTTGGCAGATACTATGCAATCTGCTGCCAGCCACTGGTCTACAGGAACAAGATGACGCCTGTGAGAGTGTCTCTGATGCTGGGGGGGTGTTGGGTTATCCCCTTGTTCATCTCTTTCCTCCCCATCATGCAGAACTGGAATGTCATTGGCATCGAGGATATTGTAAGTACTCAATTATTCTCAGCATGTGAGCTCGTGAAATGATTCATCAGGTTAACTGACTCATTGTCCGTGCACCTGAACTGCAGTTCTTCAAAAGCACCCCACAAATTTCTACAAAGACTGATATTTTTAGTGTAAACTGCTAGAAGAGAGGAGGCTATTTCATCTGGCTATTGTGTGACTGCTGCAGGGCCAAGTAGAGCTTTATGAACATTATGCAAGCCTTTTTATCCAATTATTTACATTTAATGTTATGTAATGTCTGAGAAACAAGTTAATTCCTGTGGTCACCAGCTTTTCTGGTCATACTGCTTATCATGTTAAAATGAAAGTACAAAGTGTCAAGTGTGAGGACTTTCCTGTGTCTGCGAACTAAGAATTAAACTAAAACTAAACTAAAATTTCACCTTTTCAGCTTTCATAGGAAATGAATACAGAATCAGAATCAAGAATTCAGCTATGTTGTGCATGAGCACATTTTCATGATACACAACATTGAATCAAACGGAGGCCATATGATTTATTTTCAGAGCTTACACATCCCAGATAACCTATTAGCATTTAGGCAAATATTAAATAAAGGGTTACAATTAATAGCAAAACAAACAAATAACCACAAACAGATATCTTACAGTCCAAAAACAGTCCAATGTTAAAAATGATTATACAAAGTGGGGAAAGCAAACACTTCTGGGCCAATGAGAGAAGTGAAAGTTGTTAGCTACTGTAGCATTTATGACCAAATGGGGAACAGCAGAAATAAATGACTACTAAGAATAAACATCCATTAAACTACTTGTTCACAAATTGATCATTGTACTGGTGTTTCCCATAAAAATGGAAGAAATCATGACCACTGTCATAATGTCACATTGGCTAGCTTTAGTAGTTTGTACTCATTTTATACAAAACTTGTTTCATACTGCAGATTGAGGAGAGGAAGCTCAGCCATGGCTCAAACAGGACGTCCTGTATATTCATGGTGAATCGACCATATGCCCTTGTCTGCTCAGCTGTGGCCTTCTACGTGCCTCTGGGTCTGATGATCCTTGCTTACCAGCGCATCTATGTGACAGCTATGGAGCATGCTCGGCAGATTCGGATGCTGCGGCGTGCCGGATCCACTCCTATATCCTCTTACTACAATCACGAACACCCAGGCTCCAGCCGCATGAAGATTGAGACCAAGGCCGCCAAGACGCTGGCAGTTATTATGGGCTGCTTTTGTCTGTGCTGGGCGCCATTCTTCATCACTAACGTGGTGGACCCCTTTATCCAGTATAGTGTGCCGTGGCAGATGTGGACCACATGGCTGTGGCTGGGATACATTAACTCAGGCTTAAACCCATTCCTCTATGCTTTTCTGAACCGGGCTTTTCGCAGAGCCTTCCTCATGATCCTATGCTGTGGAGACATGCGCTATGCACGCCAAGGGAGCTTTAGCCCTAGCAGACCTTGCTCAGCATCTGTGAACGGAACATCCATTGCGCTCAGGTACAGTAATTCCTTTCCTGAACATGCTGTTCATCCTGAAATGAAAGATTACCTAGTATATGAAAACTTTATCTTTTATGGGTCTCTGGGGCTATGTTTATGGGTCAAGTGCAGAGTGACTCTGCGTTTTGTTATGCATAGTAATCATTTTGTACTGCCACTCATTTCAGCTTTGCCTATGGCACTGTAGATCAAATGATTGCCCTTTTATCTCAGCCTCCCTACACTGGTTTTTAATTTCTATCTAATGTTTCTATATTGGATGTGTGATTACCATGGACAAGAATTCCAACATGTTTCTTTTGACTGCGAAAAAAACAGAAAACCTGTTTACACCAAACTCACTTATAATGGAAGTCTAAGGCTGCCTTTATACTTGTGATTTTTAGAGACAAATTGCTCACTGCTGTGTTTTTTGTGTTGATGTGAAAAATGAAAAACCTCAAATGACATGCAAACTGTAGCAATAACAACGCTCTTATCAGTCCCATCTAGCAGATAACTACTAAGGGCACCTGTTGAATTCTATTAATAAATGTTGTGAATATGTGAATATACTAAAAATGTTACACTGGAACAATAAGAATTATAATGAACCTAACATGTACTACATATACAACATATTAGGACAAAAAAGACTGGATTATTTCTTTAATCATAATATAGAATACATCAGTATTCAGGTTCTATCTATTTCATTTTATTAATTCACTTTAGGAGGTGAAGGATGGCATTCACATGCTTTCATTGTTTGTACACTACACTACTGCTTACCAAATGTTTGCATGCTATCACATCCATATGTGCTTTTTTAACACCCCATTCCAGATCTATTCCCCTGCTATGATATCCTCCATTCTTCTGGAAAGGTTTTTCTTTAGACTTTAAATTTTCTGGTGGGATTAATGAAAAAAGGGAATTAATGAAATCTGGCACTGATGTTGGGTGAAGAAGCCTGGGGTGCATTCAGCATTTTAGTTCATCCCAAAGGTGTTCAGTGGGGTTTAGATCAATGCTTTGTGCAAGACATCCAAGTTCTTCCACTCAGGCATTGGCAAACCTGTCTTCATGGAGCTGTACACAGAGGTACTGTCTTGCTAGACAAGGCTTTGGCCTCTTAGTTCCAGTAAAGGGAACTGCAATGCCACAGTGTACAAAGTGAGTCAGTCAGTCAATCATTATCTTATCCGCTTAATCCATCAGGGTCGCAGTTTGTCCAGAACCCACCCAGAATCACAAGGTGGAGAGCAGGAATACCCCTGGACAGGGTGGCAATCTATTGCAGGGTACCACATACACACTCAGACACATTCACTCTTACATACACCTAGGGGCGATTTAGTGGCATATAAAGTCATTCTAGACTATTGCATGCTTCCAGCTTTGTGGTTACAGTTTGGGGACGAACCACATGTATGTGTCATGGTCATGAAAATTTGGCCACATGGTGTACCTAAATGGGGTACTAGATATTGATTTGTGGATATTTTTTTGCAGTTTTGCTCAAATTGTACTATGAAAGGGCAAAACAAATATTGGTAAACTGGAGTAGGCCAATTTCAATTGTGCAAAATTTTAAGATGTGTGCAAGAATATGACAAACAACAGGCTTCAGCAGGCAAACACAATCAAACTAACAGTACACACAGCCTTTTTGTTAACAGTAGTTGTGTCTACAGACAGGCTAACCTCCCAACCCACCCTCTCTCTCTCTCTCTCTGTGTGTGTGTGTGTGTTTGTGTGTGTGTTTTGGTCTGGTCAAAAGGTTTTAGCCTGCAGATTGTCAGAGATGGTTCATTTCCATTGAAGTAATTAGAATTTTGAATAGATGCAAATTTTATATGGCAAAGGTCTGTTCAGGACATATCAGCCATTTCTCAGAGGGGAAAAATGCATGAGATTATTGTCTGAGGTAAACTGTGGTAGAAACCGCTTTCTGTGGAAGGGTGGTGCAAAGTCCAAGGTTTTTTTTAAACATTATTTATTTATTTTTGTTTTGCCGTGTTGTGTAGTGGCATTGAAGTAGAGGATTTGGCCAACGTGCCATCTGGGTGGCTATTGGTGGCTGTGACTGTGGCGTGCTTGTTGCTGTAGGACTTTATGTGCTGTGTGTAAAATGATGCAGACGCTTAAACTGCTTATTTTCCCTTTTACTTATTTATTTATTTTATTTTGCATGGAAATTTTCCCTTCCAAACAAATGAATCTTCTGATTAACAATGTGACCTTTCATTGTGCTGTGATTAGACAGATTACAGCATCTGGGCCACCCTTCTGTGATTTTAGTAGCTTTATGTGCCTTCACAGATGCTGCTTCTTTATGGTTTGTTTTTGGACAATTATTGGTTTTAGGTGCTTTCCTACATTTTATTGTTATGGCACTTTTCTACGGACTTTGTGCACTTTTTTTTATATCTTTTTCTCATTCGCTTTTTAAAATAAAGGTTTTCACTGTACTGTAGACTGTAGAAGAGCATTAAATATTTGAAGTACATTTTGGTAATGGTGTTGCTGTTGGTGATCGTTTTAGCAGGGAAGTATTAATGTGTGTTTGTTTCATTGCTGTTATATGAGGTGCACTTTGTCAGTGTAACATTACTGACCTTACTGACTATAGCCCATCTGTTACTCTGTATAATCTGTCAGTGTCCCTTTAATGGAAAGAGACCACCACTGAAAAGATATTATTGTGGTAGTGGTTTATTCTCTCTATAACAGAACAAGGTGACCTACACAGGGTTTAAAACGCTGTCGACAGTAACACATCTGGTTCATTTAGATCACATGAGATGTTGTTGATGGGATTTATAACACTGTGCACATTATTACACATCTCTAATCTGTCAGTCACTTTGTAGGCTCTATCTATCTATCTATCTATCTATCTATCTATCTATCTATCTATCTATCTATCTATCTATCTATCTATCTATC
>JAOVVF010000019.1:18446047-18467612 GCA_028565595.1 Duopalatinus emarginatus
AGAGAGAGAGAGAGAGAGAGAGAGAGAGAGAGAAACATATTATAACATATTCTGTGTAGAATTACATACCTGTAGATGGTGAGCATTAATCGATTGCTGAGTTAAGTTACGCATAAGGTCAAGGACAAAACAGTGATTTCTCTGTAGTTAGGAATATTTTGTAGCAATCAGTGTATCTGCAGTATAGATTAGTAGTGCAGCTACCATGAAATCTATTGGCAATATTGAATTTCCACCAACTAATAGGTGCTGTGTTTAATCTATTGTGTATGCAGTTGAATTCTCAAAAAAAGTGTTACATTGTGTGTGCCCTTTACGTTGTGCTATATAGAGTGCTCTCACCATAAAACAGAACAACAGGAAGGTCAAAGCGGAGCGTGTCAACAGGAACAGTCATTATATTCATGCATGAGTGCTTTATTTGAGCCGCACACAGAGCACCGGGTGCTTACTGGCTGTTTATCTTTACATGTATACATATAAATTTACTAACCTTTTCAGTCTGAGTGCGGGGGTGATCAGACTGCCAAAGAATATTGTTAAACTTCAGAGCCACAAAAAAGTTTTTCTTTTTTGCAAGAAGCAGAATTCACGTTAAAATGTTAACCTTCGATTATTAAACCCCTAGAGTGTCTTAGATTTTATACCACAGCGCTATTGGTTGCTCATTTCTTGCCGTTTCCTTGTAATAAAATCAAAATAAAATTTGCTGCACATTCTCGGAGTCCCTTGCACCAATGGGATTGAAGCACACCTTCCAGTAAGGCTTCCAGTAAGCTCTGCATTCGGAAGATGTACCAATGTTGCTGCATAAGCTTGCTGTGTTTTGCCTCTGTGATCTCCACAGCATCCGTGATGTTGGTCACACATTATGTTAGTTTCATATTGTTCATTATGTTAGTTAGCGATGGACACAAGTGTGGAGATTAAAGGGTTTAATAACCCGTGACAACGAAAAACACTAAACACTAATGAAAAAATAAACAAGGCTATGAACAAAAACAGTGGCTCCAAGGTGAGCTTGGAATCTCTCAACACTAAGCATGGCATGGAAACCGAAACAAAAGCAAGTGCCAGAAAAAGAGCACAGTATAACACGGTATATATGTGGTGTTGTTAGGTGAAACAAGGTACAGGTGCTAAGAAACAGGGAAACATGGATCACATGCTGTGTACTTACAGTACAAGTTTGTCTTGAATGTATTTACAAGTTTAGGATCATTTACCACCCCATGGCTTTGAATTTAACCAATATTATATTTTGAACAGTAAGATGTTATTGGAAACTGCCTAAGCCACAATCACCATAAATAAGCAACAGCAGCTGTGTGTTAAAGTGCAAAACTTGTGCTATTTACCATGAAAATGACCCATAGCACAAATGAACCGTGTTGTTTGTGTCAGTAATATACAGACTAAAGCAACCACCATACATTAACTCCTCATCTTAAGCTTAATGGCTTTAAAAGCATCGGGATGTACTAATGTCAGCAGCTGGTTGGTTCTGTCTCGGTTCTATCTCTGTCTGAGCCTGTACATGTAATGGGGTTAATTCATCCAAAGGCCACTCAGTAGTGAAATATGTGGAGTTATTGGTACATTCAAGTTCTGCTCTGAAGCAGTTATGTGTCTCCAGCCTTTTAAGATGTTTTTTAGTCCTTAGTGCTTATAGTAGACTGTTTTAATTTCACTCAATATCCTATTTGGTTCAAGCATAGTCATAAGTATACTTCACTACATTCACTATTTAAGCCTAAACAGGATCATAGACTCATTTGAACTTTTACCTGGTGCTTGTGTTACAAAAATAACACAATTAAGCCACGGTGTTAAAATAGGTAACAACCCACATAGAAGGGACATAGACATTCTGCAGGACAAACAGTAACTTTGTTTCATTTCATAAAATGCAGAAAAAAGAAAAGACTCATTTAATGTTATAGTGTTTAGTATGTATAGTGTCCTCTGAGTTGATTAATTTTCAACAACAGCATTCCTTATAGTAGTGCAGCTGTAAATCACAGGTTTATAGTTACATGCTTGCTTTAATGTTACTGTTTCTATAGTAACAGCTCATTCACAGGAAGTTACATAATAGACTATCCACATGATCGAGGACTAATAATAAATGGAAAGTTTAAATCTCTTGATCATTTTTAAAACTCTACAGTGTGCACACATACTAGCTTTCAAAGCAGAGTGTCTATGTTAGAAATGTTGGCTAGGTTAGTTAATTTCTATCATAGCACAGTGACTAGCCTACAGTTTTCGTATTTACCACCTAGTTGGCTTGGACAAATATATACTATACTATACATAATAATTTTTATTATGACTTGTTTCTTATATATAAAAATAAATGTAAATATATATATATGTAAAAAAAATATGTAAATAAATTATGATTTATTTATATTTCCAATGAAAAGCTGTAGCACACTGCAAACACAACATACGAAGCAAGTCATAATAAAAGTTATGGGTATAATACATGCGGTATACATTTTCTGTATTACTGCGATCAGCATTTTTAAGAGAACACAGGTTTAATTTTAATTTTTAATTTTACTGAATTTTGTTCTCTGTTTAGGGTTGCATTTAAACACGTTTCATTTAGAGTCTAATATGGTGCAGAAAACTGATGGCGATGTTCTTCGGAGCAGTGAGGTACATCATTGTGAGCTGTGTTTGAAGCACTGGGTTTATATTAGCCAAGTCATTGGAGGACCTCCTTTTGGTAAATACATCTCAAAACACAGAGCGTGGTGAGAAGCTGTTTGGACATATGGGGCGTATTACTGAACATGATGAGCATAATGTACCTCATAAAAGAGAGAACAGAGCCATGCTGGATCACTGATCTTATCTGACACAAGTCTTATTATAGCAAATGTTCATGTGAACGGACTGAAATGCCTTCCTGAAATACTTGCTAATCTGAGGGTAACTCAGATATTTTTCATTTGTATGTGACAACTTAAGCACTAATCTATAACCTATGAGTTTTTCCACTGCTGTTTATGGTACTATTTAGAGTAAGTGAATATATAGAGTATATACTGTTAATATAGAATGATTTCTATGGGATGACTTTGTATTACAAAATACCTCCTGTAACAAGCATTTTATTCCAATCCAATGTCCCATTTCTTTTAGAAGTTTTTTCTGTTCTGTCAGGATGTTCTTCAGGAAATGGTCAAAAACAAGTTTGGAAATCAACAACAGTTTGGAAATCAATTAATTTTAGTTATGCCTGACAGGAGCAGAGAATCCTATGGACAAAACTTACATGTCTTTTTTAGTTTAAGTTGTAAATGAATTCTGTTTAGAACTGTGTTTTTATAAAGCTTTAATAATAAATTTTATATTCATTGGAGCTACAAAGGTTATCATCCTGGATTGATAACAGTTTTATTTTCAATGGCAGAAATGTTTGGATTCGAGTACCAAACAGTTCATTAATCTGCAATTTTATGTCTGAAATTTTTTTTCCAGACTTCTTTTTCATCGTTACATCATCTTGAAGAGGATTAAAAAATCTTGCTATAGACCTCACACATTTGAGTTTGGCAAACCATTTGGAAAGGAACTTGTGTAAGGCCTCTGATAGTAAACATGCTGTGAAACATGTGACCCTGTCATGTCAAGCCTGTGTGTTTGCTCAGGGTGTTTGTTACAGTGACAGCTTGTAGAAGAAGCTTGAGGAAAATGTAGATGGGGCAGTTTGCACAGGAGGGGTGAGCACTAGGAAATTTATATATAAAAAATGTGGACGTGATTATGAACGTTTTTGGCTTCTGTAGCAGACAAGTTAAAAATTCCACACTCAAACCCTTCTTAAATCAGAGCCAAGTCAATCACCTGTATGATCATGTGCCAAAGCTTGAAAACCTTCAGTCTTGATTTAACTTTGCATGGGATAAGGCACAGAAAAAGGAAAACATCTGTTTTCATGTACTAGAAGCTTGTTGTTTATGTAACAGATTGTCAATAGAAAATAATTTTATGTAAAAAAGAGAGGGCTAAATAGACTGTATAGATTATGTCAAGCTTTTGTAATCACACTAAAGCTGTGTGATATGTCAAATACAATTTGACGTCGTGATGTAGAGCCCCATATTCTGTTCCTTCGTGATTGATGATGTTTTTATTATCAGATTCATTCTGTAATGTGACCTATCCTACCATGTTCCAGACTGAGGAATGAAATTTAAGTCCACCGTAAAGCTTTTACTACACTGGAACTCCAAAGTTAAGTACAAGGTATTAACCATGCTCGGAAAAAAAAAAAAATATGGAGGCCATTTCCTGTCTAAAGTAATCATACAAATCATGGTTTTATGAAGTCCGTAAATCTGTAACACGCCCCACTTTATGGTTTACACACGTCATCATTTTACAGCCAAAGTTCTGACAGTTTGTAGCTTCAACTCAAAAACATTACATTACTGAGGAAAATAATTATAATTCTGTGCTTTGGCAGCATAAACTTACAAACACAGTTGTATTTAACAGTTGATTGATTTATTAATCTGATTATAGATTCACAAGTCATGAACAACCATGAGTATATTTAGCATATTATTACTTTTGACAAGAAAATAACCTGAGGGGTCAAAGCAATGACACAAAGATTGCTTTCAGTTGGGGTTTGGAAATCGGGATGCTGTTGAAAAACCAATGCCTTTTTGTAAAAAACACAGATGAATGTTTTTTCATAATATGACAGAAACAATAAAAATCATGGCTCTGTTTGTTCTGATGGATTGCTGCCCAATTTTTGTGTATCAAACAGTAAATTGGAGGTAATTGCCAGTAGGATCTAAAACTGGGAAACCGATGAAGCATTAGACCAAACACCATACGCGTAGTCCAAGGAATAATTTATGCAAGTTGCTTGGATTTCTTGCTTTACTGCATCCTGTCTAATTTGCATAGAACTGAATACATGTTGCTGGAATATATAGAAAGTAAATGGTCATATGTTGATTTGTTTCTTACTAATGTAAACAGAATGATATGTTGACCAGCCATAACATTATGTTGACCATAACATAGGTGACGTGAATACCACTAGTTATCTCGTTATACTGGCACCTGACAGTGGGTGGGTTAAATTAGACAGCAACTGAAACTTTTGTCGCTGAATATGATGTTTTGGAAACAGACAAAACGGTTGAGCAAAGATTGGGTCGAAGCATTTCCAAAACTGGGACTGTTGTGGGATGTTCCTGCTCTGAGGTTGTGAGAGCCTACCAAAAGTTGTCCAGATAGAGACAGCCGGTCACAGGTTATGAAGGCTGGCCTGTGTTGTCCGATCCATTAGAAGAGCTAGAGTAGCTCAAATTGGTGAAAATGTTCATGTTGGTTCTAAGAGAAAGGTGTCAGAACACAGTGCATAACAGTTTGTTGTGTATGGAGCTGCATAGCTGCAGACTGGTCAGGGTACTCATGATGTTTTGTATTACATCGTGTGGATGGTCAGGTGAGTGAGAACACTGACCTGGAATGAGGTGGCACCGGTATGCATTATGGGACGCTAGTGGTTTTGGGCAATGTTCTGCTGAGAACCCAGGACGCCCAATATGTGGATATTATGTTGACATGTACCACCTACCTAAACATGGTGCTTACTAAGTACACTCTTTCTGCGTCTTTCAGCAGAATAATGTGCGCTGACACACTGCAAAAATTGATTAAGGATGGTGTGAGGAGCACAACAATGATTGGGGTATTGACTTGACCTCCAGATTTTCTAGATCTCAATCCAATCAAGCATCTGTGGGATGTACTGGACAAACAGGTCTGATTCATGGAGGCCCCACTCACAACTTGCAGGAACTAAAGGATCTACTACTGATGGCTTGATGCCAGATAACACAGCACACCTTTAGAGGTCAGGACTGATTTGCTGGTGAAAGAAAGATATAAGCACACAATATTAAGCACGTGGACATGTTATTGCTGATGGTGCTTGACTTGTCATGATATAAAACTAACACAGTGTAACAGTCATGGTTGCTTTAATGCTTATCTCTTTTAATTCAGGTTTAATTCAGGACAGGTTTTCCCTTTCTGGGTTGCATTTTTGAACAAATCTGAAAAGACAGGAGTCCATGGTCAATTACGTTCATGGTCCCGTAAGCCTTCTTACTGGATGATGGATAGAAATACCACACTGAGAAACATTTATAATTTGTTTCTACTATACAGCATGTTGTAAAGCAATGTTGCACTTTTTATACAGTGTTGTAAACTGTGTTAAATAGTTAGGAAATTGTTGTAAAATAACATAAGTACACTTTAATGTGGACTTATTTTAAGAAACTGCAGGACTTCATGGTAAGGCTGAGCAACATCATGGTATTATATTGATATTGTGATAAACTTTACGATAGACATTTTGGAGACAGTATCATCAAACCGAAGGTTTATTTTTTCAACATAGCTTTATTGCTTGTTAACAACCCTGTAATACAATTTACGATGCTATATATTGTGATATATATTGTAGTGTGTGTCACACAGATCTAGGTATCTGGGGTTGTGGGTTTAAGCCTTGCTCTGGTCTCTGTGAGGAGTTTGGTGAGTTTGGTGTTCGGTGCTCCGGTTTCTCACCTCTAAAACACACATAGAAGGCTAACTGGATACACTAAATGTCCCCTAAGTGTAAGTGAATGTGTGTATGTGGCACCCTCTGATGGATTGGGGCCCTGTCCAGGGGTATTCCCAGTGATTCTGGGTAGACTCTAGACAAACCACTATTCTGACAAACTAAGTGGATAAGATGATGACTGACTGACTGATATATAATATTATTGTAATATGATATGATTTGATACATCTCCCACCTCTACTAGCAGGACCTGAAGTATGTATAAGCAAACAACGTCTGTGAATTATATATATGTCTTTGCATGAGTGTGTTTCACAAGGACCCTCTTCAGTTTTGTTCTTATTTTCATAGACTATGACTGCTGTCAAATAAGACAGATGTGTTGATCAAATTGAGCAGCTGTATACGCATCTCTGATAAATGTAGACTGAAATCTAATGTACCGAGTATAAGCAGCAGCTTCATCACCACAAGTTTCAGTATAAATAGCCTAATTTATAGGATAGAAAGCTCAACCTTGTTTTCCTACCTTTCCCTTTGTGTCAGAATAGTTCTTGCCAAAATGTAAAATTAAATTTAAACTTGTTTAAAGTTGATGCCATTGTAGTCATTCAGTATTTGAATTACCACATTTGACAAAAAACATTTCAGTTTCTAGACAAACAAAAAGCAATAGTGGGAAAAGGTGTAGCAGAAAACATCCTGATGGACAGATCTGACTCCTAGCATACTAGACTTGTGGCCTCATATTACATAATAGTACTTTTCCACCCTCAAGCAGATTTGTATTTGTCAATTCTGGGACATAGTTATTAGTGCTATATTTCCATTATTCCTTTGAAAATTAAGTCATCGGGATGTTAGGCATTTTAATAAGAGGGGGAAAAAATAGATCTCAAACATGAGGAATGTCAGATATCAAAGAACAGGAACTTTTTCTTACCATTTTTCAGCAACATCATGTAAATGAAAAATACAGTGTAGAATAGAGGAGACATCAATGCTGGCCTCAGAGTCTTAGACTACAATGCAGATATCCCACACAGTTTAAATGAGACACTCCTGCTTGGTTAGTTGGCGATCTACAGGACAGTGAGAACAATGGCAATTAAAGATGAGGAAGTGAGCGTGCTGAGCAGACTAAATGTCTACTAAAGGTACACTAAAGTGCCACTGGAGCGATTAGATAGAGAAAACTTTTGCTACTTTGTGACTATGACAGTGGGCAGTTAAACAGCATGTAGAAAATGAAAGTGAATATAGACCAAGCTTCTGATAAAAGCCAATTTGGCCATAGTATACACAAGTTTATACACCATATCCCAGTATATAGGAGTACACTGTACAATTCTAAAGATCTAAAATATACCACCCTAATAATATTAGTTCACTGGTGGTCCTATTATGGCCCTATTTCTATGGATGAATCCATCCAGAATGACTTACTGTATATGGTAGGTGGATATAATAAAATAGCATTTAACTGTCATTGATACATCTATATACAGTGGAACCAAAAGTCTGAGACCATCAAACTCCTATTTTGTATTGTTTACATATAGTTTACAAAGATAAACTGTGCTTAATGATTTTGGATCTGAGTCTTCTTGGGAATGGTCTATTATACTGTCTTTGCATGAGTGTGTTTCGCAAGGACCCTCATCAGTTCTGTTCTTATTTTCATAGACTATGACTGCTGTCAAATAAGACAGATGTGGTGATCAAATTAAGCAGCTGTATACGCATCTCTGATAAATGTAGACTGAAATCTAATGTTATTTACCCACTGTCACATTCAGATACTTTTACCTATAGTATATACTAAGAATGTACAGAGTATATAACACCCTAATAATATTAGTTCACTGGTGGTCCCATTATGGCCCCATTTCCATGGATGGACACCATCAACTGAATCCATCCAGAATGACTTAGTTGGTGGGTGGATATGATAAAATAGCTTTTAACTGTCATTGATAAATCTATATACAGTGGAACCAAAAGTCTGAGACCATCAAACTCCTATTTTGTATTGTTTTTACATATATAATATGTAATTGTAATATAATATGTAAATGTAATATGTTTAATTATGATAAATGGTAGTAACATCAATAACTTGTGGAAAAAGAAAATTTACATGAAATTGTTTAAAAGTTTTTAAGTATTTGGTAATTCTCCCTTTTGCATTAAAATCAGTGTGCACTGGAGCTGACATGGACTCCACACATTTGTATAAAATTGTAAGATTTGTGTTAGATTAAAGCCACAGGATTAAATCCTAGGGAACATCTGACCGTTGTACAAAGTAGTTAGAATTGCCAGAATGTCAAATTTGCTTAATTTTGAACCGTGACCAACAAATCAAATCCAACAAATTCTCAATATTTATCTTTTGGACCCTTTTTTTGCCGTTTCAATTATTCATTTTAAATATTCAGTTTATTTCTGCTTATAAATGAAAAGAAAAACAACAGTTTCATTGTGGTCTCAAACACATGGCCCACACTGTATGTAAAGCCCGGGTTTGGGCCAGAGTTAACCTTGGTGGTCAAATAATGAGGTTTACCTTCTATATTTCATGTACTTATCAGGAGCACTATTATCGAGGTGCCATCTCCACTTCTGCCGGAGCTCCTGGCACACAGATTTAATGGGCAGGCCCATAATAATAGGTATTTCCTGATGATTTTGTAAATTCATTGTCCTACTGAGTGTAAATTCATTGTCTTTGTGATTGTAATGCTTCTGGGGATCTTTAATGAAGATTTCTCAGTCACAATGCAGTACCAGTGGCAAGAGAATAATGACTGCCACACAAATTGCTTTGACCTTAACTGTAAGTAACTGAGAAATCGTGTTCTATCAAAAGTTCCCCCCATCCACCCATGTGCTGTTGTGCTGTACAAAAATGGAGAATAAAGTGATATGATTGCACATTCTTATAAATGCAAAATGTGGTAAATATAGTATACCCACATGATTTTACTATTTTATGTTCCGTCATTAGCAATTAGGATCTTGTCTGTGGATTGCAGATCAAACAGAAAAATATTTTTTTTTATTATTATTTAAACCCTAGCCAGCTACATGCTAACACATTTTTATTATATTACTACCTGTTTGCATTGTAATCAATGAGATAACAGAGTATTACCAGAGAGTATTTCAGGGAGAATTAGTATTCATTAGCTTTACTTTACTGTGGTTGTTGGCTAGCTAGCAAGCAAGCATAAATCGCTCACAGGATTTGTAAATATTCATTGCTAACACTAGTCAGGTAAGTAATGTCCTAACCTTAATGATTTAAAGACTTTTTTAACCATATTTACAAATGTGTATAAAATAGAGATTATACTTTTTATGCTAGCTATCTCATTAACTTCCTAGCTATGTTCCAACGAAGTAGAATTTCGAAGAGTTTCTAAGCTGTATGTATAATCATTATTACTGCTAGCTAGTTAGCGAAGTAACATGAGCTGAGAATATTTATAATTATTTGTAATGCTTACTACTAGCTACTTAACGTCATGACAAAGCTGACAGGATATTTCAATGGAACTTTAAGTCATATTTATTAATGTTCATATTATACTTTTTATGTTAACTAGTTGAGTAACATTAGCTAACTTGACAGGGTGAATCTTCCAAGCTGTGCTGGACACCGACCCTCCATGACTGGAGGTTTGCACCCCTGCCTAAAATGGTCTCAGTCATCCTGTCAGCTTAGCTTGTTTGCTAGATAGCTAGAGTTAATAATAAAAAAATATGAATATGGCTAAGAAATCCTGTCAGGGAAACTCATGTTAGCTAACTGACTTTTTGAATGAATTATAAAAGTACTTTTGAGGACTTAAGGTGTATCTAAGTTCACATTACTGGCTGCAGTCTACAGACAGACCCATGTTGTTCGTAATCCTTTCATAAGTTTGTGTGTTAATTCCTGTTCATTGTGTATGCTGATGGAAGACACATTCATGTTCATACCTGAAACACTTGTGTTAATGTCACTATTGTCCTTCCACAGGTTGTCATTTCTTCCAAACCGAAGCTACAGTGACAACGGCACACGAATCCTTTCTAGTGAACAGGAATCTCTGGATTCTGCTGGTGTTTTCTAACAAAGACTATAAAACCTACAGATGGCAGCAACCTGTTACTACAAACTAGCATCATGGACATATGCTATGTGGATGGACATATACGTCTACATACACATCAGAGATGCTCCAGTGCTCTAATGCACATGGATTTTTACCTTTTGTGAAACACTTGGAGTTAAATCACTACAACTACAACTTTTTGAAGGACTTTACTAAGTAATTGGTATAGGGTAAGTCAAGCACAACAGTGTATGAGACGATTAGCCGTGAATGAGTGGAAATAATTACATGAAAATAGTGGACACTACAAAGAAGAATCGCTAGCTGTCATCCTTGACCAAATGTCAATTTAAAGAGGCCACAAATAGCATTGACCTCTCAATTTCTCATTTACAGAACTGACATCACCAGGCTGTAATTGTTCAGAAGTGAATTTCTCACGGTCCATTATCAGAGCGAGCAATGCTGCCTGCTCTGAGATCACTTAAAGGAAAATGTACACATTTTTCCTCATACGCTAAGCATAGAGCTTTTAGTGTCTGAAGTCTGCTTTATTAGTTTTGCGCTGGGTCCAAAAGATGTCGCAATTATGCCAAATTCATGCCTTAATCAAACAGACTTTATGTGGTTTCTGACACTGTATGAATGCCAAAACCAGTTGTAGCTCCATTACCATACTGTTTGAGAATGCACACCTTGGTAGGAGTAAGAAAAAGACTTAATTTTCCAGATATACATAAGAGGACAGTGATCTTTTATTAACATATCACAGTTTCCCAGGTCAGAGTGCATAGTCAGCCATGATACAGCATCCTGTATGGAGCAAAGAGGGTTAAGGGTCTTGCTCAGGGGCCAAACAGTGGCAGCTTGGCAGTGCTTGGGCTTGAACCATGACCTCCTGATCAGCAACCCAGAGCCTTAACTATTGAGCCACCACTGCCCCAAGTTTTCAGCATTTGTCTTTTAGCTCCAGTGCAGAATTACATTTTGGACACCAAACAAGTCTTAACCAAACTTTGGATAAGAGGAACAGTGTGTACATAAATTTGTTCTTAAAGCAAATTTTCTGAAGATCAGCCTGTTGTAGATCCAATTTTCTCCTTAGATGGATTGTGCTATTTATTATGTGTACAGTTTTGGCTTCAGAAATAAGGAGCAATGACATTTGTCACTGTGTGACATTTCTTATTGTATCTTCTTGTATCCTCTGATATGATTTTTTGTGTGTTGAAATATGGTTTAAAATGTGCCTGTAAGACAGATGTGTATGTTTTATTGTTAAAAAAACCCTCGCACATAGTAATGTATCTTTTCTAAAACAATTTAATTGCAGCACATATTCTTGGCATGGAAGAAAACTTACTACTTTTTATTAATACATAATTTATCTTTCTATTATGTAATCTGTACGGCTGGAAAAAAGTTGAAAGGAGATGGCTTACTGGCAAAGGATTAATTACTTAAATTGCTTCATGATGCCATTACAGCACAAAAGTTCCCAAATCATTATACTATTGTGTATAAGAGAGTCAATTACACATTAGGAAAAAGGTTGACTTAGAAAATGCAAACCATATTACAATGAGATGAGGCAACTGCACTCTCTCTCTCTCTCTCACACACACACACACACACACATTTGCACTCTGACAGTTTCATTTGGCTTGAACAAGCCAAGTGTGGGGCAAATGTTAACAGATTAAACAATGAAGAGCATATCACAGATTTAATAATAATTCTGATTGTTACAAAGAATTGTTATGCCTGGAGACTCCTATAAACATCTGCTGACAGAAAACCATATTGATTACGTTTAAACATGTTTATGTGGATTCACCAGAATAGAGCTCATTAATGTCAACAGCTGCACTGGTCATAGATTACAGAAAAGTAAATCAACACCAAACATACCAAATGAATCATGCATTGCATACTGAAGAGCTAAAAAATCTTGCAGTGTTCAACCACCTTACGTTAACATAGATGCAGATTGCAGACTTAAGTGAAGACACAAATGTAGATATTTATTTGGCTTTTATCAGAACATAATACACAGTTCTAATAGATAAATACACGTGCACTTTTATGGTGCTAAGCTTAAAAGCATGTGAAATTGATGCAATGTACAAGACAAGACATGTCGCATGTTCCTATATATATAGTGCATATAAACCATGTATAAAATGATAACTCAAAACAAAAAGTTGTAAAAAGGAAACAGTTTTAAAACCAAGGTACAAATGTAAATACAAGCATCATCTAAGGAAAACGAAATCCCTTAATACTAAATATAGTAGCTGCACAGAAGAATTTGACCTGAAGTGAAATCAGAACTCATTTTGAAGATGAATTATAGCACATCTTTAACAGTAGAGTTCAGAACAGCATCACGAGTCGCCTTTTTCGATAAGTCATTCTGTGGGAAGAAAAATGCCGGAATTGTATTAAACCTGCACAGAAAAAACCACATTCTACCAAATGCAAGGATCCTCATATATACTGGAGTTTGTCAACAGCTCAGCATGTTTTCTGGAATCCCACAGGGTTTCATTTCACTTACTAAAGGAAACAACCAAGAAGTGAAACTGACTGTTTCCAGCTTCACCCAGTACAGAATAAGTTTAAATAACAGCTCATATTCTGCACCTCATAGCTGGTTCTGCTGCATCCGAGCCGAAACAATTAAAATCACACCACTCTCTAATTACTTACAGACTGCATTGTAAATCATTTTTAAGCCACACAGGGTGCTTTCCTCTGTAGTGTTTTCATTTTTTTTGTTGCAAACATAACATGTGTCCTCCATCTTTATTATTCTGGCTTTCTCTTTAACTTAAAATCTGATTAGACAAGATTTCTGTAGGATTACATGCAATGATGCATTGTTTAGATCAAAACAAAACCAGCACCATGAATCAGTATTTAGAGAGTTTGTATGAAAATAAGGCTAAAATATGACGTCATGTATATACATATATAATTTATATACAATTATATTTGGATATTTTTCTTTACATAGAACATATTGGTGTCTAGAGGGGAAAACCTATCCATAAAAATATCAGGATATGATGTTTGGGTCATATCACACCTTAGTGTAACAGTGAGGTCACAACTCTTTTATGACCCTGCGCTAAATAAAAGTCTACTGTGTAATAAAAGTATTTTTTACTCACTGTAAAGTCACTGTAAGAGATAGCGATGAGTTTCTTCTCACTGTTGAACTCCTGCAGTGGTGTCCTAGGGGCTGAACTCGCCTCAAATGTTTTAACCCTCTGCTGAACAACAACATGAAAAAAAAAATCTTTGTGAAGATATTCTTACCAGTGAAAAACCATACGAGTTGGTGCATAATTACAGAAAAGGCTATAAACATTCACAGGGGATAAATCTAAATGGTTTTGAACCTCGTACTTTTAGGCAATTGTGCCATCTAGTGGAAAAAAAGTAGTTGGGAAAGGAAGAGACACCTGGACACATGCTTGCATATCAGGGACATGCAGGTTATATACAGGGCGATTCAAAAGATGCAGAACACATGACCACCTTTCCACTGGGGTGGGAGGGGTTTGGGGGTTTTACTTTATTTTTTCGTTGGTTATTGGTTACCTGCATTACCCACAACAGTGATGCAGTGGGATTTAGAAAACAATGCAGCAGTGCTTTAGTCCTTTGGCCTCTCCAACTCCTGCACCTCCTCATCTGTATATCCAGCTTAAGCATATCCACATTTAATATCAATGCCATCACACACATCACCTCAGAGTGACAGCCACCTGACAGCTCAAAAATAGGGGGCATGGAGGGGCATGGTTATAAAAAATTGAAATGAGCACATGAGAATTGCACCTTGTCTTGGGAGCAAAATGGAGACATCAGCAAGAGAGGGGAAATTAAGTGCACGTGTCTCAGTGCTCACAGAACGTGATTCCATTTTCTCACAAGCAAGTTTTACTGCTTTTTAGTTTTATCGAGTTACTTGTATAAGACGTAGACCTGCAGACTGATTTCCAATTGCATTCTCTTTTGATTATAAATAGTAGAATATACTATATGACCAAAACTTTGTAGACACCTTTTCATTATACTCGTATGTGTCGTGTTGAGCGTCCCATTCCAAAGTTGGTCACCCCCATTCTGGAACATATTTCCACTAGATTTTGGAAACTGACTATGGCGGTGTGTTCATTCAGCCACAACACCATTACTGAGGACACACACCAATTGGCCTGGTGTGCATTCAGAATTCCAGTTTATCCCAAAGGTGTTCAGTATGGTTCAGTTTAGGGCTCTTTGCAGGTCACTCAAATTCTTCCATACTAGCCTGCTGGACCATGTCTGGGCTAGGCCTCTTGGTCCCAGTAATGAGAAATTCTAAATGATTGTATGCTTTCAACATTGTCCCAACAGATTGAGTAACAAGTGTCCACATACTTTTGGCTATGTATTGTATACCCAATATTGTTGACATTTTAGTAGTCCCAATGAAACTCAGTGTTGTAAGTTTAGTGCATCATGGTACTAGCAGTGTTTAAGTAAATGACAATGACATCAGTATGATAACAAGTAGCAGAAAGGATACCAGTGTATCCCTAAATTTAATCGCACTAGCAACATCCACAGTAACAAGCAAAATATATAAGAAACAATTGTGAGTGCGATTTTACCCTGGTTGAGAGTGGAGGCTTGCCAGATACACAAAGAAAGGTGCTGGACACACTGCTGGTGCTGCTACTAGGATTAGGAGTCTAGCAAAAAGGGAAAGAGGTACAAGATTAAGAAACAACCTCAACCAAAATCCAGCTTTACGCTAACAGATAGCTGTGAGCACCTTCCGTATCTTGCTGGGGGTCACGCTGCTGTTGGCTGCTCCGTGCGGTCTCTTAGTTGGGGTTTTAAACTGAGTGCTGTCTGATTTCTTAGACATCTGTAATTTAGAGAATATTCAATCATCTTGTAATTAAAGTTAATACAGGAGTTTCAATGTCTGTGTGACCTAGAACACCACTTACACGATCATTCTTTTCCTTGTCTTTCTGTGAACGATGCACTTCCCACTGCTTAGAGATGTAGTCCATCACTCTCTGTCCTCGCATCAGAAAAGGTAAGCCATGATTCTTTTCCCAAGCCTCCACACGGCATTTCAGATCTTCCTCCAACTGTATGTGCAGACAAACACACATTTATTTATGCACCACATTCTATAGACAAATAAAACTCAACTCAAGACTTAACAGCAAGCTTTTATATTCCCATAATGTTTCTGGTCTCTTTAAAGCATCAGTGTCAGAGGGGAAAAATATTTGACTGGTTTCAAACAGGCAACCATCTGTGAAAACATTAAATAATTAAGTAACTGCAGAACGAATGGCTGAAGAGGCAAAGAAAACACAAAAATAAGTAAATGTCTACAATACAGTAAAGGGCACTAGAGAAATGTTTTTTTTCTATTTAATTCCTATTTCCCATTAGCAGGGAGTTTTTAATCTGAATTAAGAATCAGGATTACCACACACACACACACACCACATTTATGAAACCAGATTTCCTAAGTGCTTTTTTACGTCAAATACTTGTGACAGAAACATGGAGGAAAAGGATTCTTAAGCTATAGTACACACACTGAAAGCTGGGAGAAACATACAGTAGTACATGACATTTCTTCTTTCAATTAAATCAGTGCTAAGGAGATTTAAAACTGTTTCAGGACATGATCCTTGGTAACAATCCATCCAAGCAGTCAAGTAGTGAACCTTGATCAGTGGCATTACAACAGTATGATCTAATGGCTCGAGAGGAGGGGGAAAGAAGAGAAAGATGGAGGTAAGAAACAAAAACACTTTCATACTTTTCAACACACAAGTTATTAGACTCCTAGACTAGACTCACCATTTCTTTTGGGGGAAGGCCCAGAGGCCCTCTTAAGAGTGTATAAATTTGTTCTGATGTGTAAACCAAACTACTTCACTGAAAAATTCGCCTAATAAAGGCTGAATGTCATGGCAAATTATAGTTAACATTCACATTAGCATTTGTAATTCAGCCAAAGTAACGCCTGTCAAGAGCATGACTACTATAAAAATTGTAGATGACTAAAGCGCTTCAGACAATAATAAAAAATACCATAGTTAATGTGACAGACTGATCAGTCATTACATTAAGAAGACATGCCAAAAAATGTCTGATCTGTCAGACATGGACTCCACAAGACCCCAAAAAGAGTGCTGTTGTGTCAAGACATCAGCAACAGATACTTCTGTGGGATCCAACCAGTCAGGCTAGCCTACACCACCCTGCACACATGAATGAGCCTTGGGAACCCATGATTCCGTTGCCCTTCCTTAGATCACTTTAGTAAGATACTAGGTAATAGAACACCTCTAGGGCCGGTTGTTTTGGAGATCTGTCTAGTCATCACACTTTGCCTCGTGTCAGTGTTGCTCCGATCTATACACTTGCCCATTTTACGTGCTTCCAAACACCAGCATTAAGCACTGACTGTTTACTTGATGCTTAATATCTTCCACCCTTTGATCAGATCATGTTATTTCTCTTTAGCAGTTACTGGTTTTGTGATTCTAATGTTATAGCTGATTGCTGTGTTACATATATGCAGTGGCATTTGCTCTGTACCTTAGGGAGCAGCTTCTGCACTTTAGCTCTGTCCTTGCTCTCCTTTAATAAAGCGCCTCCTCTGTTGGAGAAACGATTTGGATCTGCTGCCTTTCGCTGAAAAAAAGTAAATATTTTAGCAGTACTCCAACTGAACACAAGAAACAGCGTTTAAACATCATGCTATGGTTGTGAAGAGGCATATTCTGAAATTCAGTACCTCAAAATCCTGGAAGAGAGCCCAGTTCCTCTCCCATTTCTCAATGTTCTCCAGTAAAGGATGGGCCTCGTCATAAAACTCTTTCACCTTTAACAGCTCGCTGTCATGCAGGCTGAGCAGCTCCTCTGTGTAATTAGCTGCAAGACAACAAACATGAGGGTAAGAACTTAATGAATGAAGTCACATGGATGTGTTATGGATTAAGTAGCAGGGTAGAGGCAGTGTCGATTATATTCACCATTACAGAAGTGGTCATTGAAAGGTGCTCGCTGTTCTGGACCAAACATGCACTTGTCCCAAAAGACCACCAGCTCTTGACGTACTTTCTCTATCACATCCTTGAGCTTGGTCCTCTGGAGCAGCTCGAGACGATCCACCACACCTTGCCACTGTAAACAAATACTGCAGTTAGACACAAAAGTCAACTTTAGACATGTTAAAAAAACCTCCAAGTCACAAGGTGATGTTATCTAGGCTAAAAAATCTGAATGCTGGTATCATACGAAAATCAAATTGCTGCTTGAAAATGTGCTGTTTCGCTGCTGTTAAACCTAAACTTAATAGAAATTAAATAATGAAATCATACTTTCAATACACTGTTAACTTTATTTAAATTCATAAATCTACAAAAAATATTTAATCTGCCACACTGACACTTTTATTGAGCAGTGAAGCAATTACAGTTATGTTATTACAGCAATAACATATAGGTGTGGACTGAATAGAAGGTATAGCAAGTAAATCTTACTGTGACTGTAAGACTTTTCTTATGCCATGTCAGCATCTTTGGCTATATTTATGGCATAAACATGCCTCTAAATAAATTCATTATTTATATATTTCCAGATTTATACATTACATTGTGACTGAAATGTTTTGTAAATTGTGGTCTGAACATCATCTAATAATTATCAAATTATCCAATACTGTAGTTCACAATATATCCAGTAGGGGGAGATGTATGACTAGTACATCTGCAACAGTACCTATGGAATGAAATCAATCTACATACAACCAAACACTGAGTTATTACTGCAACTGAATATATATTTTTATTACTCCACAAAAAATGTCAATTACATGAGTCCAAAGAAATTAGAAAACAAGGTTTTGTACATTCAAGATATAATCTTTAACTAGACGTAGGTCAGACTACACAAAATTTATTTAAAATTATTTGTCAAATTAAGCAGACCTGCCCTAAATATATATATATACACTCATTCATATATAGATCTTGATAACCACTGAAAAGGAAGCATCACTGCCATGTTTAAAAAATAAATAAAATAAAAAATATGTTTGTGCTCCTGAGTGGCACTGTTGGAGACGTCTACGCTGCAATCATCGCACTTGTCACTGAACAAACTCCTCTTGTCCAGCAGACACTAAAGATCCATTTAGACAAAAGCTACCAGACACACAAATAGCTTTTCCTAATGCCATCACTCTCTGATCAACACAGTTCATTCCCAAACATGTTGCACATTGCTGTTTACACTAAACACTTCTACACCTTATGGATATTGAGTTTAAATTATATGTACACTACCTCATTACTGTACCTAGACAGACACCTACCAGAACCAAGTTCCTTGTATGTGTAAACAAACTTGGCCAAATAAACCGGATACTGATCTGGGACATTTTAATTTCTAGGTGATGTTACAGCTACCTGTAACCAGTCTTGCGAGTTTTGTCTAGCGAGCAAAACTAGCTGTGCTCTCAGAGAGGGAGGGAGAATGGCCAAATAATGTCCATTAACCGTTTTTCTTACTTGGTGCCATGATTTCAAATCTACAAGCACATACCCTTCTGATGTCATCAGCAAGTGTGTTCAGTGGCTCCTGTTTGAATTCATTGGCGTCCTCGTCCGGACAGCTCAGGCGATTCCACAGGCTCGTAGCACGATCCTTAAGTTTGTCCCGGGATGAAATTAGAGATTCCTTCTTCATCTCCAGCTGCACAGAACAGAGATGAAACACACCAATGATTTGTAGCTAAATATTAGTATGATGCTACACTTTCGAAACTGTCCACTACCTGACTGAGCAACAGCTTAAGAGCTTCAATGTTCTCGTGTGTGAGCAAAAAGATGTCTGCATCAGGACAGACAGACTCTCGCTCCAGACTCGTCTCCGGATCGTGGCCCATCTCATCCATCAGACTTCTGATGTCCTCCCGGAGCCCAGAGAACACCTTCACTCTGCGCTCCTACACAAACAGATGGAAAACAGCAGGACCCATGTTTAATAATCAGCATCCTGTAGTGGCTTATGATTAGTCAAGGCTTTCCAAAGAGGGAAGAAGTGTAAGATTATGTCTAGGTATGTGTTGGTAAACAGGCAGAAATTGAGGGGGTTTATACTGTAAAAATCTAATCGCATTTTCAATTTATCAATAACAAAATGTATTTGATTTTTGGCCTTTCACTACAGCTACATCTACAGTATTTTGAAATGATGTTGAGTTACAAGTCAAACCCACTACCAACAAATGTTGAAGCACTGATTATTGACAGTACATTGTTACTGCCTTCATTTCATACACTTCCACCTACAGTAATTTATACAGCCAGCATGAAAATAAATAGCACTTCTCCACCTAAAACCACGGTTCAGTAACAAAGGTGAACCTAGGACAGCCGAGGTGTTGCATTAAGTAACTATGTGAGAGGAGTTTCTATGCTGGCTATTGCTCTGGTTGACTTAATAGGCACCAGTAGTGAAATGTTACTTAAATAAACGATTTGGTAACAAAAATGGGCATCTTTTTTAAAGTTACATATTCCGTGGCACTCCCTTGGGACACAGAGACAAACGTTCACTTGCCAAACATATAGAAGGCCATCAGAGTTTTCTTAAGTAGAAGATGGTAAGTTTTAATTGCAATCACGGATCTGTAGATATGTGTAGATAAGTGGTTCCAGTCAGATACATTAATCATGGCAATGTTGTGTGATTACATTTAACAAATCAGTTGTCTGTTCCATTTACCACTCCACCCACATGGCCTGGCTCTGATCACATGGTGCATGGGAAACAGGAGTATAAAATTCAGCATAGCTTTTTAATTACACTACAGCTGTCTGGCCACAGAAAACACCAACACCAAGGATGATTACTGGTCATATACAGCCCAAAACCATATACCAAGAGCACATTTAATTAGAATTAAGGGTTAACCTGTACTGAGTTTTTGTTAGCAGTAGCTACTGTACATGGAAATATTTTTGAGAAATGATGATCTCCAAAAGTACAGAATGTGAATATAATGGAGAACTGAGAACGCTACAAAAAAAAAAAAAAGGCATATGAGAGTGTTCACCTTTTCCTCACTGAGTTGCTTGATGTGATCACGGAGCTCCTGCAGTTGTGTGCGAGAGGGCATGCTGCCAGTGGGAATGTAGTAAGGTGTAGAACAAAGAGTCACACACAGCTCCTCATCCTGCTGCTTCAGATTGTTCAGTTCCTTTAGTCGCTCGGTCTTTTCCTTCTGCAGAGCCTCCAGGCGACAGCGCAGGTTCTTCTCCATCTGAAGAACTGTCAGATCTTCCTCTAACTGGAAAGGTTCAACACATGATTTCACTACAATGTCAAACTTCTAATAGACATTGTGACTTATTATGGAGCTCTAGGGGCAGATGTTAATTCAAACTACTGTATTTGCCTGAATTGTGCACTGAAGTGAGGCGCTAAACTAGGGGAGTGAAAGTAAAATAATGCCTGGAAACATACAAGCAAAATAAACAGCCAAGAGAAATTATTCCGCTGTATGTGTTATTAGGTGCTGTAAAAAGTTAATGTATTACATTCACTAATCAGTGCTGTGGGCAAGTCACTTAGTTTTTTTTCCAAATGCCCAACTGAGAGGCATATGGCAAAAATAAAGTAGGTTTAACATAAATGTTTCACACTAAATAAATTCTAATGTCAACTATATATATATGATATAAGGCTACATTGGGAAAGTATTTATTTTCTTGTGGCCATGATGGCATATAAATATGACAAA
>JAOVVF010000019.1:18474745-18485688 GCA_028565595.1 Duopalatinus emarginatus
TTGTGTAGCCTACAGAACTAGACTGAGAGACCATTTAAAGGCCTTTGCATGTGTTTTGAGTTAATTAGCTGATTAGACTATTCTAGTTTTCTGAGATACTGAATTTGGGGTTTTTATTAGTTGCCAGTTATAATTATCAAATTAAAAGAAATAAACACTTGAAATATAACAGTCTGTGTGTAATGAATGAGTATAATGAAAAAAGTTTCACTTTTTTGAATGGAATTACTGAAAGAAATCAACATTTTTTTATGATATTCTAATTTTATGACCAGCACCTGTATATAACACATCATAATTTTCCAGTAATGGGACATATTACACATTTCTATGTACTTGTGTAATTTTGAGGAAGGAAATACCTGGTAAACTCCAGCAAGGAATGTTAAAGCTGTTGCAATGCTGATAGCATAGCATTCCTTTCCACACTCCATGCTGAAGGTCCTTATGGTGAGGTTGTCGTCAGTATGCTGGTGGTCCCATTCGGTGCCATTCCATCCAACATCCAAGGAGCTTTGCTTACTGTCCTCACTCAAATCAAACCCTGCTAAATAGACTTCTCTGTCTACAACCTGTCCTACCATTAAACTCATGAGGCTGAAGATACCCACAGATACATGCCTGGATGTTCCCAAGAAGAAGTAGATTATATTGGCAAAAAAGGATGTATACAAACCATAAATAGGTTCCAAACCTGCAAGGAGACAGTAAGCAATGGCTTGAGGCACTAAAATAATTCCCACTATGAGCCCAGACATCAAGTCACCCCAAACATATTCCTTTATCTTGTATTTTGGCAGCCAGAGCACGACAGGGAAGAAGTCTGTTAATATTCTTTTCACTTTGGGCAGTGAACAAGACAACTGATTGTGCAGTTTGGTCCTAATGATCTCTAATGGTCTCTTCCTCTGCCGAACCTTGCGTTCCAGGTGGTAAGTGTATTGAGGAGTTGCATCCTCCATGTCTTCTAATGCTGTCCTTGTGTGCCAAGTGTCTTTATCCTATTTCCTAAAGAACACAAAAAAGATAATACTTTTTATACAATTGAGTGCAAAATTAGGAATGCATTGCCTTTTCTTACACAATAAATAAAATTATTAATTTATTTACTCAGACTAATATATAGAATAGCTGTAAAATGCACATTAATTGCACTGTTTCTCTGTTTTGATTGTGATGTTAACTCAAGGAGACAAACCCCTTTGAGAATCCTGAATAAAAATCTATGGGAAAACTCCATAAACAAAGATGACGATTGTATGACACATATTCTGCCCACCCCCCTGAAAGATTTCTGCCTTATAACAGCCAAACTGGAAAACATATAAAGCCAGTTTTTTTTAACTAACCAAGCATACCAGAAGTACACTGAAATGCCAGAAAAACTGGTATATTAGTTCTGTTTTGTTCTGGTGACTTAGGTGGAAATGGCAAAACCCTAACCTCATATGAGAGTTTCTCTAACCATTGATATCTCTAGTACGTGGTGCTGGATTGTCCTGTTGGAAGAGCCAAAACCAGAATCAGAATGAATGCATGGCAAGTACAGGTGTAACATCTGAAAACAGGCACACTTATCATTTACCTAAACAAATCCCATACAATTATAGAGCCATACATGTATTTTGCGTAGACACATCTGTACCAGTACCAGTACTTTTCTGGAAGAAAACTCCCATATTAGAAAACAAGAAGTTTGTTCAGTGTATGCCTAACACAGGGATTATTTATACAGTGTACAACTTTATATCCACAGCACAGCAGGAATTTATAGAGGGCAATATTATCTCCTTTCAGTCATCAGTCACTGACCAGTGAAGCACATTACTGCACCATCATGGCCTGATTTAAATTAGCCCATTAAGAGACATACTTCATGTCATGTCAAGTCAAGTGGATTTTATTGTCATTCCAACCATACACAGTGCATACAGTAAAAAAGTGAAACGAAACAATGTTCTTCCAGGACTAAAGTGATACAGAAAATGACAAACCTGCACAAGACTACAAAGTGCATGTGTGCAAAAATGTGCAACAATGCAAGATAAGTACAATTACAATACTAGAGAGGGGATACAGTGAAGACATCATTTGACCATTCACAGTTTACAGTGGTAGTAAAAAAAATAGTGTGATATTGGAACAGAGTATACTCATGTAAACATAGTACACAAGTTAGCAGCAGACATAATAGCAGTTAATATTGTCAGTTTACATAAACGGCGAAGTTCCCAAATCAGGCAGTGATGCAGCTCCTCAGGATGCTCTAATAGTCTCTCTACAGAATATGGTGAGAATGGGAGGTAGAAGATGTGCTTTCCCCAGACTTTGCAGGAAGTAGAGATACTACTGGGCTTTTTTAGCTGTGAAGCTGGTGTTGAGGATCCAGGTGAGATCCTCTGCCAAGTGAACACCAAGGAACTTGGTGCTCTTGGCAGTCTCCACAGTGGAGCCATTGATGTTGAGTGGAGGGTGACCGGTCCTTGTTCTCTCCTCAATCTTCTCTTTAGTTTTGTCCACATTCAGAGACAGGTTGTTAATTCTAGTTCATTGGCTTTTTCACTATATCTCTGTATGCTGACTTGTTGTTCTTACTGATGACTTGTAGCACACTGGGACAATGGCACTGCTCAGGGAGATGTTGAAGATGTCAGCGAAAACATGTGACAGTTTGTCTACACATCCTCTGATCACTCTGCCAGTAATGTTTTCTGGTCCAGGTTTCCATAGGTTAACTCTGCATTGATTTTCCTCACATCAGCTGTGGTAAAACACATTAACTGTTCAGTTTGTGGGAAGATGGTCTTCCTCACCGCCACGTTCTGCACCTCGAACTGAGCGTTCAATTATTGTAATGCTCACAGTTTGTAGATTCATCCTGGTGGAAATACCCACATTCTTTGCAAAAACGTACAATTGCTTATGCAGATAAATACTCTGGTAAAAGTTAAGGTAAACCTTTAAACATAGAAATTTTTTAACTTTTAAATTTACTTAATGTA
This sequence comes from Duopalatinus emarginatus, assembly GCA_028565595.1. NCBI lineage: Eukaryota > Metazoa > Chordata > Actinopteri > Siluriformes > Pimelodidae > Duopalatinus > Duopalatinus emarginatus. Next base: position 18,477,748 of record JAOVVF010000019.1, read on the forward strand.
TGAAAATTTACAAAAACACATATACCTGCCTTGATTTCAAATCACAAATTAATTTTAGTGACTTTAGTCTGATGCTAAAAAGTCACCTTATGATTTTACGAATACATGATGTTTGAAAAAAAGTGTGTATAAAGTCTTTTCTTCCTGAAAGGTAGTGAGCGATAGGTTGTTAAGTTAGTTTTACGTAAAAGGAAAACTTAAGTACAGATCTGCACTGCGCTGTTGTGTCATCTCTTCATCTGGCACATGAGGATTGTGTAAATTTGAGGATTTTTTTGATTGAAGTGATCATTAAAGTAAACAGTACCCCATTATCTAGAAGAAGGCCTTCACCTGCACCCTGTTTGGGCACAGAAGAGTAAACAGTGCTGTTGTTATAAACTGATTAAAGCAAATGTGCTTTTCCTTTGTGTAAAGAAGAATACACCTACAGAACCCTATACAGCCAGTGTCATGTCCAGGTTTTTCAGATTTGAGGCAACAAATGGAGGTAAGGAAGGGGTTTTTATTTTCTTACATTTATGTCAATTTCATTAAATGATTTTTAGATTTTCCAGTTTTCCAACTATAGTGCTTTTTGTCTCATTAGAGAGAGAGATTTGTCTCATGTCTGTTAAAGAGAGAAAGAGAAAGCGAGAGAGAGCTCTTTACAGCTGCTGTTATATAAGTAATAACAGTAATGCATCATTACATTGTATTTTTTTATACGCTTATAGCTAGATATAATGTTGCAGAATGTCTGTAAAAATATTATAGAAGCTATAAACAGCCATTCCCTCACCAGCCTTACCTCTTTCTTTCTTTAGGTGAATAATACATGTTTTTCTTTAAACAACAGCACATTTAACACATTATTAGGCTTTGATTATATACAGTGTCCAGCATGCAAGTCTCGACACCATATTCAAACAAGTGCATAACTATAAATCCATGATTTGCAACTGCAATACTCTCAGAAACACCTTCTGCCTAAATTAGAAAGCAGAATGCAACAGCACTGTGGTAATGTCAACTAATGCAGTGTATAACCTTACTTAACTGAACCTTAATTTAAAGTTTACTAAAAGTACTAACAGTGGATGTGAATTATGAAAATCCAAAATCCAAATGCACATACAAAAGTACAAGTACAAAAATGAAAAAGCTACTCACCTTAGTAATACAGGTTAAAGACTAAAACCTCTTTCCTATCCTTTCTTTCCAATAAAAATGTCACTTGCTGCCTTGTGGTGCTTAAAGTTTGCTGGCACAACATAAAACACAGTCACTCAATAGACACTGCCTGGTTTTATAGACTAAAAATACAAGGGGTGGAGCTGCAACCGTTCTCAATCCTCCATTGAGCAATATCAGCAGGATGAGGGCAAAGTGTGCAGAAAGTCCATGTTCTCCTAACTGTGCTCATGCATGAGGTGTCTGAGTATAAGCAATAAGTCAACTAAAAGACTACCTCAGCTTCTTGCTCTAATCACCTGCTATGCAAACCTACTATTTATGAGTCAGTAAATTAGTTATACCTACTTATTTTCTGTCTCGTACTGGACATGCACAGTACTCATGTCTGTGCTTTGAATTATTACATGAAGTAATGACTGGAAAGACAGTCTGGTTGAATGTTCATTGTAAAATATACATTTTGATAAGTGCATTATGTTTAAAATAGGTCTGAGTGACAGTCTATTGTCTAGACTACTAACTACACTAGCAACTCAATAAACAGTAAAATCTGGCACATGAAAAGTGAGGCTGGTGAGGGAATGTCTATACCTGCTATAATGCAATTCATAACAGGAAATAACTGGTTTTGTAAATTTTCCCACATATTAAATATAATTATACTGTGCAACACTAAAAAGAATGCCCTTTTTTCAGCAATAAAAAATACAATATTATTATAAAATAAGAGAGACCGCTAAGGCATTCTTTGTATAGGTTCAGGCTAAACTGGTTGTAGTTTGGAAACAATTTTTACACCCTGTTGTAGGGCAGCAAATAACCATTAACAGAACTAAATGTTAACTATGTAGCTCAGCTACCCCAAAACACAGTATACAGTTTTCCTGGTGCTGCCAAAGGAACAACACTATCTGTCACATGAAAATTGTTTGTGAATTGAAGTTGCTGGATGTAACTAAGAAAGGCTGATAACCTTGAGAATTTAAAATCTAAATTGATAACGGATTAAATTGCTCATTTTCAGGCACAAGACCATGTTGATCTGAATATATACATCTTTTGCATGATTATTTCAGCACATCTACATTATCGATTTTTTTAATGCCTCCATGTGGGGTCTCATAGGTCTGTACTTGATGTGATATGAGTACATTTACCATAGGGGCTTGTTTGTGTGCAAGAGTGGGTGTGTATACATAAAATAAACTAAATACCTTTTCCTTAGCTGAATAGATTAAATTTGAAGTTGTCTCAACTGTCAGACAATTTATCATAAGATTTATTCAGTGGATAAAAAAAATGTGCCAGGGAAACAACTGTTTTTTTTTCCACATTTTATGTGTTTTTATGTGTTTAGTAGTAGAATATGCTTTTGTACTGTTTTTTAACTGGTTTTGTTTCTGAAAAAGGCCTCCACTGTTAAACAATGGATTCAATCCTTAAAATTATTCCTATATAATCTCCACTGTTTCCTCTATTCAGCTTTACAGTCATATTTTGTATAACCGGGAACCAGTAGGCATGTCAACATGCAAAGGCATGTCAACAAACTAGGTCTGAAAGGGTGAGTGAAAAAGCAGCTCCACATTTTCATTCAAACATCACGTCCCTGATCTGACTGCACACACTCCCTAGAAAGCTTTTAAATCCATTAACACTCATAATGCACAGTGCTGGCTTTAAGCTGAGACAGAAAGCGCAACTCACCCACATTATAGCTGAGAGGAATGCCGTGGAGAGAAGATATATGCCATGCATTTCTCCTAACTATGACTTCCTGGTATGAAGCAGTTAGCTCTGTGTTCCTTGAATGGGACAAAGGATGATGGGAAAATTTTTTGCGCCTTTCAGAGCTCTCTGTCTCGACAGCCAATCCAGAACAGAGAGAGGGGGGAGGGGAGATGTGGGGGAGATGCTCAGTCTTATCACCATGGAAACAGTGCCTCCTCTGTTTCAGAACATTTGTATGAACGTTTCCTTTCATAAGACACTTAACTGAAGGTTAATAAAGTGTACATGCACAGATCAGTACAGATAAAACGTCCTCTAGGATACTGACATTGTCATGTCATGGAATCATGGAAGTCATGGAATAGCAGTATGAAAACTGATCATATTACCTCAGGGGACGGTGCGGGAATGATCGCACATGTATAAGTTATGAGGAGTAAGAAAACTGCCTAGTGTGCTCATGGCAAGGCGATGTGAATTTGAACAAGGCTTGATAGTGGGTGCCAGATGGATGGGACATTCCATATCCGACTTGTGTGGGCGTTAAACATTCCTCGATCTACAGTGCCACATGTGTACTGGGAATACAACATGGAAGGCATTACTACCCACAGTGGGAAGCGGGTGCCCATAGGTGTTTACTGATGGTGACTAGTGGCATCTGGTTAGAATTGTCCATATGAACAGACAAGCAACTCTGGCAGAAATCAAATTTAATGCAGGAGGCCCCACATGCTTATCCTGTAGCAGCCCACATGAGATATAAACCCTGAAGCTAACCTACAAAACCAAAAACAGTCCAGCTCCTCCTTACCTGATGGCAATGGTTAAAGCCAGATGCATACTCAGAGCCCTTGGTGCTTCAGGTACGGCTCAACTTAACCCTCCATCATCCAAGACACATAGAGACAAACATCCAGACTCTTTTCTGTCTTGGCACTAAGGTGGTGGAATAAATTCCCCTAGGTGTCTAAGCAGCAGAATCACTTGCTGTCTTCACAGCACAAAACTAGACACACCACTTTCTACAGCACTTAAATGAGCACTGAGTATTGTATTTGTATATTGTATTTACTGTCTTGTTCTCGCCGCAGGTTGTTCATAGTTTACGAATAGTTGAGTTTTTGTTCATGCTGGGTAATATGTCTCGTTTCTGGCAGTAATATAGCTTCAAGTACTTTGAATTCTGGTCTATTTGCAGTAGCTGCAGATATTCCAAGTTAATGACTAAGCACTTGTGTAAGTCACTTTGGATAAGACCATCTGGTAAATGCTGTAAATGAATGTAAATATCCACAGGTCAATGCAGTGTTCCTTAGCGTCCGTGGGGTATGGAAGCAAAAGACCATGCAGAGATCCTCTGTAAACACCACATTATCGGACACAGTGCCATGTAGCCATGGACTGCAGTTGTGAACAAAGCATTGTGCAAGCTGGTGGTGGTTTCATACTGGTGTGGGGTTTGTTATTATTGCATAGGTTGGGTCCACTGGTCCACCTAAACACATTATTGATACGTTTCACTGCTTGATGACCAGCCCTTCATGGATTCCAGCAGGCCCAGATTGTCCAGAATTGGTTCGAGGAGCATTCTGAGGAGTTCCAGCAAATGTATACGCTGTCAGTTTATATGTATGTGCAGCCCTTTTCTCAAGACACAAACAGTTATTCTCTTATCCGCTTAGTCTGTTAGGGTCATGAATTGTCTGGAGCCCACCTGGAATCATTGGGTTCAGGTCAGGAATACCACCCGGACAGGGCGCCAAACCATCACAGGGTACCACAGACAGACAAGCACACACACACACACACACACACACACACACACACACACACACACACACCCACCTAGGGCAACTTATTAGCCTTTATTTCCATCCAATTCACAGAAAATATATTGCACTCATAAGCTTAATAATAATAATTAAAAAAAAATAAAAAAAAAAAATAATAATAATATAACATGATTATGTAAAAATATAGAAGTATAATAAATAATTATTAACATAGTATTATACTTATAAATCATTATCCCAAATATTGTAAGCTGAGGACTGTTTACCAGTACATTTGGCACATTCTGTCCCTCCAGATTTGTGGTTAAGAATACTGGGAAAGTTGTACTTTAATTTAGACAGCCAGGTTTGTGTACTTAACAAGTTACTAATTAGTTCTTAGGGATGTTTTACTGCACGTTTTAGATGTGACTAGAACAAAGAGTCAAACGGTATATGCTCTGCCATTTGCCTGACACAGGAGTGGTGGTGCACTGTTCTGTATTGCGTTGCTTACACAAACATGACCTGCAAGGAAGAGTCAATGGAAGGAAAAATTACTGCAACCTCATTACAAAGGTCACCGTCTGAAGTTAGAAAACACGTGCTGAGGAGTAATACAGTAAATATGGAATTTTTTGCCCGCAACTACCAAATGTATGTCTGGAGATCATAATAAGCAATATTTCATTCAAACAACATTTTTGACAACGGTTAAGCATGGGCAGGTGAATCTATTATACTATTCTATTAGACGTCTATTAGACACATGAAACAGTCCATGGGTAGATGGAAAAATAGATTCTAGGAAATAACAGCAAATTTCAGAAGCACATGTGACACAGTCAGTCAGGAAATGAAGCAGGCTTCAATAACAGTAATACTACACAGAATAAAACTAACCATGAACTAGTTTAAAGAAGTGATGCAGAAGGGTTTGGAATGGTCCTCACAGTCTCCTGATTGTAATATCATTGAAAATCTATGCATAGATGCATGCTGTACATGCAACATCAGCCAAGAGTATCTCGAAGAATTCTTCAAGGAAGAGTGGATGAATATTTACTGACCAAGAATAGAAAGACTCTTAGGTGACATTTTTAATTTTATTTTTCAAATAATAGATTTGATTTTATCAGATACAATATTATTATTTTTATTTTGCAGATGAATTTTGCCCCTTTTGTTAGAATTTGGCTGATGTTTTATTTTTTAATAGCTGCTTCTTGTCGTATGTGTGGTTACTTATTGTTTTATTAGATGGTAGTGAATGTGCATCCATGTGCAAGGGTTAGTAGATAAGAATGAGTGATGTCAATACTGGAAAAAAAAATTAACCTTGGCATATAATTTACAGAATCAGAAGTATAAAGTTGCCTTTACTGATTGTAAGGCGTGGTAGGTGTGCGTAGTCATGGTCGTCATTCAGGAGAAACAAACTTAAAAAGAGTGAGTTGAAAACAGCGGACTAGAACATAAACGTTTTATTGAGGCTATATATTACTCTTGATCTCCAACTCTGCTCCTCCCACTACCACCTACCATGCCCACAGGCAAAATAAAAGTCCCTCATCTTATGACAACTTAACATATAACAACTTTTGTCTCACACTTATTACTACTGGGTGACTGACTATCTGATTATCGAATCTTATTTCTGTGATAATATGATATTACTATAACTTCTGTAGGCATACTGCTTAAATTATTACCTGACATATGACATATAATATGACATATGTATATAACAAACTAATTTAGAAGTAATTTGTATACATGAAATTCAGCAATGTAATATATATATGAAGCAAATAAATAGAGTAAATAAGTGTCAGATAAATATGTGGATCTAAAAAGTGTTTTTTAACTAAGCCTTAACTAGCCTTTTGAAGAGACCTTGTATGTATGTAGGTATATGACATATATATTGTACCATGTGCATTGGCATTGGAAGCATTTTTAATGTTTTATTTTATTAATTAGATGCCTTTTTCTTGCATTTTGGTGTATTGTTAACAGATTTAAATGATAGCTATCATTAAGCTATCATTAGATCTCCTAACATTAATTAGCCAGCTAACTGCACTAACATTTCCACTGGAAATGGGAGCAAATATTGCAAACAACTGATTATCAACCAAGAACAACCTGCTGATACTTACAGTAAATAAGACAAAACGTTAAAGCGTTAAAACGTTAAACCTAATATAGGATATTAATAATGAGATTCTTGGGGTTTGTTTCATTTTCATGGCCTGCATAGCTTTTGACGCACTTGTCGGGAATAGTGCTTCTATTTCATTATTTTTATGTAGTTTTTAAATGAAATAAAGGTAGTCTCATATTCTGTTCTCATTCTCTGTATTTTATTTACTTGGAATTACCTTTAGACTATAGTCTATAATCCCGCACTGTTTGTTTTAGCCGCCCATTCTCGCCCGCAGCTAAATACAAACCGCCCGTTCCCGCGAGACCCAGCGGGAACCAATCCCAGTACAGACCTCTGGCCTGCACCTTTACCATCTCTGTACTGAAGATTCACTTCACTGACATGCGGAAAACCTGGAGTGGACTTCAATGTTGTGTGTTTTTTCCTATCGATGAAGTGAAATGGATTCTTTCACGAAGCAACAGAAACAGCGCTGGGTGAACTAATGTTTAATGTTAAATGTGGGGGTGGGGGAGGGATTGTCCAAAACGAAGAATTATGAAATGTGAAGGGGACACGTCCCTCTCAGATTGAATGGTGGTGACGCCCATGACCATGTGCATCCTATCGCCCAATACTAGGCAGCTGCCACTATTTTTTTTAATATGTATTAATATCATAGGAACAGTATTCTTATTACAGTGATGTATTATCGCTATGTTAAATGCAGACAGATGACAAAGTAAAGATAAAACTCAGTGGAGATGGTTCGAGCTCTTTTTTGCTCTATGTGGCATCCATTCAGACACACTTTAAGAATACATCCTGTGTGAGCTGACTTTAACACACAGATCCAGGTTCAGTGTTAATTTGCTGTTGTAGATTAACAGTGCTCAGGATTTAATGTTTCAGCTTCTCTCTTAGGAAAAGAATCCTTTGTAAGTATCTCTTTTAATTGGTCTTAAATGCCTAGACTGCAGACTAGTGCCTAGACTATAAATGAAGTTATGTGTATTTACAAACCGGATTCCAGAAAAGTTGGGACACTAAACAAATTGTGAATAAAAACTGAATGCAATGATGTGGAGATGGCAAATGTCAATATTTTAT
>JAOVVF010000019.1:18494819-18513089 GCA_028565595.1 Duopalatinus emarginatus
ACACACACACACACACACACACACACACTCATGTATATAATAACCTATATACTCACAATACGGGTGCGTCCCTGTGCTGGATAAAAGCGTTATGTCCCGCTGACAGAGCTCCCCGGGTCTCTCTCTCTCACACACACACACGCGCGCGCGCACACACTCGGTGACGTCACCGGGAAGCAGCCGTACACCGGTCAGCGTTAATACGTCCTACAGCTTAGAGCAATCAGGAAGTAGCTCCATTCCTGGAAATACTATATTATATAGTTATATATATATTTATATAATTCAGCCGTATGCTGTATCATTAATCCTACTGCCTTCAAGCACTACTGCTGAGTGTATAGAGTGTGTCAGAGCATCATGACTTGAGCTGAAAAAGTGTCCCAAATGCAAACTGGAGATTCATTTATATTTTAACACGTCTGAAACTGAACACTTCCAAAAGTATTCCTGAAGTAGAAACCCAATCCTCTATTGAAGAGCAGCTCTGTTTGTAAATCTAATTAGGACACCTGATACATGCCTACCATTGGCGACTGCCTCAGGTTACTTAGCAATGCATGGCTGTAAAAGCTCCTCTGCATGTTTACACTGGACCTTGTTTTTCCATGCTGCACACACATTTCTGTCTCTGTAGCTCAAGACAAACGTATAGAAGTGCCAGACTGATCTTCGACTAAACATACACTAAGCTGTTACTAGAACTGGAGGTCCCATAGCTTATGTATTTGTCTGACCCCTGTGACCTTGGGAGAATTTATTACTTCTCCAGTGCCAGCGTGATTTTCTACCTTGTGTTTAAGGAACCACCCTTGTGATCTAAAGGTCTCTGGTTCGATTCCTACACCAAATAGATGCGACTGGAAAGCCTGTGAGCTAGGCACCTAACCCCTAACTGCTCCCTAGGCACTACGGATGGGGTTGCACGTGTGCATTTCACTGCATGGATAGTTTAAATGCAAGCACAGTGGTCAATGCGTCACGTCACTTCACTACAACCTATAATGGACAAATGTGTATATCTGGGAAACTAAACTAAAAATGTATGCTTAGGATAATCCTAGCAAGGATGATGTACTAATCAGGTGTAAAGGGTTTTCTACACATTAAAATCTACAGCACAATGAATACCTACAACATAACCTTACTGGCATGACCTTAAATATTTATAATTTATAACCTCACAACAGATGTTAAATGCTCATCTAAAAAAATACAAGGACTATTAAGGATTGTGTAGCCTCACACAGACAGACAGGGGTTACAATGTAAAAACAATAAATTAATATTAACATACATCTGTTGTTTAAAAATACCAAAAACCTGGAAAGGGGATTAGTGAATCCTGACTGACGCATTAGGCTCAACTTGCCACACATTCCATATGTTGGTGTACTTACAGGGCAGATGGGTAGCTCTAAAGAGGCCAGGACTAATAATAATTGATTGAAAACCAAGACAGCAGGGAATAGACTACCTTATTACCTTTAATATGTTTTCATAATAAAAAAAAAAAAACAGGAAAGAAAACCATCTGGTTCAACCGAATCAATGTATGACCAATGAAAATATATAAACAATAAACAAAATAGATTCATTAAATATTATAATTTACCATATATTGTTTACACATTCTTACAAACAATTTTTTTTGTGCAAATACAGAAAACAAAATGATTCTATGTTTACAGACACTTGAAAGCTGGCCTGAATCAGCGTTAGGTTTGCAATATCCAAGAGAATCTTCAGGAGGCACTCATTCTCCTAATTCACCTTGCTGTTGGCGATGGAGTCTAAAAATAAGCTGTTTAATTCGGTCCCGCTTTCTTTTAACAAGCTTCTGTGAAAACCAGTCTGTCAGATCCATGTCAGGATGGAAAGTTCTTGGTGGGTTCTACAGAACACATTAAAAACAGCACCTCAAGTCAAGTCAAAGAAACTGAAATACCCCTATAACCTGGTGTTATAGACATACATTCAAGACTTACCTGCTGCCCGAGTCTACATATCATAACATTAATAATCAGGTATCCATGTGTTGTATACTTACCGTGACAAAGCTTTCCACATACTGCAAAACATAAAGTCCACAGTCAGTATGATTATCCTGTTGTGGGACCTGCACACTCCATCCATTCATGTCTTGTTTCCCAAAACTCCACAGCGAGCCCTTTTTCACTTGCCACTCCGTCTCCAAATACCTTTTCATTATGGCACATGCATACACAACATACAAACAATATGTATATGTACATACTCACCAGCCACTTTATTAGGCACACCTGTAAACATCTACACATTCATGTAGTTATCTATCTAATCTACAGCCAATCATGTAGCAGCAGTACAAAGCAAACACTTGTGCACATACAGGTCAAGAATTTCAGTTCTCCGTTTCAGCTGATGTTCTTCTGTTAATCAAACATCAAATTTATATAAATTTATACAAAATATTTGAGGAAGCTTTTTTTTAACCATAATGCAGGTGCAAGGGGGCAAACAGATATCATATTTAAAGGACAAAGAATGACTGCTCGTTATGTGGAAATGTACTGGATGAGGCAGATTGCTTTTACACATTTAAATTCAGTAAATTCTTTATCCCGATCATACATATATACACAGAAGCAGGGGGGCAAATGGACAAAACGTGTTACAGTGCTCTCAAACACGGCTCTGAAATCTCTTACAGATGTTCAGCTGGGTTGAGACCTGATAAGTGTGAAGCCACAGTATATGATTTACGTTATTTTTATTTTCATCAGGCCACTCAGTGACACCTCCCCTTAATGCCTTGTTAGTATGTGCAAAGTTACCCTGGCAGTGACCATGACTATCAGGATAGAAATGTTTCAGTATATGAAGTAATCAGACAGAGAAATGTAGTATTGATTTGCAGTGATACTACTTTCTAAGGGGACATGTGGAGGTAAACCATGCCAAAAGCATAACAGAGCCACTGTTTTTTTCTTTAATTTGTCACTTAAATCACATTGATTACCTCGTTATAATGGCACCTGTCAAGGAATATATTAGGAAACAAGTGAACAGTCAGTTCTTAAAGCTGATGTATTGAAAGCTGACAAATGGGCAAGTGTAAGTATCTGAGCAAGTCTGACCAAAGGGCCCAGGCTGTGATGGCTAGAGACTGGGTCGGAGCATCCTCAAAACAACAGTCTTCCTGGTATTAGAGTAGTATCTAACAAAATTGGTCCAAGGAAAGACAACTGATGAACCAGCAACTGAGCCAGAGCTCATTGATGCCAGTGGTGGGCAAAGACAGGCCCATCTGGTCTGATTCCATACAAGAGCTACAGAAGGATCTGTTGCCACCATCTTGGTACCATAAATACCACAGCACACCTTCAGAGATCTTGTGGAGGCCAGAGCTCGATGGGTTGGAGCCGTTTTGTTACGGTTGACGTGTACACACACACAAAAACAACGCACATAATTGATCATGTGCCTTAAATACTTACTCTTGTAGTATTTTTACCACTGTTGGTTTGGCACCACAGCTGAGAGAGTCCATAATGAGAATGCAAGGCCTACAGATACGTGATACAAACATAAAACAAGCTGACAAGTGTGAGAAATATGCTTTACAAAGAGAGAATGCTACATCATAGACAGACAGAGACCTGGTTGGTGTACTCACAGTTTAGAAGTAGTATCACTTTTTTTGATCGCATATCTGCTGGTTCCATTACACTAAAAAACAAAAATGTACTTAAATGTACTTTCAAATAGCATGATGAACTCCGATATTTGTTCACACATCTATGGAACCAAGAAGACATTACCTGAAAGTCATCATCCAGGTCATCATCTGAAACAAAGCAGAAGCCCTTATCTAGCTCTCCTACAAGAAACACCATGTTTTAACCCAGTACTTACTCATTACTCAATATGACTCATTTTAAGTAGATCACCTGATGTAATAAATTACATTTTCATCAATAGGCTGTCACTCGAATTAATTTTAATCAGGCTAGGGAAGTGCCTTCTGCCCTATATTTATTAATTGGATTATTATTCAGTTAACATGCTATGTGGTGGGCAATAAAAGCATATTTAATAGGCCATATACATTTCCAACACATTAACTGTGCAGTATCAGTTCTGAGTGTTCCTACTAGGGACTAAATAACCAATCACTGGTGAGTTACCTTCAAATGCACTCCACCTGGAAACCCTTTTAGACGTTTGGTGTCGGTAGAAAAGTGACATGGGGTTTGAAAAAGGTGGGCTGGGAGTAAACACTATTGAGTTCTCCTCATTCTTATTCTCACAAAGATCCACAATGGAGCGGTGTGAAACTTGGCCCGGGAAGCAGATAATAGCTAGGTACCAGTGAGCCCTGTGATAAGATCAGATTAAGTTTAATAATAACCAATAACTAATCTGACATGTGAAAATTACTCATTACTTGAAAAAAATCTGTGACTCACGACTGGTTAATCGGGACAAATATGAAGTCCTTCTTGAAAAGATCTACATGCCTGGTCCATGTTTTCACCCGGTTATGTCTTCTCTCTTGAATACTGGGGAAATTTGGCTAACATAATGTCTGAAGATACATGGTATAAAATAATAATGGATTATAGATTTCAGACTTACGATATCTTTGTGCTGCCTGAATCCTCCATTAGGTCGTTCTGAGTAAGGCTCTTGTAGAAGAAGGAGCTGAACACATGACACCTGTTGGCATCCTCCTCATCTAATGTCTCACAGACCAAATATCTGAGACACACAAAAAATAGTGAACTATTTGCCTACTGTGCTTGCACACAGAGGAATGTGACGTTCGCATTTAACCCATCTGTATACTGAAACATACATTTTTAAATTTAAGTTTACATTTGTAAACACTAGGGGGCAGTGAACACACTTGCCCAGAGTGGGAGGGTAGCCCCAAACCATGGCACCCAGGGCGCAGTTGGTTAGGGGGGTTAGGTGCATTGCTCAAGAGCACTTCAGTCATGTCTTGTGAGTTGCAGGGATCAAACCCGGGACCTTCCAATCACAAGACCCTAACCACCAGGTGCCCCAGTAAACAGTAAACTTTTTGTAAGTAAAAAGTAAGTACAATTTTTGTCTTCTTGGGAAAAAAAGCACTTCAGAGTTAGCACTTACTTTAAATAGAAATCCATTATCACATCATTTAGGTATTCCCCCTCGTCAAGACAACTGAGGTCTTCTGTAGTGATGGAAAATCCACCCTTAGCTGGCGGAGGTGGATATGTGACCAGTCTGAAAAACAAAAGCCTCTAAAGCTGCCATAAGAAGCACATCATTATAATCATATCAAATACAACTACTCACGTTTCGGGTAATTGAGTGCATGTGGATTGGCACTCCATCAGGTCATCTTCACTGTCGGAGACACTCACGGTTGTTACCTCACTCTGAACTTTAGTGGGGGAGAAGGGGACTGGGTATAACTCCTAACCCAAACATAAAGAAGAGAGATATACTGTATACTGAAGTGCCAGACAAACTGGTACAGACGAGCATATGCAAAACACACAGGCTTGGGATGGCTCCATAATGGTATTGAGGTTGGTTTAACTGGTATTCTGTGTCACCCCTGGTACACCTAAAACCTCTCTGATAGGTAATCGCTGTGTGTACCTCCTTTCTGACAAGTCCTGCATTTATTCTGATGAGTTTGGCCTTTTCCAACAGGACAACTCACCGCCACACACGTCTACAGATGCTAAATTATGGTTAGAGTAACACTTATCCGAGTTTGGGGTTTTGTCCTTCGCACCTATACATCATTGTCACCTTAACAAATCCCATACCATTATGGAGCCACCACTAGCCTATGTATTTTACATAGGCTCATCAGTACCCGTTTATCTGGTACTTCAGTGTATATTATCATCCTCTTATCAAAATCTTCCAAATTAACAAACTGTCTACAGTTCCTATGAAAAACGACTCTTTACACTTAGTCAAAAAGAGTTCACACTTCTATGATGACTCACCTTCAGAATATGTTTATGGCCCATTAGTCTGTCAGCAGCTTCCTCACATGTGATTTTGACTAAGAAGTTGCTTAAATTCTTAAGTCTGCCAATTTCTGTAAATATTGATTCTAGTGTCACCTCCTCCAGCACTGTTGGCTCACTCTCAAGGATAATGAGGAGGTATATTTCCTGGTGATCTGTCAGGAAAAAAAAGAATAACGATCTAAAATGGTCAGAATAACCCTGATTTTAGCCAAGCTGCGGTTTTGACTTTAAAGAAATACTCCAGTCTGCATCTGTAGCAGCCACAAGCAAGACTATCTTTCTAAATATCATTTCACAATAGGTTTAGTGTGTGTGCCAAAAATAATAATAATGATGATAATAATAGTACATGACAGACCGACTGGTAGAATGGCAGCAGAAACTGGAGTGTAAATCGACCTTCAGCTACTTACTCTTGCTCTGATAGTCATCCTGCTCCCCCGTATCTGTAGACATAGCAAGCTGCTTTCTCAGATGACAATATGCTGTATCATTCATTTGCAGAAACAGAGCCGGGAGTCCATGTCCTCTGCACCATTCACAGCTGGTAAGCTCGATTGCCTCAATTTGCACTTAAAAAAGGACAACAACACAGGTCAGAGAAGCTTCAAGGCAAAAATACCTTTGGTGCATGTTAAATGAGAGGCAAAATTACAAGCAGTGCATACAGAATTACTAATAATGTGACATTCAATTTTATAGGTCAATATCCATCTCTTAACATTAATTCAAGGACAGGACTGATGAGGGTAAAAGATAATACTAACCAGTGTCCACATTACACCACAATGTGGCTCTTACCTTTGTTTGTAATCTCGATATAATCCACTGAAAACTGCAGCAGAAATACAGACTAGTTAGTGTTTGGTCATTTCTTTTCATCTGCTAACACCTTACTGCTATATCCTAGCCAAATAGGTCTATCATATCCCTGGAACACAAGTGAGGCAGAAATACTGTTCAGCCTGGTTAAGATGCCAATCCATGGCAGGGCAACACACACATTGACAGATCGGGGGAATTTAGCTTAGCCAATTCAGCTGCCAGTTGGGAGGAAGATGAAGGAACCCAAAGATGAAGAAGCCTTTATTTATCACATGGACATTACATCACTGTAAAATACTTTTCTTCACATATCCCAACTAAGGTCAAAGCGCATGCTATGATACTCAATCAGAGAAAGCTATGGATCTTGTTCAAGGGCCCAACAGTTGCACCTTGTTAGTACTGGGGCTTAAACCCCTGACATTATGATCAGTATTTAAGAGCCTTAACCATTAAGCCACCACAAATAAAATGCACATGGACACATTTTATGCACAGAAACTAAGGTAGCAGTAAGGTGTATATAAGATGTTGTAAGATTTCAGTAAAGCCTTAAAATGTGAATCGGCCAAGACTTACTTTGACAGGTCCTCTCAAACTCATGCTTAGTGTTCCAAGTGTAAGACTTCTGACATTCATAGTAAGCTTGCTACACCCATCCATATTCGATGTAGGTAACCATACGTCAGAGGCTGATGTCTCTGCTTTACCTTTTCTTGGCAAAATGTATCCATACTGCAAAGCAACACACATATTTATCTCATGGAAACATAAGGATGCAAATGAAGCTAGTAAAATCAGTGCTGATTGTTGCTTGGACTGTGCATTGAACCCTAAAGCCATGGTTTTTTTTTTTATATATCTTTCAGATTACCTGATCCCTCATACGATACTTTCGTGGAACTCTGAGCAGATGCTGTGCGTTCATACATGATGTCTGTTCTTCTAAACCTTTTGGTTTAACAACCGGGCCTGTTTTAGAAAAGGGCACTGTTAGTCAGACTTTGACACAACCACAGACGTCGGTGCCATCCTCATCTACACTGCAAACAGTTGATAAGGTGATCAACCAGAAAAAGTGCAAATGCATTAAAATTTTCCAAGCAGTACACCACAGAGAAGGATATGTGTGGAAAAATTACGTATGTGAGACAAACACGGGAACACAATGCACGCATATACAAATATATGATTTTAGCACATCAATAGATTAAATGTATTTAAGCACATTTCACATTAATGGTATATCTTCACAAGTGCACAAAAATCTTATTATGCATTTTGTTATAACTCATATCTTATGTTTTGCATAGTACATGCTGACACATAAACAGTGGGAGGACAGCAACTAGCAGTCATGGTCTGAGAGGAGTAAACTAAAAATGAAACAAAAGGTTAAAGGTTAATTTGGGAATGACATAGATGGGAATAACAGAGAATAGGGGAAAAAATAAATATATGGCAAAAGCCTAGACAGTGGTAGTCAGACAGTGTTTGTTTTAAAGTTATGACGAGAATGTGGAAATTAATAGCCAATGAGTTAAGCCACCCAAGAGAAAAGGATGTCCCCAAGAAGCATTCCTCAGCTGCTTCCCAGGACATCTCAGTTTATTGTGTTCAGCATTCACAGCCATTAAATCTCTGGTGTTGGTGTTCAGATGGTTTGTTCAGTGTGTTGCAAATCATTCATCACCCAGGAAAGCCAGCAAAATCACATGCAGAGTGGTGTACTTATATCACCAGCAGTTCTAAAGTCACATCTGTGGTCTTGCACTAGTATAGCTCAACCCTATACACAAAAGAGACACCTACAAGGTCAGCACTGGATGCTTATATCTGAGACATAAAAGACAAACTTACCAACACTGTTCAGGAGTAATTTGTTTGTCTTAGGATTTTCCCTCTCGTCATTGCTGCACATCCTGCAGGTGGTAACCCAATGACAGAAAGTGGGTCATATAGAGCATATCTGAAACAATGTTGTTATACACTACAAAGCTACATAGCCAACCTTTTTGTACTCGTACTCATCACAGACAGAAGAGCATGCTGGAAGCGACGCCTTTTAAGCACAACACCTTGTGATGGAATAGTGCAGTGTTTAAGGGACAGGGTAAAACTGGGACTGTCCTCCAGGATTTGTGGCATGCTTGATGAGAGCTCACTGCAGGACAGGGGGACAATTAAGACATCACAGGTCCTAGCATGTGTTTATAGTTTTGTATGGGGTATTGAGCTGTCCTACATGTAGCTACCTGGTTAATATTAAGAGTAAAACAAACACAAAGAACAAACAAACAAACAAACAAACAAAACAATTTCCAAGGTTCTAGCACTAGCATTTAAAATGTCCTGTTACCTTCTCAGCACAGACATTTTAGAATCAGTTTAATAATACTTACAAACGTTATAAGATACAGTTTAATTGGATTAGCTTAGCTACCATGTTTGTCATGTACACGCTACCTTAACGCTCCACAGGACTGTCTGTTTGTCATGGTTACGGCTCATCTGAGCGGTTTGGGTTCGTTGCGCATGCGCAAACGCAATCAATTTAAACTGCAGTAGGCGCAGCAGCTGCTCAGACTGTGGAGATGAAGTGCTGCTGATGTATGTGATCAGTGTAGTCGATTCAGATAAAATACTGACTAAAGGAAAAAGATCTGGCTAAATAAAGCTGAACACACTGTAGGAGGAGTTTAGGAGACACCTCTAAACCCTGCTCCTCCTACATCACTGTAATAACTGTGGAGACCTCCAGGTTTCTGGGACTAACTCATTTTATACTGCACCAGTCAAAAATTATCTGGTTTTTTTAAATAAAAAAATCATCCATAGAGTACATTTTACCACATACAAGATTTAAATTTACACTATATATATATATATATATATATATATATATATGTGTGTGTGTGTGTGTGTGTGTGTGTGTGTGTGTGTGTGTGTGTGTGTGTGTGTGTGAGAATCCCAACTTTAGCACGTGATACAAATATTTTTTGTGCTTAGAGAAAAATACTATCATACATTGAGCACTGATGACAATGGAGTAAATATAGGCAGTGATTTTCCTATTTTTTTCTCTTCACTGCTCTCTTGGCACTGCAGAGAAGACCAGGGTTCTGAGATAATCAGCTAGTGGACTGGCTGAGTAGGGCTTAGGCATGAGGAGTGTGTCTTTAATAAGAACATAAAGAGCTTGTGGCGCAACGGCCTGGGAGAGAAGACGAGACACAAAGCAAACCCTTTTTTATATATACCTGCTGCTTGTGAGGATTTTTGGAATTGAAGATTTCTTCACAGTGACTATTTTCTGTTAACAAGTAGAAGACTAGAGAGGATAAAGACACTCTGTGGAGGCAGTGGATGGACCCCAGCTTTGCTGTTGATCACCTGATCAGTTTTGCATGAGCAGATCCTTGTTCACCTTCAACACTCTTAGGGAACACCTTGCTGACAGTTGGCTCCGACGACCCTGCTGCTGCAGGTATCACTGCCAGTCCCTCTTTTTCTCCACAGCTTTATAATTATGCATTGCAAAATATAACTTTTTTTAAAAGTCAAGAGTAGACTTGAACCTTGTTGGAACCTTGTCGTGTTGCTTACAAAGCAAAGATGAGCATCAAAGGCGAAGATGTGGAGAAGTTTCTAAATGAAAACCCAGAGTTCACAAAGAGATACTTTGAAAAAAAGCTCAAATGCGGAACCGTGGCATCCGTAATGGGAATCCCAGAGGCCAAAGTGGATTTAGACAATTTTAAACAACTGTGTCAGGTGGAGGAAGGTGCAATATTCTTTGATTTGATCAAAGATATGCAGGAGAATGTCAACATGGAAAAGGTGATCTTCAAAATCCTGAAGAGACTCAGTGCTCTCCTCCACGCTGACCAATGCAGCCTTTTCATGTACAGGCAGAGGAATGGCATAGCTGAATTGGCCACTCGACTCTTCAACGTCAATGCTTCAGCAAAAATGGAAGAATGTGTGGTTCCACCTGACTGTGAGATCGTCTTTCCTCTTGATATCGGCATAGTCGGGCATGTTGCTCAATCTAAGAAAACCATCAATGTCAAGGATGTTAAAGAGGTAAGATGAATATTTTAATATTTGCCATGTTTTTTTTTTTTTGCTTTTTACAACACCACAATGCATTGTCTTTTTAATATAATTTACAATAAAAAGACAGCAACAATAGCCATCATGCAGGTACAGGTAGTAAATGCATAATTCAGACTTGCTAAATCCTCTCGACATAATCCATTTATTTCAATATGTCATGACCCTTTCTGGGTCCTGAGGATTATTTCACCTGTGGAATTGTATGTTGTTTGTCAGCTTAATAAATAATTAATATTTCCTACAATTCATTTAGTTGTTTACCACCGCTGGTCATCGATGTGTGTGCATTGACACTATTGGTACCACACTATTCATAAAGAAACACATGTGAAGCTCAGTAAACTTAAAAATTTTTTTCCTTGACCATAACACACAAGGAACATACTTTAGTCATTAACAATGTATTAATATATATATATATATATATATATATATATATATATATAATTTTTTATAATATATTTATTTCTTTATTTATTCCAGAATAGCTTCTTCAGTACGTTTGTTGATGAGCTGACCGAATACACCACCCGCAACATCTTGGCTACTCCCATTATGAACGGCAAAGATGTGGTGGCAGTCATCATGGCAGTCAATAAAAATAATGGACCCCATTTCACAGATGAGGATGAAGATGTGAGTAATTCACAGCACAGATAAGCCCGAACCTAAGCCTAAATTAAGTCTTAGTTTGGTCACTAAATCTGCATTGTTGTAAGTAATTATTAAACCAGGTTAAGGCTCTGTGCTAGTTACCAAAAGATTGTGGATTCAAATTCAGGATCTGGCTAAGAGCCACTAATAAGACCATCAGGATAAAACGCCCTTTATGTTAAATTTTCTCTGTGCATTGACTGAAGTCTGCCTCAGTGTCAATGTAATGTAATGTAATGTGGGGCCAGCTGTGGCCTGGTGGTTAGGGAACCAGTCTTGTGACCAGAAGGTCCTGGGTTCGATTCCCACACAGGGCAAGACACAACAGAGGTGCCCTTAAGCAAGGCACCTAACCCAACTGCTCCCTGGGTGTGCTGGTTGGGGTTGCCCCTTGCTCTGGAAAAGTGTGTTCACTGGTGTGTGTGCTTCACTGAACACTTGATATGATGGGTTAAATGCAGATGTCACATTCCTTTGTGTGCAAGCATAGTAGGCAAATAGTTCACTTTAAAGTCTTCATTTTCCATTACAGCTTTTTTTAAAGTATCTAAAAGTTGGAACTTTGAACTTGAAGATTTACCACCTCAGCTATCTGCACAACTGTGAGACACGTAAAGGCCAGGTGAGTGTGAATCACATTTTATCAGACACTCTCAGCTAGGTCTGGGTAATTTAAAGCTAGGGTTTACAATGAGAGTAAGGAGTAAGCCTCCAAAACACATTCATGCACTGGCTTGTATACTGCTAGAGGATGAACAACCACTGTAGGTCCTGTTTTCACCTGCATTATGACTTTATAACTTTTTATGTAAACATTTTATGAAAAAAAATGGAAAACACAAAAAGCAGAGTTCTTACAATTAAGACTTCCACCATAAATATTCAGTAACTGACTATGTCAGTAGCTTTAGCAACATGTGTGCCTAGCCTTGTGAAAGACTTATGGCCATGTGCATTGAGTGTATTTAGGTGGCAGGTAAAGCCATGCAGTAATTTTATTCAAACTGAATGATGTGTGTGTGTCACAACTTCTGATTTATTGTTTGTTAATCAGATATAAAAAGTATTTAAACAATTATAACAAAAAATCTATTTTTTTTTGCATATTCTACCTTTAACATCATAATACTGATATTGCTGTAAATTATGTTAAAGTAGACTTTTCTGAGATGTCATGGGCATAATATTTTTTATGTATTTTTACAGTTACAAAGTCTAGAAATAGGAAGCATATGCTATGATGTGGTTATTTATAATATGTTAGCATTAAAGCATTAAAAAACTCACCTCACTAAAGATTAACTACTGTTATGCAACAATTTGCAAGCAAACCTATATGATTATATTTTTATATTCTATATGTTCAGGGTTTGTAATGTAAGACTTTTGTGATGTTTTGTTTACAGCTGCTTTTGTGGTCTGCTAACAAGGTGTTTGAAGAGCTCACGGATATCGAGCGTCAGTTCCACAAAGCTTTGTACACAGTGCGGGCGTACCTCAACTGTGACCGCTACTCTGTCGGTCTGCTGGACATGACCAAGGAAAAGGTGTATCCAAATCAAAAGTGGTGTCTCAAACTTTATGAGAAGGGAGTTGTGAGATAACAACTTTGGGAGAAAGACTGCAACTCCTTCCCAGTTAATTTCAGAGATTGTGTGTTCAAATCGAATGCCATGTTCTCACAGTTCTGCCTACTTTACAAACTGCTTCTCATAGTCCTTTTATATTTGCCAAATATAAATGAATACATCATGACTGAACACATGGCTTGGGTCTAACTCTTTTTTTTTTTTTACATGTGGTATTGGACAGGAGTTCTTTGATATCTGGCCTGTGTTAATGGGAGAACAAGCACCATACTCTGGTCCTGTTACTCCAGATGGAAGGGTAGGTACTTTTTAGTGACTCTGATGTTTCACTTCAGGTCCTATTAATTAACAGGAATGCTCATGTGTTTATATTCATGCAGGAAATCATCTTCTACAAAGTTATTGACTACATTTTACACGGAAAAGAGGACATTAAAGTCATACCGTAAGTTCTGCATTTGGTCACGTGTGGAAAAATATGGGTAATTACACCTTCACTGAAATAAGTAGGAGGTTGATTTTTTCATTTTTCTTAATTAAGTTAATAAGACAAAATACAAGGGTGAGTCAAAAAAATTCTGCACTCTTCTGTTGTCCTCATTGTCTTGTGGAATTGAAACATCCAAGAAAAAGTTCAAAAGTCAACCACCAGCTGGAAAATTAATGATTGCAGTTTTCTCAAGGACCAGTATTGAAACATTATTAAGAAAAAGGTTAAACAATCAACAGTGCTCATTACAGTGAGATGCTCACTAAAGAGCTAAAAAATTAAAACAAAACACAGAGGACTGCTATCTAAGGGTGTTGTGTTGTTGCATGACAATATATGTAAGCATTCCACTGCCCATACTGTCAACATTCCTAAAAAAATGCATTTTGAGGTGTTACAGCATCCACCCTATAATCCTAATCGTACTATCACATGTTAGGTCCCCTGAAAAAATCCCTCAGAGGACGAAGTTTCAGGTTAGAAGAGGTGAAGACAGTGGTGCATCTGTGGCTTGCAGCTCATCTAAAACATTTGACAGACGTAATGACAGAATATAAAGCTTGTTGACAAAGTGTATTGAAAAGCAAGGAGATTGTCAAAAAATAATGTGTTTGTCTTTTCTATAAGTTAATTAAAAGAAATTCAACAGCCAGAATGTGGATAACTTTTTGACTCATCTCTGTAAATGCAACTTGTCACATTGCACCTGTTTTTTTGATTTGCTTAAGTACAGTTTGTTATAAGTATATGTGAATCAACTGCTACTATAGAAAGGATAATACATTAGAACTACGGAATTAATATAAACCTGTGATTTTGGTTGCACTGGTTGTCACTGCCTTTTTTTTTTCTTTTTTTTTAAAATGAATGCCATATGGTTACAGTAATCCACCTGCAGACCACTGGGCACTGGCTAGTGGTCTACCCACCTACGTAGCTGAAACTGGCTTTGTATGTATAACCCTTTTGAATTATTTTCACTGATATTAAGTTCATACAGTAGATCTATTAGGCCACCTTTCTACACTTTGTTTTATTTTCTTCACTATTTTAGATCTGCAATATCATGAATGCACCAGCAGAGGACATGTTCAAATTTCAGGTATACAATATTTCAATACTTTTAAAGTAGTGAAATCAGTAAGTGGGACAGCTGTCTAAAAGGCCTACTCTCTGAATAGGTTGGATGGACTTTCTGTACACTTTGTAAATTCTAATACCAGCCAATCATAGTTGTTAATTAATCTATATAGAATAGGATACATAGGAGGAATAGCACTTTCCTCCTATGATGTTAAAACCTGGGAAAACTCTTTACATAGTGAAATTCTGGCATTACTTTGACATTTGTCCAAAAACTACAGGCTTTCTTGAACTAAATGTGTTTCTCTTTGTAATTAATGTTAATCAGTAGTTAATAATTTGTCTGACATTTTGATATCTGCTGTCTAATTACACACTAATCACTAATCGCTATCTAACAACTTGATTAAAGCTTGATTAAATCACACAGCCTAGCTAAAAAGCTTTTAGGAATTTTGCATGTGTGGTTATTAGTCATGTGTCATATGATAGGGGAGAATTAGCTAGTGGATGGAAAAATGGTAGTGCCAGAATTCTCCAGAATTATATTTTTCAACACATGTCTAAGGAAGCCTGTATTAACACTTATAGTTAATGGTTGTTGCCATGCAACTTGTGAGACTCAGCTAGTGAGTAAATTAGTAAAAGCTAAACTGGAAGAAAAACTATAGAGTATCTGAAGTCTTCAACACCAAGTATGTACTTGTATCTTTGTGGTCTAGAATGTGGCACTTGATGACAGCGGCTGGACCATTAAAAATGTCCTGTCTCTGCCAATCGTCAACAAAAAAGAAGAAATTGTTGGAGTGGCAACTTTCTACAACAGAAAAGATGGCAAGCCATTTGATGAGCAGGATGAACAACTAATGGAGGTAGGTTCCCTTTTTATCTTGGAAAACTAGTGAATTCTTAGTACCTGCTTGTTTGGATTTAGTAAATCAATGCTGTTGATTTGACCTAGGCTTTGACCCAATTTCTGGGCTGGTCAGCGCTGAATACAGACACCTACGACAAGATGAACAAACTGGAGAACAGGAAAGATATTGCCCAGGACATGGTGCTGTACCACGTCAAGTGTCGAGATGATGAGATTCAGAATATACTTGTAAGCCTTAGGTGCACAGTAGTGAGTCACAAATACTGACATAATCTAGGAAACTGTGACGTGTAACATTACAGTGCATATCTTGTTGTTTTGTAAAATAGAAAACAAGAGAGTATTTTGACAAAGAACCACAGGACTGTGAAGAAGATGAACTCTGGCAGATCCTGGTAAATACAGTCTAACATGTTAACAAACAAAAAAAACGTAAAACCTACAACGTAACCAAAAAACATAAAACTTTTACCCCAGTGATAAATGACTTGTTTTTACATGTTAACCAGTTGGCACACATAGATAAATTACACTAATAGGACTTAATCCAAACTTTAGTTTAATATTTAAACTAATATTCATAATGATAATAATGTGATCTTTTTATATTTACAACGATCAGCCAAAACATCTGTTAAGGAATGAACTCCACAAGAACTTTGATGTTGTTCTGTGATATTTGGCACCAAGATGTTAGGAGCAGATCCTTTTGAAGCTCTTCTGTGGGATCAGACTAGACAGGGCTTGTGGGGTGTGCGTGTAGGAGTAAAGGTTAGCCTGACTGGTTTGATCCCACAAAGATCTACAGAAGATCCTGTTGCTTTTGTCTGTGTGCCAAATACCACAAAAGACCTTATGAAGTCGGCAGGTGGTTTTAATGTTATGTCTGATTGATGTATATGTAACTGTTTTTCTTGGTTATCTCTTCATGTAGAAAAAAGAACTTCCAGGGAAAAATAAATTTGAGATATACGAGTTCCGGTTTTCCGACTTTGACTGCACAGAACTGGACTTGGTCAAGTGCGGCATCCAAATGTACTATGAAGTTGGTGTTGTCAAGAAGTTTCAGGTCCCTCAGGAGGTCAGTATTCATGCCAATTAACAGTGGTTGTTTAAAAATTGGTTTTGTTAGTTAGCAAACTTGTGAAGATTTATAACATGTTAAATGGGAAATATTTTACAAGCTTGCAGTGTAACTAAAAGTAACAGCTCATCTGTGCTTGGGGTATTCACTATTATGTGATGTCCCAATTTAATTGTGGCAGCATACCGTTTAGCTGCAAACAATTCTGCCTCGACGGTAAAATGAAGGCAAACAACCTCCTCATCATGAGCGTTTAAACAAAGCTTTATTACATCTATAATATATTACTATTATTTCTGATGATAATAATACATATAATCTGGAGAGCAAGGCTAGTAACCTAGGTTATACAAAGAATGTTATGTTATGGACTTTGGCCGGTACAAAAAAACCCTCTTAGATACAACTTAATGTTTATTTATAGAGTCTCTGTTTAGACAGAAAATCAGTTAAAAATGTGTTGTGGGTATCAAATTTTCTCTGTTAGGTTCTTGTGCGGTTCATGTACTCAGTGAGTAAGGGCTACAGAAAGATAACCTATCACAACTGGCGCCATGGCTTCAATGTTGGACAAACCATGTTCACACTGCTAACGGTATAAACCACTTTAAGCAACAATTTACCCTGAATTCAAGATTTGATACTGTCTGCTCTATAAGTACGATTTAATTATGTGTGGATTAGACAGGGCAGCTGAAGCGATACTACACTGATTTGGAGGTCATGGCAATGATCACTGCTGGATTCCTACATGATATTGACCACAGAGGCACCAATAATCTCTACCAAGTAAAGTAAGTCAGTAACCATGGCAGAATATAAGAATTAAGTCGATGCATACAAATAAATTCAGCTTAAGTTATAAATTGGAATATCTGTTGTAATTTCACAGTGTTTCAGTTTTGTTGTTTTTTTTATATGTTGTCAGATCTCAAAATCCATTAGCAAAGCTGCATGGTTCATCCATTCTGGAGAGGCATCATTTAGAATTTGGCAAGTTTTTACTTGGGGATGAGGTAAAAAAAAAAAAAAAAAGTAAAAACAAAAATGGTTGCCAAATCCTTTGGACTGCTATATAAAATGACTGATTTCGACATTTCCCCTTCCCCTTCTTTACAGACTTTAAACATTTTCCAAAACTTGAACAGAAGACAGATCGAGCACGTTATTCACCTAATCGACATCGCCATTATTGCAACTGACCTTGCTTTGTATTTCAAGTGAGTAAACATTTAGTTCATCAGTGATATTTATTCACACTCTAAACTATACGTATTATGTATATAAGGAAAACAAAAAACCTGTTAAGGGAAAATAATCAATGATGAGGTGGTGTATTGAAACATACAGTAGTTATTGCTCCTTCCCAAAAGTGGCTTTTGCTTGCTCTGTTTTAGATTTTTTTTTTAAGATTTGTTCCTCTGGCCTGAAAACTTTCCTACAAAAAAACAAAAACAAACAAAAACAACAACAACAACAACAAAAAGAGATTTCCAGCTCCACTACTGTCAGAACTGCTGTTATACTGA
>JAOVVF010000019.1:18522174-18540667 GCA_028565595.1 Duopalatinus emarginatus
TTTTTTCTTTTTCCTTTGTACGCCTTTTCTGTTAGTTGACGTTTTCAGTTGATTCTGTTCACCTGTACCCTGTTAAACTAGTCACGTGTCCTCCTTGTTAGCATATTAAAACCCTGTGTTTTGTTGCCACCTTCACTGTACCACGGTTTGCCTGCTTTCTCTTAAAGATAACTCTTGTGTATTTTGTATGGTTTTTTTGTTCCTGTCTGAGTGGATTACCCTGTGGTTTAGTTTTGCCTGTTCTTGTCTCCCTTACTGCTTACCTCAGCTAAGTTTTTGAACTTTATTAAACTGCCTGACTTTGAGAAACTGCCTTCAGTTGACTTGTGGAATAAAATTCAGACTCTTAAGACTTCTGCTTGCCCACCTTTGAGTCAAACCAAACTAGCCTGTCTTTCACCTGAGGGACCTGGTTTCAAAACCTGGGTGTGTCATATACAACATGCTTACATATTTAATAGTACTGGGCTATATTAAGCTTTACTGCTAGGGTTAGGGTTAGTGTACATGCAGCTTCTTTTTGATTGAAAATTAAAGCTGTAGGAATGTGGAAAATACAGCCATAAGACTGGTCAGGAAAGTTGGCTGCCTGCCCTTACAGATGTGTCCCTCAAGACTGACATCTATAACAAGACGAGTAAAGAGTTAACAGCCGTTATCCTATATCAAACTGATGCTTTATGTTTTTTTATGCTTTATACTTTTAGGTACTTTAAGAGTATCATTATTACTTTAAGTACAACTGCTGACTCTAACTAACTAAACCTACTCTAAACTTAACCCTAACAAAATCCCCTAAAACAAAACTTAAGCATAAAAGTACATTATCTCTGGTGCTGAATATCACAATTATATGTACACTTTCCTTATCGCACACAGTCAGAGTAATAATAGCTGTCAGCTGTGTTTAGGAAGGTTATATGACAAAACAAAATATCTAGCATGTGTCTGTGGAAGCTTGTCACTGTGCTGTAAATAGAACAAGGACACACTCCTCTGGCATTTGGCAGTTAGATCACACCAGCACATCCATCCATCTTGTTTTGGAATATGACTTCATGTATGTCGTAATGGCACTCTGGCACACGGATGACACATAGTAACTGAAGCTGGAATGTTACTGGAACTTTCTACCCCAGGGTATAAAAGTGGTGTGCTGAGTGCACTGAGCCACAAGCAGCGAGACAGCTGAGACGACCAAACAGGAGAACAAGAACCAGCACAGCGGCACTGACCATCCACTGAGCCAAGATGCTTTGCCCAAGCACTTTTCAGACTTCCTTCAGCCCTTTTGTAGACCTCCACTGGCCAGTGCGCAGTCTTTGGCCTGAGACAAGACCTCTGTTTTTCCAGATTGAACAAGAGATGATGAGGCACATGCAGGAGATGCGACACAGCTTGGAGTTCATGGAGCGTTTCCACAGAAGGATCTTCGATGAGATCGACCATACCTCACCTTCATCTGTGTTTAAACCCATCTCATTCCAGCTAGGGAAAGAAAGCAACCGCTTTGCTGTCACCCTAGACACAAAAGATTTCTTCCCTGAGGAGCTTTCTGTCAAACAAGTGGGCAAGAAGCTGCGTGTGAGTGGAAAGTCAGAGAAGAAGCAGGATGATGGGAAAGGATCATACTCTTACAGATGTCAAGAATTCCGGCAGGAGTTTGACCTTCCTGATGGTGTGAACCCTGAGGCGGTTACCTGCTCTATAAATGCTGGCCAGCTACAGATCCAGGCACCTATGGAAGCCTCTGCTGGGACAAATGAGAGAGTGGTGCCTATTACATACACTCCTGCTGTGAACGGCCCTCCAGCTCAGAGTCCAGAGCCGAAGAGCCAGCCAGCCCAGGAAGATTCCTCTTAGAATGGAGATCAACCTCAGTAATGTACTACGCTGATAAATGACCATGAACTTTAGAATTGATTTATTACCATCGGTAATAGATGTTTTTGAGACTGTGTCCAACTTCTTGCTGCAGTACAAAGATGATAATTTAATGTTCACTGTGGGAAAATACCTCAGTATTGAAATACGTCACTGGAATAACTGGCTTATTCATGTTGTGCAATATTAAAGTAGTTTTTCATCAAAAAAAAGTTTTTTTGGAGATTTGTTTTAAAATAAATGGCTTGAACAAAGGACAGACTCACTGAACCGTTATATAATACACAAAATATTATTAAAACTAAAACAAAATAAAACATAAAAAAATCTATGATGTACTTCAAGAACAGCCTAATAAAATAAAAAGAATAAAGCAGAATTAGCATTTCAGAATATCTTCAGTAATTGACATGAATATATTCACAGCAGCTAAGATTCTTTGGGTGCTTAATTATTATACCTTTTTATATACTACTGTTTGTAAAACAGTTGTGGGATTGTCCATAAAACCAACCCTTTAATGCACAACATAGGTCAAACCTGTTGTTGACCTGAGTTTTCATTTTCAGTATCTTTGCAATAAATTACTTTGATCATTCAGTCTTTAAGGTATTTCTCAATTAACTTGTTTTTGATCATCATACATCCTTATTTTATTTTTTCCCTTTCTTACGTTTTGAATAAAAACCCTTTTTGTATCACTACCTATCTAATGTATGACATGAGTCATTGTATGGCTGAGTGTTTCTATAATATGGGGGGGCAGCCGTGGCCTAGTGGCTAGGGAACCGAACCCCACCCAGGGCAAGACATGACCCAACTCCCCTGACCTCTGGGGTCTGGGGTTGCCCCCTGCTCTGGGCAAGTGTGTACACTGCCCCCTAGTGTTTACTGGTGTGTGTGTGTGTGTGTGTGTGTGTGTGTGTGTGTGTGTGTGTTTCACTGCACAGATGGGTAAACATGCTGAGGTCACATTACTCTGTGTGTAAACACAGTAGGCCAATAGTTCACTTTTATCGTTGAGCACAAATATCCATTTTCATTTTAAATATTGACATAGCAATTTGTGCTCTAGTTATGTGTTAAGTGGTATTTTATACTGAACAAAAATATAAACGCAACTTTTGGTTTTGCTCCCGTTTTTCATGAGATGAACTCAAAGATCTATGACTTTTTATATTTACACAAAAGGCCGTTTTATTTCAAATATTGTCACAAATTTGTCTAAATCTGTGTTAGTGAGCACTTCTCCCATGCCAAGATAATCCATCCACTTCACACGTGTGGCAAATCAAGATGCTGATTAGGCAGCATGATTATTGCACGGGTGTGCCGTAGGCTGGCCACAATAAAAGGCCAGTCTAAAATGTGCAGTTTTATCACACAGCACAATGCCACAGATCGCACGTTTTGGGGAAGCATGTAATTGGCATGCCGACTGCTGGAATGTCCACCAGAGGTGTTGCCCATGGATTGCATGTGCATTTCACTGTTCAGGTCAATAGCTGTGTTTTCTGTTAATTCCTGCCTTGATTCTGTTTTATTTCGAGTAGTTGTCCGCTTGTGTTCTTGTGTTTCATATTTACTTCCTGTTGTTGTCTTTTTCCTGATCGTTTTTGATTGCTCACACCTGTCATTTTGTCCCACACCTGTGTTCTCCCCAACAATCCATGTTCTGCTCACTCCCCTCACCTGAGCTTCTCCTCCCTCTCTTCGCCTGTTCCTTGTACCCCTTCTCTGTGTTTGTATTTGAGTCCTGTTTTCTGTTCAGTCTTTGTTGCGTCATTAGTCTTCCAAAGTAAGCCTTGCAGTTGTCTTTGTCTGGTAGTTGTATTTGTCTTGAAGTCGTAGTCATAGTCATAATCTTAAGATCCTGTTTTCCAAATTCGCCTTGTTCTTCCATTTTCTGTTTTCGGATTTTGCCTATACCCTTTTTTGGTTATATTAAAGATGCCTCGTTCAAACTCCCTCTGCCTATGGTGTATGCATTTGGGTCCACCTGCTTCGCCCACCTGAAAACCTGACAGGACAAAATAACGTATGATTTTGTGTGACAAAATAACAAACATGTTGCAAACACTGAATAGGTGTTTGGTCCTACTCACTGCTAAAGTAACTGCTTGAAACAAATTATTATTTATTTTATATCACACTTGGATGAATGTGTAATTTTTGACCCATGTGTGTAAATTTCATGCAATAATATAAAAACTATTTTTGTTCAAGTATTAAAGTAAAAATAAAAATAATGATCAGTGGTAATCAATAACAAGGTATTTAAGGAAGACTTGGAATATTCAATGATAAAATAAATTGATTTCAAATAATAGAAAAGCATGAAATAACCTGGGAAATTAATAAACCCTTGAAGTACATGTAGTATACATATAAACCTTGTGGGCCCCCTGGTGGGTCGTGAAGCTACTGCAGTTGGGCGCTTGAGGCAATTTACATAAACTATTAAATGTTTTTAATCTTTAGCTTTGTAATTAAAGATGAAATTACAATGAAATATTTACGACTAAATATTTACATAAAAATTATTAAACAATGCCATTGGATATAATTAACATGTTATTTTTCAATTATCTGACCTATTTTTAATATATCTTATATCATTGGAGGGAAATTAACAGAATACTTTGTATTGTATAATTAGCACCTATGAAAATACTTTATCTAATTCTCACGTGTTGAGAGTTATGATAAAAGGTTTCGGTTGGCATTAGAAGATTTCAGACTGTGTCGTGGAATTTCTAAGCAGAACGAAAATAATTTTTTGTATTTAGTTTATTTTAGATTTTACTTCAAATACTTCGCAGGGTGTAGATATAAATTCCCAACCTTAATTAATATGCATAATTTCAGCATGCTAACAGCTGTATATGAACCCCACATTAAATAACCTGCCATATTTTTTTTATTATTTGAAAATCACAGTACAAACAAACAAGCAAAACTATATTTATTGCATTTTTGCATGCATTTAAAAATAAACCTAATAATTTCCTAAATGAATTGTTTAACATAATGTATTAATAATTGTCCCTCCATCTGTTCCAGTCAGTATTTAGACTAACTACATGATCCTATTTCTCACAACCATTTATCGTAATAGAACGTATTAAACTTCCGGGGCGGGGCTAAAGACTAGCTAATAAATGTCCCGCCATTTGGTTGGTGGTTTCTAATGAGTCTGCCTAAATGCTGATTAAGTGTGCATGCTGGTTCATGGTGATGGTGTCAGCCGCATGACTTTCTTTAAAGCCATATCAAATTTACACCCAACTCATTGACAAGCCTTGGATGATTTTAGGTGATATTTTATAAATCCTGAGCTGCTGTAGGTATGAAGGAGCTGATTGAGGACATGCCGGACAGTGGGTATGGGTGTGCTGTGGCTAACCGGTTCGGCCACCTTCCGGATGACGAGTCCGACCCTCTCGACCTGCTGTACCAGGCCCAGGCGACAAACGAGAAACGGAAGAAGAAAGAAGAGCTGAAAAAAGTCGTCACCTTGGCAAAAGCCAACAAGAAGGAGTCTCAGAGAGACAGAAAGGCGCTGGTTCGTGTCGGGGAAAACACCGCAAACAGAGGAGTAGTAGGTAAGTTTTTAACCAGCTGATTTGTCTAGGCTTCATTCACGCATGCGCAGTGAAGGAGAAACAGTAACGCTCTGCTGTTGGGATTTTCACCAGGTCAAACTCGACCTGTTCGGGCTGCACCTGAGGACAGAGCAGAAAAACACGTGGCCTTCAGTGAAGCCAAGTTCAGTGAGGGAGAAGTTTCTCTGGGCTACTCCATCGAGAGGTGAGTGTAATGGAGTAATTAGTAGATACAGGCTGTTTTTATGTTTTTGTCTTGATTATTTTTTTATTGTTCTCTTTAACCATTCCACTTTTTCATCAGTATCTCATAATGCAACTTCTCCATTTATAGTTGTAGTTATAATTTATATAATGCATTATGTTATCAGTTTAACCTGGTCATGCAAAAAAGAGCTGCTTAAAATGTTACAATGTGCAACCCTCTAAAGAAGATACCCAAACAAGTTTTACTAGAAACATTTTTTATTTATAGAGTTTCCCTTTACAATCTGACAATCAATAAATTAAATGTTACAAGGCAAATAATCTGTGCCAATTTCAGAGCCTTAAAGTTTGTCCAGTGGTTTTATTCAGCCTGCTGCCTAGGGATAGAATAACTACCTAAAATTTGGTACAAGCACCCAACAGTGGTACTCTGTGGTACATGACTGTCTCTGTAATAACCAAAATGTGATCCAGTTGTCTCAATTCAAACATTAATTGCTTGGACTATATTAGGGACAACAAAATAAAATTGTGCTCTTTAGCTTTTTCCCTTTTCCCTTACCAAAACCATCCCTACAACCTCCAATCTGTCACCAAAGCTGTAATCATGTCTCTGAGAAAGTGTGTAATCATTCCCTTGCAGTTGTAGCAGCATGATAGTTTAGTGGTCAGCGACAGTGATGACAATTAGATTTACTCAGACAAAAAAGTTCCAGCTCAAAGTAAACATAGGTTTGTGTATTTGCATGTGTGTATCCGTGAATCGATCCTCGATAATACCGGCATAATTCGATCAGTGCCCCTAAAAGTACTGACTTCGGTACCAAACCGATAATTTTAGTGACCGCACATGAAGAAGTAAAATAAATAAATACAATTATTTTCTTTTAAAATAAAACTCGACAGTGCTTATTAAAGTCTAGCACAAAAAAAAAAAAAAAAAATATATATATATATATATTTTTTTTATTATTATTTATTTTTATTTTTATTTTTTTTTGGAGATTTGGTGTATAAAGTTTCTACACATGTAACTGACTGCTAAAAGCTTCAAAGAGCAACAGAGAAGACGCAGAGCTACTAGTCCTAAGAGAGCAACAGAAATCAGGATTATAATCACGTGATGTGCAGTTATTTACTGATTTTATTTTTAAAAGAAATGACTTTAAATCGACTGTCCTTAAAGGTGCACACTAGGCATGGATAAGTTATATTCGTGAATAAACCACAGCCATTAAAGTTTACTATTAAATAATGGTGTCTGAGGCACAGTGTAGCCCTGCAGCTAATTTCCTTATAAGAATGAAAGCTTAATTTAAATGCGGAAGTTTTGGTTAACTGGAATGTAGGATTCCTCTCTAATGTATTTATCATCAAGAACATTGGCTTCGCCTGACTTTGTTGGGTTTTTATGCTTAGAAATGTGTGGACTTCCCATCATGACAATAGAAATAATGTTTTTATGTATTATGTTTGCTTATCTTATGTAGTATGGTTTATACTTTTTGTGGTAGTAGAAGTATATATTATCTACAGATGCTGGTGTGCATGTTGTGTAATCTGTTCACTTTGTTAGGCCTGCAGAACTGGTCGATAGAGCTACACGGGGAAGAGGAATTGGAAGGGGACGTGGGGTCCGAGGTGTTGGATATTCCAGATCGGGTGATGGCTTTGATCCCAGGGGGAAGCGGGAGTTTGAGCGGCACAGTGGCAGTGACCGAGCGTAAGCATACAGTGAAGTTTTTAATGGTATATTGTCTGGATCTCATCTCTTAAATGAAATTGAGTGTGGCTTTTTTTTTTATTAAATAAATGAAAAACAGGAGTGTTCGTCCAGAGGAGAAAAGGGGTGGCAGTGGACCTCGCAACTGGGGGTCTATGAGAGACCATGTGAGGTAAGCTTGTGCAGATTTTATGTTGATCTAGTAGATTAATTAGTGCTTAGTTAATCAAGTTCAGGTTTATTTGGTGTTAACAAATAACACCGGGGGGGTGTTTACATTCAGAAAATCCAGAAGTGAATGCAGGAGCTTAAAATGCATTTCACCTGATAAATGCACATGGTGCCTCTATGAATAAATGGCAATAATAAATGATGGGTGGATATGTTTGTTTTATAGGCTATGTTTGTAATTCAGTTGTTTGTGCATGTTTGCATGGCTTGTTTTGTTTTTATGTATTAATTATGTATTATTATTTTGAAATAATGTGACAGGTATACACCAATAAATTCAAATAATTTACTTGTAGCTTTGTGTAATATCCCATGTGGTTTGTGGTGATGCAATTCTTAGTCTTTTCTTCCTCTTTTTTTTTTTTTTTTTTTTGCTTTAACAGGGCAATGGCTGAGGGGGCACCTAATGAAGAGACTGCTGAAGGCGAGGAAGTACAAGATGCAGTAGAGACAGATTTGGAAAATGGGTCAGATTGATTTGTCTCTAGAGGAAATAGCATTGATGTCAAGTGATGCTTAAGTGAAAGTGAATTATTTGCCTACTGTGCTTGCACACGGAGGAATGTGACCTCCTCATTTAACCCATCTGTGCAAGTGAAACACACACCAATGATCACTTAAATATGGTTGCATGTTCTTATTTGGCCACCAAAGAGCTTCATGCACTTTTTTTTTAATGCTGTATTTGGTGTTAAGTGATTTATCACACCTTCCTGAATTGTCTCAGAACATTAAGGTGCATCTTATTGGTTGTTGTGTAAATTATTTAAGTGTAAAAGTTAACTTTGAACATGGTACCAAGTTATCAAATCCAAGTGGCAGTGTAGTCCATAGTGAAGAAAAAGCCTCACTAGTGCTGGTCATCTGCAGTTGGCTGTAGTTGGAAAAATGTTCATTTCCTGTGTTTTTTGTATTTGAGTGTTAAAATGTATGTATACAGAGTAGTTTGACTGTCTTTAAACAGTTCCTGGCAATGACTTACTACAGCTTTTAAATAGATTATGCTGTCAGGTCTAAAAGCTGGAAGAGTTAGTGTGTCTGGTAGTCGACTTGCAGTGGCTGAGCTGTTTTACTGAAAGATTGTAATTTTACTGGTGGCTTAGGAGGCTTTCTCTCTCAATGTAGTCGTCTTTCTGCTGTTTTTCAGTTTGTTGAGCGTTACCTTTTAAGGATTTTTGTTGGTTTTTGTAATTGTAAATCAGCTGTGAACATGCAAGGCCATTTACATTCATCATGTGTGGCTACAGAGTCAGCAAGCATGACTCTTATAAACCTGTCTGGAATTGTGCCTACAAACACATTTGCACACAACTGTGTAAATGAGGCTCAAAATATGACCTAATTTGTTCTTTCCCAATGGCACCTATTGGAAGTAATACTTCTGTCTTAATCTTACTGTTGTATCTTGTGTTTAGCATGTACGTCTGTAAGCAATTATTGTGATGTTTTTAAAACTGCCTGGACAACTGAAATGTAACGTTGGTGAAAATGTTGCTGGCAAGGAGGCATGGTCCAGACTTGAGCCAAATTTAAGGTGCAGTGATTTCGAAAAATTTGTTCTGTCATGTACAAATAGGGCCTTAGGGCCAAATAAAGTTATGAGGCAAGTGCATGATGAATACATGCAGTTTGGACTATGCTACATGGGTGGCTAGGAAGTATACATATTTTGGATTATAAATAAAAAATATTTATTTGTTTTCTGTTATTTTGAATTGGCAGATAGCTGCAGAGTTGTGGTACAAGATGTGTTTTGTTCCTGCAGGCCCATTGAGACTGAAGAAGTTCTTGAAGTTGCTATAGAGATGTCTTTGGATGAATGGAAGGCCATGCAGGAGCAAAACCGAGCAAAGGCTGAGTTTAACATCCGTAAGGCAGACACCAAGTTGCCCCCCAAAGCTGTGGTGATCCACAAGTCCAAGCGCCTTAAGGTTATCTGAATATTACATGGTATATTGCAGATGTGAAGCCTGTATTTCCCCACATTAACTTTTTTTTGTTGTGTATTAGGAGCATGGCCTTGGTCTTAATGACGAGGACCTTGTCTGTCGGCGCCCTGCTAATGACATCACATGTCAGGTGGACATAAACTTTGGCAGTTTGGGAAGGCCTACTCGAGGGGGCCGAGGTGGGCGTGGGGGAAGAGGCCGTGGGGCTCCTGCCGCACAAAGGTCACCTCAAAAAGATAGTGTAGCGGTAAGTGTAATACCTCAGTACCTCATCACTCTTGATGCTTAACTACTTTTTGCGTAGTATATTTTTAATTAAATTGCTTTATATAATGAATGCGCATGAGTGTCTGCACATCTCTGTCGGTGCACTGAATTGTCGAGTAAAAATGTAAAACAGCAAATGTTACACTAAAGCAGTAAAGAAACTGGAGGAAACAGATGTGAAAGTCTTAGCAAACACTGGGCCGTATGATAATTAGATGGTTTCTTTACATTGTCCTAATAATTTTGTGGTTTTGGTCCACCATAACAGCTGCATAATTAATTTACTTATTTGGATATAACTGAGGACAATATCAGGAATTGCTGAGGATCTTCATGATGGATTCCAACAATCAAGCATAATACTTTAAATGTCTGTAGTGAAAATGTAGTGTATGCGAGATAATGTTTAGATGCTTTAAGATGAACAAAAAAATTCTTAGATCGAGTGTTTACCTTACCTGAACACTAATAGCCTCTGCTGTCTGTCATCAGGGCAGAGTAACACAACCTGATGCATTTTGGCCTCTGGTTCCTTGTCTGCCAAACCAATAAAGCTATGAATGCCACTGCTTGCAAAACATGAGCTGGGACTTAATTGAGGTAACTGAAACACAATGTGTTTGTCAGGGTCAGTCTCTAAACAAGAATCCATTAAGTATCTCAGCTGATGCTAATCACAAAGCACATGTTGTATGTAATTTTATTTCAATTAAATAAGCTTTGTTACAGCTCATGACCTCTTGGGTGGATTAAAAACCCCAACCTCATGTTTGCTGGCACCCCTAACAGGAATTGATATAACAAAACCCTGACTAAATACTAATGCCAGTGTTTGCAGCTACTTCTGATTTAGTAAATCGGTGTTCAGTACTCGATGTAGATATGCTGTTGTGGTTTTGCCATTATTCATACTTGTAATCATCTGAAGTTAAGATCTGGTGACTTTGTGTGGGAAAGGCAAAACACTAAACTCAAAGGGGCACATGCAGTGTTCATCTGTGAGAGAGACACATACCAGGCATCCCATGGAATATCAAACAATCCCTATACCACTATAAAGCTTCCATAGATGTCTATAGCTTTGTGTGCTGGTGGACACAACCAATAATGTGCATAGGTTGCATTACTATTAATTTTGTATAGGCTCTTCTGTACCAGCAATCCATTTTGGCCTTAAGTGGCAGTTTCTTGCTCTGATTGATGGAGAACATGTTTACAGTCCCTCTAGTGAATTGATTGAGAATTGCTGCTGAATTGCGATTAAATTGGCTGCTTTGAGTAGTGCTGTATCATCTGACATTAAAACAAACCTCACTCACATTAAATGTATATGTATAGAGAACTGCTAAGAAGTCTTAATCAAAATATGAGCCTTTTCCACACACAACACAAATGAATGTGCCACAATTCTAGTGTATTTCCCTCGTGATCAAGTGTGGCTATGGAACTGATTCATGTGTATTTTAAGGCTTAACACAGTGAGCACAAAAATGAAGAATGGATTTGTTCTAGGTGCTGTAAGGAAAACCAGCTTATTCAATCGCACTGTTTAACAAATTCATACTTGCTGGTAGTTGCAGGTTTTTTTTTGTTTTTTTTTTTTTCTGTGAGTGCAAGCTTCAAGCCACAAATTGGGACAAAAGCTAGAGGTAACATTTTAAAATGTTTTTTAAAAAAAATGGTACGTATGAGCACGAGTCCAATAAACATCTGTGCTTGGATGTTTATTTCTATGCCTACTTGGTAAAATGCTTTTCCCAGTCATATTCCTGGTGGATAAATGAAGTGTTGCCTACAGAGCAAACTTTACTTCTTAAACAAACTCTCCTGTTCTTGACTACCACCTTTAATACAACCCGAAGCTTAGTAACCCTTTAGCTACACATTTAGCCTTCAGCAGTGGACCTCTTTTTATTTGTCTATAAGTTAACTCTTACCCTTAAAAGAAACCAAAGCTAAATTGTGTGGCTCTTGTAAAGTGTTAATGTTTTTTAAATAAATTTCTTTGTATTTACAAGTTGTCAGTTTGCTTTGTCTGACTGACATTTTCATGCCTCAGGCTCCGAACCCTGATGACCCAGAGGATTTTCCTGCACTGGCTTGATGTCTGCTGCACATCAGATCCAATCAGTGCCAAGCCAGCAGATGACTCATGGGACTTGAACAGCACTTGAGGTTGAGTTTATTTAAAAAAAAAAAAAAAAAAAATTAACCCCACATTTAATTAGTCTCCATGGCTTGTGTATTCCCTCCACATACTTTTCTCCACAGACCTTTACATTTACAGTGTGATGCTAACTCTAGTAGCTTTCACATGTAAAATAAAGCAAGCAAAATTAAATTCTGACTCATTATTCTGACTCTGACATTCCAGCCGTGGCAGTTAATGTCAGGATATGCCTTGCACAAATATCTGAAATTGCTTCCAAAAATTTGGAAAGATTATGCTGGGTCCAACACGTGGAAATAATTTTCTACACTCAAACTACTCAAATTGATCCATGCTGAAAAATGTAGTGTTCACTTGTGAATCACAAATCAAGATGTTGGAATCGTAAGGTTTAAATTAATTTGTTTATTTATATTAAACCAAAGAGTGATGAATATACATTTGCTAGAAATATGCATTTTAGCCTTGGGTTCCTATCCTAATAAAAGCTTACACTTTACGGATTACATTGCCTAGTGGAAGAATTTAATAAATGACATTATTTACTGGATATTAAATTGCAGTCAATGTTGTGCTTTGCATCAAGCTAAATATGTCCCATGATAAAATTATCGTTTCCCCTGTTAATTGTTTTACTTACTGGCATGTGAATTTCACAAATTAAGACACTGTTTGAGATGGTTCTCCTTAGTTGTCCACCCTGATTGTCTTGTGTATCTCTTATGGATTGATAGATTCAACTTTATTGTGTATACAATGCAACTCCATGTTAGTCACACTTCTGTGAAATCAACCTGTGTAGTTAGTAAGCAACACTGATTGTGTATCAATTATACCTGCTGTTGTGCAAATAAAACGGACAACAGGTAGAAATGAGAGGCAATTAGCAAGACGACCCCTATAAAGGATTGGTTCTGCAGGTGATGACCACAGACTGAATTTTGTCAGCAGTTCCTGCATGATGAAGGCCTTGATGCTATGGACTGGACTGCCTATTTCCCAGACCTTAATCCGATCAAGCACACCTGGGACATCATGTGTCATTCTATCCACCAATGCCACGTTGCACCACAGACTGTCCAGGATTTGACTGATGTAATCCAGGTCTGGGAGAAGATCACTTAGGAGAACAATAACTTTGATCATATTTATGTTAGTTTGTTATCAGCGCACTCCACTATGTAATGAATAAAGGTCATTCATTGAGATCTAGGACGTGTTATTTTAGTGTTCCTTTTATTTTTTTGAGGTGTGTGTATACAGGTGCTGGTCATAAAATTAGAATATCATGAAAAAGTTTATTTATTTCAGTAATTCCATTCAAAAAGTGAAACTTGTGAAAAAGTGATTATTTCTTTTAATTTGATGATTATAACTGGCAACTAATGAAAACTCCAAATTCAAAATATCAGAAAATTTGAATATTACTTTAGACCAATACAAAAAAAGGTTTTTTAGAAATGCTGGCCAACTGAAAAGTATGACCATAAAAAGTATGAGCATGTACAGCACTCAATACTTATTTGGGGCTCCTTTTGCCTTTATTACTGCAGCAATGCGGCGTAGCATGGAGTCCATCAGTCTGTGGCACAGCTCTTCTGCATTGTTAGGTCTGGTGCATCACTTCTTCCTCTTCACAATACCCCATAGATTTTCTATGGGTTTAAGGTAAGGCGAGTTTGCTGGCCAATTAAGAACAGGGATACCATGGTCCTTAAACCAGGTACTGGTAGCTTTGACAGTGTGTGCAGGTCCCAAGTCCTGTTGGAAAATGAAATCGACATCTCCATAAAGTTGGTCAGCAGCAGGAAGCATGAAGTGCTCTAAAACTTCCTGGTAGACGGCTACGTTGACCTTGGACCTCAGAAAACACAGTGAACCAACACCAGCAGATGACATTGCTTCCACTGACTTTTGAAACTTTACACTGGACCTCAAGCAATGTGGATTCTGTGCCTCTCCTCTCATCCTCCACTCTCTGGGACCTTGATTTCCAAAGGAAATGTAAAATTTACTTACATCAGAGAACATAACTTTGGACCACTGAGCAGCAGTTTTGTCTTTAGCCCAGGTGAGACGCTTCTGACACTGTCTCTTGTTCAAGAGACTGTGTGGTCAGTAGTTACACCAGTATGGCGTGAAGTTTAGTGTAGTGTATTAAGTAGTAGTTTATGAGTGCAGTGTGCACTCAGTTTAGTCCTGTACCTGATGAAGGAAAGAAGCTTGTTGAGCTGAGTGGGTGGGAGACTCCTATCTTTCCCTCCAGAAGACAGGATGTTATACAGCTTGTGGTGAGTTTCTACACGGAGGTTATACAGGTGAGAGGAGTCCC
Organism: Duopalatinus emarginatus; assembly: GCA_028565595.1. Lineage (NCBI taxonomy): Eukaryota > Metazoa > Chordata > Actinopteri > Siluriformes > Pimelodidae > Duopalatinus > Duopalatinus emarginatus. The sequence continues at coordinate 18,536,543 of JAOVVF010000019.1, forward strand.
TGACTATCCTTCCATATCAGACAGTTGTTGTAACTTATAAAATAAAACTTATCTCTTAGATGTAAACCACATTTGGATTTTTTCTATTCATTATTTTTATATTTAAAAGTGAAAAGAAACTGAAGTGCTGATGTGATCATCATGCCATTAGATGGCGCTATATGACCAATTAGAATTTTAAGAAAACCTCACAAAGGGGATATCAGATGAACAGGCAGTGTGAACAAGGGTGTGTGTGTGTGTGTGTGTACAATTAAGTTTTAGGACACAACTGAAGATTTTTTAGTGTAGTCATGATTTGTTTTTTCCATTCTGGCTGATTTGCTTACCACGTAAATGCAAAGCAGTCTCTGCTGCTCTTTGTTGATTTTTGCAAGATTTTTCATTGAGCTTTTTGAGCTACCATGCTGGTTTGGGTAGGCAATATGCAAATGGAATATTGCAAAAGGCATGTAAAAAAATCACTTTGTAGGTGGACTTGTTTCTGATGATTGTGTTAAATTTGATTTGTATATTTAATATGGACTTGCTTTGCTATTTTATAAAGCAATTTATTTAAAATTAGTGTTTCAGAGCTACAAATTTATGTCTTTACAAATCTACTAAACATGGTACAAATCTACACAAAGTGGTGCTGTTTTTGCTTTTAAATAATCAGGTCACAAATTGGTAGCTAACAATGAAAAACAAACATGGGAGGATAAAAAAAATCTTTGTTAGTAAGCGAACATGAATATGGTATTTACCTGTAGCCCACTTTAAGTCACACAAGCAGATCAAATTCCCTCAAAAATGACACTGAAGGCAAACAACCCCCTTATTGGCAGAGTAACACTAAGGTTGATTTTATCTCCATTACTAATAATGATGTTTAATCTAGAGATCTATACAATAAGAGACATTTCTGTAGAGGTGTGGAGGCAGCCTGGCATGGGTTGACTTGTTTTTTTATGGTTTGCTTTCAATCATTGAAAATGTTTCTTTTTGCTTTCTCTCTTTTCTGTTTTGTGTGTTCTGTTAAAACCTGTATATCGTCATTATATTTCATCTCAACAATTCCATGATGGCATTACTTATAGCAACACATTTTTATATGGTATTTTAAAAGCGATGTTGCTATGTAGTGGACAGAGTATTAAATGTTTCTTAACTTAATTGTTTATCTTGTAATTACTTTTGGAAAAAATAAGGTAGGACAGAAAACATCTTGTCTGCTTGAGATATTATACGAATTTAAGGCATTTCATTCTTGGTTAAACTACTCCTTTAATCTGAGCAGAAGGATAAAATTTATACTATCTGTTTCAGAGGTTTTTGTCAGATGCAGTCAAAACGAGACGATTTATAACTAAATAGCCTGCAGCAGTGTGCATATGGTATATGTGCATGAGAAGCATGATTTAGTGATTTGTTTCCCTGCTGTCCAAGTCCTTGCCTTATTTGTGTAGTGCATCTATCACTGCTGAAGGTTAATGTCCTCCTCTGTGATGGAGTGTTTCAAACCCAGCAGCTTGCCTACTGTTTAAACACACACTGAGGAGAGCTTTAGTATTTGATGTTTATCATTCAAATTTTGCAAAGACAGTTTTCCAGATCAGCATGATGCATTTTTTCCTCTAATATTCTTGTACAGCAAAACTACTTGTTGTGTGCTCATATGTACTATAACAGTCAGGTAACTCTAAGAACATAACATGATCAGTAAAATGTTACCATGGCGATTACTAGGGATATTAAATAGAATAATCATTAATTGAATTTAATTATTTAGTCATCAAATAACAGCCCCACTGTTGTACAGTGTGAATGATAGGCTCAGTTCTACAGTACTACACTGCGCAAGAGAACTGTGGCACTGAACTCTGCATTTTGTTTTATTAGAAGGTGTTAAATAAGTAAGAAACAACCAGCATTCAGGAGCAATGGCTCCTCCTACTTTTGAGACTCATTATTTTTGTATAACAGCATGGTCTAGATTATGTTAATGCACTTAAGGAATACTTTACTACAGCAATTAATATTAATGAACAAAGCATTACACACCATTTAATGTACTTATAATGGAAATAATGCATATAAAATGTAAATTATAATGGTTGTTAAACCGCTTTGGTATAAAGTGTCAGATACTATCGCTTCTTGGTCTTTTGAATCTGTTCTTATCAGTTATCAGCAATATCTGATAAGTCCTCTATATGAGGACTTTATATTAAATTGATGATTAGAACAGACAGTTGGGAGTAGAGCTTGCTCTGTCTACTCCATGCATTGGCCTGGTATTATATCACCAGGAAAGGTGCACTCATTTTTTGGAGGCAGCCGTAGGCTTGTGGCTAAGGAACTGCCTTGGGACAAGAAGCTCCCAGGTTTGAGCCCCGCAAAGATTCAAGTGAAGTGCCCTTAAACAAGGCACCTAACCCCCAACTGCTCCATGGGTACTCGGGATGGGGGCCTCCATTGCTCTGGGCATGTGTGCTCACTGCCCTTACTGTTCACTGGTGTGTACATGTGTTTCACAGCATGAAAGTGTCAGATGTGGAGGTCAGTTCCACTGCACGGTGGTCAAAAGAGTAGTTCACTTCACTTTAAAACACTTATGGGAAAATCAGCTTGAGGTTGTAACAGGAACTTTTCCGAAAGCAGCAAAAAACATTGTAAGAGAGGCGTCTCAGCTGCACTTCCTCAAACAGCGCTGCCTGTGAAGCAAGAAGAAAATCTTGCTCTCTCTCATCTTTGGCTGCAGCTCAGGCCATTTTACAGACACGTGCCAAAACAAGTGAAGTTCATCTTTAGATTTGTAAATTAAACCAACACAGTGAGACTTCTGTCTGCCAGGAACCCAGTGATTTCTCTCAGTCCTGAGCCAGGAGAGTTTTGGCTGAGTATGATGTCTCAGTTTTTGAAGACAGTCTGGTGGTGTATTAGTGGATTGGGCCGAGACCCTGCAGCTGGGTTATGGCAGAGGTGATTGTAAACGTTAGGCTTAAGTGTTCTCCCTTCACTCTGGGTAATAAACACAGGCGTGAGCTCATCGCATCTGATAGAGTGAATCCAGATGGATGAAGTCGAAATACGTCAAAAATGCATTTATAGCTAAGCCCTGATTTTTCTTTATCTCAGCTACATGCTTTTATTCCCCCTCTCACTTTCCCTCAATGCGTCATTGTTACTTTCTCCCTGCCGTGCTCTTGCTGAGATGTGATTTGAGAGATCTCATGAATTATGTACATAATGGACTTTCCGCTGCATTGGATTCATGAAGACTCAAAAGACCATGAAGAAATTGCTGATTGATTTACAGCAAGAATGTATACACTTCTGATTCTTTGGAGAGAGAGATAAAATACTTTATGAATAGTGTAAAGTGAAAAGCTTTGAGGGTTTTCCTGAGGTATTTGTACAGATTTACCCATGCTTCTTACCTCCCTGTTATAAAGTGTTTTTTTTTTTTTTTTTTTTTTTTGATTAGTTGGTAAAGTGGTTCAGATTAAAAAGTTCTTTTTGAACTTTCATATCAACTTCATACGGGACAAATAATTTGTCTCTTCCTATACAAGGATTGTTAAACCCTCTATCGCATCAGTTATATTATTGATCTAGCTAAATACTTAACATAGGACGATGCTTAAGCCTGATTCATTGCAATACAGCAATGAAATGTTCACCTAGTGTCATATTCAGCAGTTTGGGCGGTATTTGCTATTTTACCTATTCAAAAGATCAGATATCTTACTGCAGTATCATGCTTGTTCATTTAATGCAAAATCATTTAAAACTGCATTTTTGCATTAGAGCAGCCTGTATGAAATTGTACTATAGTTGTACTATAAAGTACTAATAGGCACGCAGTGAAGCACATGCATCTCTGGCAGATTTACGTACACTGAGTTGTAATAGAATAGAATAAAAAATCTATCTATCTCCCCTGTTGTTATGTGGTCAGTTGTTACTGACCATAACAATTTCTGTCTCTTTAGGCTTATTTAATGCATCTTCTATATTTATTCTATATATTTAATACTTTAGTAATTCTAGCAAACTACCAAGCTAGTTACCTGTTTGGCTATTTATATTTAGCAACAACTACAACAATCCGTTAGTCAGCTGATATTGAAAACCTTTTGG
>JAOVVF010000019.1:18540767-18551036 GCA_028565595.1 Duopalatinus emarginatus
TTGTGCTGAGAAACAGGGCTATATATACTGGGGAATGGTAAGTGGAGAATGCAGTGCAGCTGGCAGGTTAATCAGAGAGCAGAGAGGCAGGTAATTGAAATCAATTAAGGTGGAGTGAGAGGACTCATGACAATTTTTATTGTTGTTGTCATTATTATTATTATTATTATTATTATTATTATTATTATTATTACTGTTATAGATTCAGTGAATTGCAATACTAATTGTATCAGGACCACATTTCCCAGCATCCCTTACACATCACATGACCTGTCACAGTTCATCAATCATTGCCACGTGTCTCGTTGATCAGCACATTTTCACCGCACTCTTTGTCTTGCTTTTTACTGCCTTTGTTGTCATTATATACCTACTATGCTATGTTTTGTTTCTTTTTAGATTTCCATGCTATGCTTCTTGTTTTAGTTAGCTGCAGGTGTTTTTTCGTATTTTAAATAAATATCTGTGCAGCTGAGTCTGCTTCCCACTCCAATTACATGACAAATTGAGACGGGACACAATGCAAACACAGAGCCTGTGTATTGTGAGGTTAAGAGTTGTGTTCAACAGTTTAACAAGTGCTTACTCTTTCTTTCTTTCTTTCTTTCTTTCTTTCTTTCTTTCTTTCTTCTGGAAGGAGAGAAGTTACAGAGACAAGCAATTTAAAAAGATTTGATCTGCCTGCTGCAAATAATAGATATAACTGGAGCTATAAGGGGGATTTTTCATCTGTGTGTGTGTGTGTGTGTGTGTGTGTGTGTGTGTGTGTGTGTAGAAACAGCACATGCATGGTCTGTAAAATATATCTTTGGGTGCTTTGTAAATTATACATTGATCGTACTGTAAATCAGGTTTGGGCTGGATTGGGCTGGAAAACAGTTTAAAAATAGTACTAGAATTAAGAATCTCTACCTAGCATCGTTGATGGGTTTTATTCAGCAAATAGCAGATTGTCAGGTGAAAAAGAAACAGTTTTAACAGTTGTTTTATTAGTGTTACTGATTACGCGGTTCTTATTTAGAATTTATTTTCATGTTATCCTTGGAGAAAAGATACAGTATATGCTTTATAGGATGTCAAACTAAATGTCTGATTCATTTTGCATTGTCAAGCTTCATCACTCTTATTATATACATTCATATTTTATCACTTTCATTTTCTTAATTAAATAATTTTTTTTTTAATGAAATCTCAGCTTAAAAACGTGTATGCTGTTTGCACTTATGAGCCTGATACACAAACATTAACGGGAACTACAGAAATTGTGTTCATTGATTTTTTTTTTCCTTCCCCCTCTGGCTTAGTGAGCCAGTATCAGCTCGAGTTGTGGATGATGAAATTACTCTCATTTAGAAAGATATAAGCACACTGAACGATCGCACTATTGAATAAGGGCTTTTATGTAGCAAACCAATTACTTTTCAGCAGCAGTTTATTCTCAATTGGATAGTCGTTTACAGTATTTGTGAACCAATATGCATAATTTAATTTAAATCTGTAGACGACACTGTGCTGCATTATATAGTGATATATATTATATATTACATATTATAAACATTATATTTACACTAAACAGTGGTCTTAAAGGGGATACCAAAGTTAAACCTCCAGTGTATTATAAACATATTCTTATTTGTTTGTTTTAGTTCAGTGTGATTTACAGCTAGGACAGAGCAAACATACAGCTTACATACCAAGGGGACAAAAGTTATGTTTAAGAGCTTAGCATTGGCATTTAGGGGTTTCCTCTCTCTCTCCATATTCTTCATACACAGAAAATGCATCAGAATTGTCCAGTTTTAAAATAAAACATAACCATGTCAATCTTGTTAAATGGACAGTAATTGTGGATGTAATTGTGATGTGACCATTATCAGTAGAGAGACAAGTGATACAAAACTCTAAAACTAAATACTAATAAAATAAGTTTTGACTTGCTTGTTGAAAATCCAAACTATTTTGCCATTTTCTTTTCTGATCGAAAGAACACATATTGTGTTATATACAGTATTAATACCCTAACACACATTATTTGTTCAATCCTTTGCCCTGAACTGTATATTATAGCTGATTTTTAAAACAACATATACAGTATATAATATATACAATTAATTATGCTAGGATTATGATTGGATTAGATTAGGCAGCAATTATATTTTATAATTATATTTATATTTTTTATAATTATATTTATATTTTAAAATAATGTGTAATTAATGTACAGTGAGAGTACAGAGTTTCACATTAGTTTGAAAGTATTCAAATGGCAAATTTTAAAATTTAATAAACAACTTTTATTGTTAAATTGGTGTAATTGCATGTTGTTTGAATTACTGAATTTAGTATGTTAAGATTTTAAGTACTTTTTTATTTTTTATAGTAAGTAAGTGCTTTTAAGTATTTTGTGTTCTGGTTAAGTTGGAAGAAATTATATTAATTATATAGTTAATTATATAATTCTTATGTAGTATGTACTTAAAAAAATAAAATTGTAAATGAAATATATAAGTTCAGCAAAATCAAAATTTATTTAAAAAAAAACAGTTCAATAAAAATATATTTTTAAAGTTGCCTAAACTTAAAAATTACATGAACTTAAACTTTCTTATGTAATCAGTTACAACAAAGGTTTTGAGTTTTGTGAACTTGTTGGGTTTTACAGTGCAGTTTTATTATTGTTTTCCCTTGACTGCACTGTGTAATTCAATCGCGTTATTCATAGCATCTTTTAAAACGCCTCCCCACTAACGTAGCGTGACATTATTGTTTGCTGGGGATAAATGGATTAACAGATAGCCTACTGCTGGGAAATTGAGCATCTATATTTGCACTGGATGCGATAAACAGAGGCCAGGGTTCTGGGATTTACTTCTGTTTGTCTTGAGTTTGCAGTCAGCTCATACCTTTGTGAGGTGTTTGCACTGGAAATGGCCCTTTTATGTGCAGAAAAGAAAAAAAGTAGAAAAAATGAGAAAGCAGGAGGCCTGGCTACAAGCAAAGCAAGGTAAAGCAACCCATCGTTGCCAGCAAGAGCCTGCTGAGCTAATTTTGCTCAGAAAGACTCTGGTATTCATCCGAAACGGAAATTCAGAGAAAAGTCAACTGAAAAATAAAACCATAGCTTAAGCTGCAGCCCGTAGCCCAAGTGGAAATTGAAATGAGAGACTTGGTGCCCCAAAAATGGTGAGAAATCATGTGTCTTTGTGTGAAATGAATTCAGCCTTCCTCTGCAAAGCAATTTAATTTTGCAGTATTAATCATACACCCCAGCTCAGCCTGCACATGCCAGCACAAACAGAAAGGAATTAGCAGGAGGAAGGAAACGGGTCGCAAGGATCTTTAGCTGAATTGAATTTTGGGAGTCTAATCCTGTTGCCACAGATGCTTGTGCTAGGGTTAGAATACTTAAGTAAAGACTAGACATTAAACATTATATTCATGATATGAGCAGGGGGTATCTATTTGCCCAGAAAGCATTGATATTAGCACAACTACCCAACTAAAAGTAATATGTGGGGTCCAACCACCGTTTGCATATAGCACACCCAGTTACAAGCACTTGCCACATTAGATCAATACAGTTACCATAACTGGAAAAAGCATTACAATTTTATAAAGACAGCTCAGGGTTAACTCTATGAAGTGTCTGCTGAAAGTTGAATAGCACACTTAAAATGTAGTATAGTAAATATCATCTTGATCTTGACAAGTGTTTGAAGGTTTGCATTAAGGTAAAAGACAATGCAACATAAAGTCAGGTATACCATCTTTTTAAACAGTTGTTTCAAAATAGCCAAACACAGTTGTCTTTAAGTATAAAGATTTAATAAAAAAGGAATACCTGGAAAATACAGCACGTACAAGACAGCTGGAGAGTGCACTCTGACTCTATCCTTCACAGAGTTATCTTTTATACTATTTCAAACAAAAGGCTCATGCTAATGTGTGTGCAGTTATCTGACCAGATATTCTCCGAGGTCAGCCCCAACTTATAAAAAACATCTTTGTTATACATCTAATCTTCTCTTATGGCCTTCACTCATACAATCTTAACAAATTATCTGCCAATAATCAGCCATTAACTGCCAATCTGTTTTCATTTTCTATGGGTGTTTTCTTACTTTTAGGACACCCTGTATATACACCTGTATAAAAGGCAAACAGTTTGGCAGACGGTGATCCAACTATATACATTACATAATCAATAACACAGTACAGACTGTTATTCCTGTAATTCCTCATCAACGCAGCCAGTGTACACACTCATAAGCTATATTACAATGTATACTGTAGTTTCTAACAATTACCATTACTGTCTAAATATCAATCTAACCATGTTTTGAAAAAAAAAAGAACGTGAAAAAGAAAAGAAAGAAAAGAGAAAAAAGGGAAAAGAAGATTTAACAGAAAAGAAAATATTAAACGGTGAAATAAGTGGTCAAACAAATGTCATTTGACCATGACCGCACAGAACAGTCTGTTATTTTGTGTTCTGTTTCTTCCCTGTTTTTACGCACTATTTAAAGTCTGTTTTGAGTCCCTTATATCTTCGCCTATATCCTTGGTTCAGTTAAGCAAGCAGCATGGCTCCCCACTAGTGCAGCGAGTTCATGTCCTGGGAAGCCATACTGGTGAGCTGAGTTCGAACAATACATGTGCCACCTCAACTCGCAAAAAGTAACTCATAATCCTTGCTTTACTTGCAATCATCCCCCATACTCTCACAGCTGGTTTATCCATGCTAACCTATCCTCGGGGACAGTGTGCTGCACTTGGGTCCAACACTCTGGAAATCGTAACATCTCTAAATACAAATTTAATTACATAGATATATATGGATTTTATTTCACATCAAAGAATTCAAAACATTCTCCATTTACAATGACAGAAAATTAGCATGCCATATTAGCACATCTTTTAGTTAGTAAACTGTATCAATTGCCTTTAAATTTTAAATAGTCACTGAAAAGATACAAACATTTCATTTAAACTTTTAGTTATATCATTATAAGCTTTACACTAACACGAATAAAGGTTTCCTAAAATTCTCTCTTTTCTCTGTTTGCCCTGACCCTTTATATCCATGACGGACAGAAGAAATGTCATTCCCCCATGCAGGTCCTGCTTTTTTAATGTTATGTTATGAGTCACGGTTCACACTGGGTGCCACTAGGCACTCGTCCCCCAGTGAGAACTGGCTCCATCTTATCAAAAATGTGTGAAAAATTCTCCAAGTATTCAAAGCGTCTATGTCACTGGTTTGAAAACATGGATAATAGTGATCTGTTGCTAACTAGCTATTTCATTTAACAACTGTGCAAGTAGACAGTTAAAAATGTATTACAAATGTTCCCTAGTGGGGCACAGTCTGTATTTGCAGTGATTAGTGTAACTAATGATTTTCTGCTCCTTACGTATCACACCTACTCTACAGAGTAGAGCTACATTTATTCTGTTATATATGAATTCTGAATATGATCTGCTCCTGCTAAGAAATATAAACACATGTAGAACAGCAAAGATACAATGCTTTGCCTTGGAAAAATAACATTTTTATTTCATAATATACAGTGAAATAGAAGGGGTGGGGCTTACACCAAGAACAAAGTCTACTGAAAATAGTGCAGTAATTATGGTGGTCCTGCTGGATGTTATCTGCCTAAATGACAAATTACTGATCATCGTTGTTCACAACAACCAAAAACTTACAACAATTATAGCAAACAATCATCAGTGTTCACTTTTATGACATCCTATTCTTAATTTATAAACATTAATATAATGTTGTTCCCCTTTTGCAGCTATAACAGCTTCCACTCCTCTGGGAAAGCTTTGTACAAGATTTTGGAGTGTGTCTGTAGTACATTGACCTTAACTGAGACAAGTAAGACCCGTAGTTCTTTTAAAGTCTGACTGGGTTCTTTTGTTACCTTCAGTGTTCTCTTGCTGAAATTTAGGTATGCTGGCCACTCCTGACAAGGTTTACCACTGTTCCTAGTTTTTCCCCTTTGTAGATAATGGCTCCGACTGTGGTTTGCTGATGTCCTAAAATCTTAGCACTGGTTTTGTAACCATTTACAGACTGGACTTTAATGACTTTCTTTCACATCTGTATTTGGATCTGTTTAGAACATGATATTTTCTAGTCTGCTTCACATTTCAATACAGGTTGTATTTAAATGATGCTTAGATTCAACAAGCCTGACAGTAATCATGCCTGCGGGTGGTTCATGAAATTAAATCCAGTAGGCACTTTAATCTGGTAAACTAGTTTATGGCTATCTAATGGCTAAGAGGTCAAGGTATGTTTTTGGCCAGGTATGTGTCGCAACGATCACCACAAAGGAGAGTGAAGTCAAGTGCAGGTTTATTAATCGAAATCCGTGGTCAGAAACAAGGCAGGTCAAAACCAGATAAGCAGGGCAAAGGCCAAGGCAAATAATACAAAAACACGATCTGAAATACATAAACCGAAAACCAAAACAAAAGGTCAAAATCAGGGGAAAGGTACACTAGGAATATAGCTCCGAACTGTCTGACAAAAGCAAGAACAAGACTTGACAAAGATCCCACTGAAACGTGCCTTAAATATACAAAATGGTCACAAACAGGAAACAGAATGACACAAGCCTAGTAATCTGAAGAGAGTGACTTCTGCAGGTGAGGAGGGGAACTGCCTGCAGTAGACATGATAATATAGCTGAACATCATTTGAGTAAATGAAAAAAAAAGAAAACTCAAAACAGCATTTATGTTAACATGGGTTATCTGTCTATCTATCTATCTATCTATCTATCTATCTATCTATCTATCTATCTATCTGTCTACATACAACATCAAAGATCACTGTGTACACAGTAAAAAAAAGACTATACAGGACTGAAAGAGTGAAACAAGGTGATTAAACAGTAATTCATCAAGTCTTACTAAGTAGTGGTCATGTTGATGCAGCTTTAATAAATGCGCAGTTGTGGGGAAAAAAGCCAGGCCTAATGCTGCAATTTGCAGACTATGCCTCCTCACACATGGGAAGCAATAAAGTATGCTGGTGATAAAAAATGACACAATTACCAGAGCACTCCTGATGCCTTATTGCATCTGATGGTGTTTTATCACCTGCTTGATGTTTCTTGGTGAACTCCTTAGCTTTAATAAATGCCGGGTTGGACTCGTCTCAGTGTGGTCAGACTATCTTGGCAAAAACACGAACGGAATAGTGAACCAATTTATCTCCTCGCTGTAAAGTGTATTCGGGTTATTCGGTGCAAGCCTCACATTTTCAGGCACGACTGATGCGTCCTTTATAGCAGGCTATTAGTGCTCTGACATTTTGTCCATCATCATAACACAGGCAAGTGATTTAATAGAGCTTGGAATATATGAGCTAAAAGCTTTGATCCGTTACATGGATGTAGCTCCATCATCATCTGGCTCTGCTTTAATACTCCTCATGATTATTGTGTTTTGCCTAAATGGTACAGTTTTGTACTGTAATACAGAGTTGTATCTTTGCATATAGTCTGGAAGCTTTTAGTTTAACAGGATAGAGAGTAAACAAAAAAAAATCTATGAAATATATCCATTTCACAACGAGGTGTTCTTAACTTTTAGGGAAGAACTCTCCAGTGTCAGCATGATTGACATTTTTTGTATAACATTTGTCAATCTAATGATTACTGTATTTTCTTGTAGTTAGTGCATTATATGAGAAAAACACAGTTAGAGAAGGTAATGACTTTACCATAATGTATGAGATAATAGCAACTAACTTGTCTTAAAAATCCACAACACCAACTGTATCTATAAATAGATAAAAGTATAATCTATAATAAAAAAAAGTATAATAAGTATAATTCCCTGAATAGTTTGAATTGTTGGCAAGTCACTGCAAATTATGAGCAAGTTTTAAATAGTCACAGATCTGTTATGTCTAAACCTGCTATGTCTCAGCTTAGTGTAGGCATTTGAAATATATCAGGTTTTCTTATGGCACATACTCACCTTTTTTTTTTTTTTAAATGCTGCTAAATAATATTTTTCAGTTTCACAACATAAAATTACTTCCACTTCTCACTTACAGATTTTTTCCGTTCAGCGTGTGCTGTTATAGGAAAATATTCTTCAGGGTGGTAAGAGTACATTGTACACTATATTTTCTGCAAAGCTGCTTTGGGACAAAAGTGCTTTGTCTGTTCAACCCAAAAATTACTTCTTCGAACCTATTAGTTGATTAAAAGTATGTATTTGACCTAAATGAACCCAGTTCAATTGCTTTTTACAACATGAAATATTTTTTCTAGGTTGACCAGACAAAACACTTTTATCCCAAATCAGCTTTGCAGAAAATATAAAATCCAAATATAATTTTATATCTCTATACATATTATCAACCTATTGGTGATTTAATTAAATTCACTATTTAATTTGTTTTATCTGGGATACTGTATGGTAATTGTATTTATTACATACTTAATACTTCTATGATTTTAGTGTTCAGAGTATACTGTAGTCATAGTATATAGTATAGTGTAGTGGCCAAAGTATGTTTCTTCAGGCAAGTAGGATCTACCTGAACCTAACTAAAGCGATAAATACATGATTGTAACATTGTTGAAACAATCCTTCACAGACTGCCTATACATTTGTCTGAATTCTGCTAAAAATCTACTTCCTATGTTATTAATGAGTCATTTTCATTGGATGGCTGACTGATCAGAAGAAAACATTTAATTTCAGGGTCAGGTAGGCACAAGCAGCTTTCCTTAAACTAAAGCCAGGTAAGGAAGTGAAAATTATGTATATTATTACACGTGAGACAGCTTCTTTAGGAATTCCTTTCAGATATCAGTATATCAGAAAAATAAACAATAATGCAAACTACATAATGGTTGAATCAACAGTAAATCATTTAGACAGAAAGTTAATATACTATTAAAGCTATAAAAGTACATCTTTTCCATCTGCAGGGGAATTTATTTCATGGAAGAGCTAAACAGAAATTGTTTTACAAACTATTAAATCTAGATTCTAATTAAAATAGCACAGTTCAGATCCAATTTAACCATGGTTGCAGCGGTGTATAGGCTTAACTACTTTGCTTTGATTATTCCTGAATAGGAACAATTAGTGTGATCATTAACATACATGACCAACCACCTGAATGGCTATAAGACCACTCTCTAATACTGTATGAATTACATGATAATTTAGACTCACAGGATGGCGCCATTAGCTATCACTCACTCTACCATGATTGTTTACTCATCCGAGCAAATGCTGACAAGTGCTACATACATTAAGGTATTTCCACATAAAAGCCACCTCTGGACATATCCAAGCCATATTTTATGCTCATTATATTACAGTGTTGGCTGTTAAGAAGTTAATGAGCTGCAAGGGAGCAGTTTAGCCCGCTATCATGGCTGTGCTGCTCCTCCAATGGGACATTTATGGGCTTTACATGCTACTCTTATGTTCAATTAGCACCAGTGAAGAAGCTTTGGAGTGTAAGGCCAAACAGAAAGTGATTGATTGCAGGAATAATTTGCTTTCTTTGAAAATGAGAACATTTTGAGTTTGTACCACAAACTAGTGATAAAAACGTAAGTGTACACAGTGTTCATACAGTCTGAGTGCACTACCAAAAATTAAAGTAAATAAATATAAAAATACATAAAATAAAAATGTTTGTTGTACTAAGATTATACTTACTGAAAGATTGATTATTTACTGTATCAGTGTTTCAGTGACAAAATTGTTGGGACAAGTCTAATGAATAATGGATGCTAACATGTTATTAAAGTAATATAAGTTAATATAAACAATAAAACTATTGTTTATGAAAGTAAGTTCATTCAAATTCATAATGCCTGTATATTATATTATATTTATTAAGTATTATATTTTTACTTGGTTAAATATAGACCAATAGCTTTTAGTGTTTGTTGAGTGAAACCAAATTCAAGCAAACAATAATTAAACAACTTAAATGTGACAGGAAACTAATAGACATTTGGCAAAGTGGCAAATGATATTGTGAAGAGACTCATCATTTAGGTTAAGAAATACACTCTTGTTTGATAAAAAAAAACCAAAAAAACTGCGCTACCTATACAATAGCAAAAAGAAGGACATAGGATGCAATCAGGCTTCTGGGGATCAATGGTAAGTAAATTGTTATCGCATTAACACTGATAGATAGATAGATAGATAGATAGATAGATAGATAGATAGATAGATAGATAGATAGATAGACAGACAGACAGATAG
>JAOVVF010000019.1:18553802-18567860 GCA_028565595.1 Duopalatinus emarginatus
TATATATATATATATATATATATATATATATATAGATAGATAGATAGATAGATAGATAGATAGATAGATAGATAGATTCAACTTTATTGTCATTGCCCAGTACAAGTAAAAGGCAACGAAAAGCAGTTAGCATCTACCAGAAGTGCAAATAGTAGTAATGTGCAGAGTGCAAAAGTGCAAATGGAAACACTGTGCAAATATGAAAAAGCAATGTGCAATATCACAGTGCAAATATGAAAAGATGTGCAATAGTGCAGCATAGTTCAATTAACACAGAGTGATAAATAAATGAGATAAATAAGGGTATGTGGATAAAAAAATAGTAATAATAGATACAGACTAAATATGTAGAATGGTCAAATATGATATAATATTTACAATGTCCAGTGAACAGTGAGTGTATTGTGTTAGGTTAGTCCAGTGTGTGTAATGTGGGCAGTAGTTGTCCTGATGTAATGTGGTGTAGTGGGTATTGAGTGTATTGAGAAGTTCAGTAGTGTGACAGATAGTAGGAAGAAGCTGAGAAGACGATTATTTATTTTATTTTATTTTATTTTTTTTGTTGTCTGTGCAAAGTACAGCAATAACAGGTCATCAATGTCAATTTTTCTAAGCTACTGACACAGGTGGAGCATGCAGCACATGCTTGGCACCACTGTTTACAGAACAGATTTGTTCAATTTTTTTAAAGAATAGTTCAGCCAGAATGAAACATGCATGTTGCATGGATATTTATTCCTTGTAGTGTAAGCCATATACTTTTGTGGCAAATGTTCCTAACAATTTTGAAGCTGGACATTTTTCATGCTTATGGATCCAGTAATGCAACTTGTGGGCCAAACAAAGTTTCACTGCAGAAAAGTCTGTCAGTCAGTTAGTCAGTCAGTCTTCGATCAGGGTCATGGTACAGAAGAATGCCAGTGTTTTAATTGCAAATGCAATATTACTCTAAAGCAGCAGAGGGGGCTCCAAAATGTCAAACTGCAGCTTTAAGTATAATTACTGATTATGATTATTACTTCTAATGTTTGCTTGTGGAGAAGACCTTTTGCTAAATGTCAGGCTCGAAGAAGAACAGTTGAGATGCTCCAGTTTTAAGATATTTAGCCACATTAGCCTCATAGGTTTAGTTCACATACACACATGGAAATACCAAATAAATAAGTAAATTTAATTTCTGGATGAATTCCCCCTTTAATTCAGAAATAACTAATTTGTTTTTTTTTAATAAATTATACTGAATTACAACATTTTTAAATAAAGTGAATATTATAAAAAGGTAAATGGTTTGTTGAAACAATCAGTCATGAGATCAGCTTCACATTCAGCTTGAATTTCAAAACCAGGTTGCCTGTGAGGAAAGACAAAGTGCACAGTAAACTCAAAATAAGCCAACGGCGAGCCATGCACTGCACCAAGTGCAGTGTCTCATAGCATCTTCTTTCGACTGTAGGCTGTAACAGGAGCCGACATTTGCATTACAAAGTGAGCATGAATGAGCTCTGAACACTGTTGGTCTTGCTGCTGTTGTATGTCTGTGGTCGCTCCTTTTGTTGGTTACCAATAACATTGAGGGGCACAAAATACATATTCAATGCAAGAGGTCCCGCACGCATATCCTGCCGGTCATTGAAGGGTTCCTTAGCCTCCATGGGATATAGGAGCAAAAAAAGTGACAAGCGTGCCTCTGTTACCACCATGACACCAGACACGGCACTGAACAATAGCGGATTGGAAACATGTGGCATGGTCCAATGAGTCATAGTACCAGTTCAGCTGATGGTTAGGGTTCATGTGTGGTGTAGATCCTATGAAGCCATGAACCCCAATTGTCAACAAGGCACTCTGCAGGCTGGTTTCACTGCTTGGTAGTCATTTGCAGCCCTTTATGTATTTTATGTACCCCCACTTGTCATGCATGTTCACCCAAAAGGATATTAAAGGAGGTATAATTGCACTCAAGATGCTTAACCCATAAAAGTACCACAGAACTGGCTATCCAGATGGTATGGCTGAACATCCCTCCAGACGTCTTCTATTCACTTGTGGAAACAATGTCACGTCAAGTTGCACTTTGCCAGGCTAGAGGGGGTCCTACACAAAACCAGTACTTAGTTGCCATGACTTGTGGCATGTCAGTGTATATTTTTTTTAATTCAAATTTGCAAATACAGAAATACAGCACTTCATTTAAAATGGAATTTTTCTAATTTTATGGTGATGTTTGCAGTAAATATAAAGTAAGTATAAAGATTTTGGAATGCATTTTTGGAAACCATTTTGGGTGAGTTAGATTTGAACTCAAATACTAAAGAAGCAAATATTACACTCCAAATGTGTGCTGGCTGATGGTCCACATTTGGTATGAGTTGATTAAAAAAAAAATAATTTTGGCATGATAAATATATCATGTGAGTTCGAGTTTGGTGTTGACTTGCTGTAAGGCTGCACAACATAAGAAACACAACATAAAGCATGCTGTAAGCAAATATGTTTTTAAATTGATGATGAAAACAGGGATTGCAGTGTGGGTTTTTGTTAGAGAAAGGTTTACTGAATGTGAACCCCAGTCTCTCAAGTGTTCAGCGTGTCACTGCTTCTGTTACTGCAAAGAGACTTTATCAGCTTGCAGTGTTGGCTATTGTTATAATTAATTCTGTATTTGCCTGAGCAGACAGGCAATAATGAGGGGGAGGTCAAACCAATTAAAGCAGCGATGGAGAAGCAGCAGGCTCACTGTGCGCCACAGAGGAGCTCTATCTGTTTCATCCTGCTTATCATCTCGCATTCCAGCCTGTAATCAAGCAGCCTCTGCCTCGTTCCTGCAGGCCGGACTCATCACTCACTTGCTGCAAACTCATGGAGAACAGATAACCTGCAGCGACTTCTATTAATTTTTTAGCAGTTCATTAAATTGCAGTCCACTCTGCTTTTAGAGATGTCCTGAAGCTACTAGCATGTATCTACCAGCTTGCTATCTGTATCTACACATGCCCTCATTTGGCCACATGACAGGTGATCCTGGGTTGACGTGCAAAAACTATGCTTATAACATCACCATGGGTACTTAGCATTCCCTACTACATCGCCTGTACACTAACCTACTGCACTGCATTGTGGACATCCATGATTTTTCTGGATATTCTACATTGCCCTGAATTGTTTATTATTTGAAGATCCAAACTTGAACCAGTAAACAAAAGCACTAATTGTAGATAGTTGTGACTGGAAAACTGAAGAAATCACAGACCATACAAATCATAGAATTGGTTTGAGTAATCACTCAAGCCATTTACTTGGATTTATTGCTTTGCAAAGAGTTGAAAATGTCACATATCCTTTATTCTTTAAAGTAGTCACTGCTGCTTTGACCCTAACCTTTTCACTGTAGTCCAATGACTGGAACGGTTTCTTTAATATAACATGGACAATGTTCTCTGTTTCTATTGTAGCTTTATTAGCAATAATCAATGAAGCTAGCTTTGAACAACAACAACAAAACCACCTCCACTGCACATGACAATTCTTATCCTTGCTGTACAGGTGCTGGTAATAAAATTAGAATATTATGAAAAAGTTGATTTCTTTCAGTAATTCTATTTAAAACGGGACACTTGTATATTATACTCATTCATTACACACAGACTGATATATTTCAAGTGTTTATTTCTTTTTATTTGATGATTATAACTGACAACTAATGAAATCCCCAAATTCAGTATCTCAGAAAATTAAGAGTATTGTAAAAGGTTCAATATTGAAGACACCTGGTGCCACACTCTAATCAGCTAATTAAATCAAAACACCTGCAAAGGCCTTTAAATGGTCTCTCAGTGTCATTTGGTAGGCTACACAATGTGGAAGACTGCTGACTTAACAGTTGTCCAAAAGACGACCATTGACACCTTGCACAAGCAGGACAAGACACAAAAGGTCATTGCTAAAGAGGCTGGCTGTTCACAGAGCTCTGTGTCCAAGCACATTAATAGAGAGGTGAAGGGAAGGAAAAGATGTGGTAGAAAAAAGTGTACAGCAATAGAGATAACCACACCCTAGAGAGGATTGTGAAACAAAACCCATTCAAAAATGTGGGGGAGATTCACAAAGACTGGATTGCAGCTGGAGTCAGTGCTTCAAGAACCACCTTGCACAGACGTATGCAAGACATGGCTTTTAGCTGTCGCATTGCTTGTGTCAAGCCACTCTTGAACAAGAGACAGTGTCAGAAGCATCTCGCCTGGGCTAAAGACAAAACTGCTGCTGAGTAGTCCAAAGTTTGGAAATCAAGGTCCCAGAGTCTAAAAGAAGAGAGGAGAGGCACAGAATCCACGTAGCTTGAGGTCCATGTCATCTGCTGGTGTTGGTTCACTGTGTTTTCTGAGGTCCAAGGTCAATGCAGCCATCTACCAGGAAGATTTACAGCCTTTACCTTAACCCCATAGAAAATCTATGGGGTATTGTGAAGAGGAGATGCGATACTCCAGACCCAACAATGCAGAAGAGCTGAAGGCCACTATCAGAGCAACCTGGGCTCTCATAACACCTGAGCATTGCCACAGACTGATTGACTCCATGCCACACCACATGCTGCAGTAATTTAGGCAAAAGGAGTCCCAACTAAGTATTGAGTGCTGTACACGCTCATACTTTCATGCTCATATTTTTCAGTTGACCAGCATTTCTAAAAATCCTTTTTTGTATTGGTCTAAAGTAATATTCAAATTTTCTGAAATACTGAATTTGGGGTTTTCATTAGTTGTCAGTTCTAATTACCAAATTAAAAGAAATAAACACTTGAAATATATCAGTCTGTGTGTAATGAATGAGTATAATATACACATTTTACTTTTTGAATGGAATTACTGAAATAAATAAACATTTTCATGATATTCTAATTTTATTACCAGCACCTGTATATGTAATTACCAGGGCAAGCTTTTGTGAGATAACTCCCTGGTGATATCCCTGTGTGATATTCACCAGCACAGCAAGTTCCGGTGGCTGTTTTACTGATGTTAGGCATCCGCCTTCAAATCAATGATTGGGTATTCACCGTTACATTCATCTAAACCTGTCCAAAGGAAGGTTTGTTCTCTCTTGCTCTTATAAGACCCCAAGTTACTCGCTGGTGCTCATCATCCACTGAGGTTACAAGCATTTATGATTTATGACAATTTATGGTAAGCTAGGGGAGGTCAGTCTGTACAGTAATTTTGATTGAGGTAGGGGGCATTGTTAATATTTTAACACAGGGAGACAATTTTTGTGACTTTGAAGTAATGAAATTGTAAAATTATTAGTAGTTTAACAGATTACTTCATTATATTTAACTTCATTATATTTATGTGTTTTAGGGAGCTCCTTTGGATGAGCTGCCACTGAGTCACAGGAAGAACAAACCAACACACTATTGGACGTTCAGTGTAACTAAGTTCTGCCCCATTGACTAAGAGACACAGACAAACTCCTCACTGCAGAACAAAAAAAAAGATGTTGAGGAATTGGGAGATATGTCACTCAGGATGCACATGTAATGACAATGGAAATTATTATTATTTTTTTTTTTCAAGTGATTTGACTCTAAAAAGACATGAAGATTTTGACTCCCAAGTGTATCAGGCATATTTTGCATGGTGATTCTTCTTCTTTGACTCCATTGTTTTCATTGGAAACAATTGATTAAACGACACAGCTTCTCTGTATGTTATTTAAAAATGCCATTTTTGGCGTTTGGCATTCATGTCCAAATATGGACTGCACAGTTCACTTAAAATGAGTGATAGTCTTTATTTGGCTAGAGTCAATTTGAATAGTCAAAGAACAAGCCTTATCAGTGAACCATCACAGCCTGAGCCAGAAGAAAATCACCATTTTTCATCTTCTCAAATTTGTTTGAGGAGAACATTAACTAGGAAAATCTCCTTTTGAATGTGAATATTTGCTTATTACCCTTTCACGTGCTGCTCTTTGAAGTCTAGTAGAGTTGTTTACTAGGCATAAGAAAGAAACAATATATCTGAATTCTAAAAAAAATCTGCAGAGAAATCTTTATAGACCAGACGTACGTAAAAAAAAAAATGTGCTAATGCAGCAAATACAAGATGAGGTACAAAAACCACTATTAATAATAACAAATAGAACATAGCACAAAAGTGTCATGGGAGGTGCGTTCCAAAATAATCACAGTAATGCCCCAGGTAAGAAAACAAACAGAGATAAATATAGTCTGCAAAATTACTTTGTTACTTACCCCCAATTGCTGTGGTGCACCCCATAGCCATCACAAGTCACATAATTATTTAAATGTAGTTTACTTGTCTGCAGTTAAAATCTCACTGGATCTAAGTACAAGTACATCAGTACCTGGAAGTCTCCAGATATTATTTAAGAGCAGACCTAAACAGACAGCATCATGAAGCTTGAAGGACTATCAAAACAAGTGCTGGAAAAGGTTTTGGAAAATGGAAAGTATCAATAAAGCTAAAGTCAGACAAGCAACCAAAAGGCAAAGGTAGCCCTAAGGTTACCTAGTGAAGCTACCATCATGAAAGTGAACTATTTGCCTTCTGTGTTTGCACACAGAGAAATGTGACCTCCGCATTTAACCCATCCGTGCAGTGAAACACACAAACCAGTGAACACTAGGGGGCAGTGTACACACTTGCCCAGAGCGGGTGGCAGCCCCAAACCACAGCACCCGGGGAGCAGTTACGGGAGTTAGGTGCCTTGCTTAAGGGCACCTCAGTTGTGTCTTGCCCTGGGTGGGGATCGAACCCGCAACCTTCCGGTCACAGGATCCCTAACCACTAGGCTATGGCTGCCCCCAATAATTAATGCGTTCATAGTGATAACTTCATCACCAAGCGGGATTCGAACCGATGTTTCGGCAGCTTCCGTGCACGCAATTATACCGGTGTGCTATCGGAGGATATCATTATGCTTTACACATTTTCTCAGGCTTAGAATACAAAATGTATAAATGTTCAAGGTGCTAAAAATGCAAGACATTAGTATTTTTGTAAAGAGGTGAAAGGGGAAATAAAAAAAGAGATTTTTTTAAGGCTAACAGGGAATATGAAGGCAAATAATCTACACTTATAGGACCTGATGCACTCTGCCTGATGCCACAGGTGTTAACACGATTAAAGATCATGTGGAGAATTTTAAACAAGGAACAGAGATGATAATGAGAAGGTATACGCTCCTGTTCTCCGCAGGGAAATACGAGCCTCCTGTGGAATGCGTATAATCAATCAGATGCTGCTTAGCAGGGGATAGAGAAACTGTATGCCACTCCTGCAGAGCCACAGAGCCATGCTTTCAAGCTTTCCTGCTCCAGAGCATCTAAGGGGCTTTCATAATGAGCTTTTGAGCAGAGAAATGCTAGAGCTGATTAGATCTGACTCATTTGCATTGCATGGATGCACTTTTTGTATTCAAATAAAGAAAGCAGATATTTGAAATTCAGCTTATGAGCACAACTTGCATCACATTGTTACATCACATGTCAATGATGCATAATGTTGTTTGAACTTGGTGAGCCCCCTGGTTTCTCATGAAATATCGAGCAGCACAGAGGAACCTCAAGCTGGAGTGCATCTTATGAACTGCTCTGTAAACATCATGCCTTTAGAAAAAGTGATTTACTACACATGCCATGCAGAATGTTAACACACTTCACTGGACTAGATTCTGCAAAAGCCAGGCTTAAAAATGAGATGATACATCAAACACATCAAACAACACATATCTACAGGACTTGCAGATGTTTGCCTCTGTAGCTATGAGGATAATGCAGCTAATAAGTAACAGATGTTCATGGCCTCCAGTTTAGCACCACGTCCAAACCATTAAACATTATCCCAAAGACACGGCTCTGTAACGGAATTTACACATAACCCCATTTATAAAATGTGTGACTTGTATTATCATAAAACTCACTTCTATAGTTTGATACTGTTGATGGCATGCCTTGTCTGCAGTGCATTCTCATATCAAATCCATCATTCTTAGTGTCCATCAGACTACACTGAATGTTTGAGGCACTGAATGTATAGGACTGGCAAGCTATAAGCTTCCATTAGCTACATTACCCTTGCAAACACCAGTGCAATGTTGGATGAACTGTAACTTGAAATACTAGAAGCTTTCTTCAGTTATCCCAGCTGCCGTCTGGCTCTCCAATCCCTCCAATCCCTATAGATCCTGTAATGTCACTGGGACCTGCTAAAACCTAAACAAATCCCAGAGGCAGGAACAGCAGGTGACCTCATCCATTGAAATGTGCTGCTACCACCCAGCAACACTTCATGACTGCCGTTCACATCGGAGAGCACGGGAAGTGAAGCAGCTTTCCACCTTGGCCTGCTTTTCTGTCGCCTTCTGCCGTCCACAATCACTCGCCAAGACACTGAATTCATTCACAGCCTTTTCCACAGAGTGCTTGATTTAGAGAAAGTGAATGAAAGAAAAATTCTCAAGTGGCCCATTAAAGCAGCAAGAGAGATCTTGTACAAGGAGGCTGACAGAATACTGTCGTATCAATCAGTGCTGTGATTGAGTGTGATCTACATAAAGCATAGATCTGAAAGAATGTCTGTCAAACATGACGTCCCCACATCCTGCCCACATACAGTGCCTTAGAGAGTAACAGCAAGTTAATACTTTATGAAGGACAGAAATAATAGAAATTAAATATGTAAAGGAAACGAAACGTTTCCCTGTGAATATATATTCATACGAGTGCAGGACAGTCATTTCCTTCATCAAACATTTTGACAATATAATGTAAATGAAACTGGTGTGAATCATAATGGAATCCTTTTAATACACCTCTTACTCCTGACTATAACACACACCCCTAAAACCAGTCTGTATAAAGAAAAAATGAAAAATCATTGGGTGAGTATATTAATGTAGCAGTTTATTTTACATTTCCATAAGGTTCACAACAGCACTGAAATTTAAAGTTCACCCTGAAAACCAGCAAATATAGTAACTGCTATGATGTAGTGATAACAGGAACTAGCTATTCACAGACCTTACACAACATTCAGTGTAAGTGAAAATAGAGAAAAAAATGAAACACACATTATAACATTAATAAATATGTTATTAATAAATAAGAAAGCTAATTATTGCCAAATTGCTGAGCAGCAAGTGGAATAAAAACACTTTGGGATCTACTGTTATAGGAAAATACTAAACGTTAGGTGGCTAAGCTTCATCACACTACCCTGTCGTTGATTATTGTTCCATAACAACATGCTCCCTAGTGTTTTTTTTTTACTTATATATTCCAAATGAGCATTTATCTGCTCAACATCCAGATAGTTTTGCTTTAACATTTGTCTTCTTTGTGTGGCAAGTGATTGCGGTGTAATTGTATCAAGAAGCAGGAAACATGGTTCCATCCATTAAAAATATTTTATTAACAATTCTAGAAGAAAAATACGGACAATAATAAAAGAACCATGAATATACACATAAACCAGGAACAAAAGGACGCGGGTAGCATTCAGAGTTTAGACTGACCAGTAAACAGGAGCTAGTGGAAAATTAGATATACCATGAAAGAGAAAACTCAAATCACAAATGCACACATCCACACACAACAGTAAAGATCTAGACCAGTGATGCAATCGGTTAAGGTGGCACACTACTCCCTGAAGAAACCATCCCCAAGCAACTCCACTTCTGGCAAAGACAGGAAATACATGTCAAGTCAAGTGGTTTCTATTGTCATTTTAACCATATACAGTGAAATGAAAAAACATTCCTCCAGGACCAAGGTGCTGCATAGAACAGTAAACTGAGGATGGGAGGAGGGAGATGTGCCATCCGCAGCCTTCACAGAAAGTAGAGACGCTGCTGGGCTTTCCTGGCTATGGACATTGAAAACTTCTTTGTCATAGGTATGATGGTGGTTGCTTTGAGACACATTGGGACGGTGGCACAGCTCAGGAAGATGTTGAAGATGTCGGTGAAGAAAAATGTCAGCTGGTCTGCACATTCCCTGAGCACTCTTCCAGAAATGTTGTCCAGTCTAGCAGCTTTCTGTGGGTTAACTCTGCATAGATTTTTTCTCACATCAGGGCACAACACCTAGTCGTTAGGAAGAGGGGTGCTCTTCCTCCCTGCCATGCGGTTCTGTGTCTCGAAACGGGTGTAGAAGTTGTTCAGTGCATCTAGAAGGAAGGCTTCATTGTCACAGACAGGTGCTATTGTCCTGAAGTTGGTGATGGCCAGGATGCCCTGCCACATGCGCTGCATGTCGCCGCTATCGCTATCTCTGAAGACCCTTCCTATAGTCTTTAGCAGAGCACACACCTCTGCAGTCATCCATGGCTTCTGGTTGGGACATGTGGTGATGGCTTTGGAGACAGTCACATCATCTATACACTTGTCGATGTCACTGATGACATGTACTCCTCCAAGTCTGTGGTGTTGCTATAGGTTACAGCCTTTTTAAACATCTGCGAGCCAGTGTGCTCAAAACAGTCCTGAAGAGCAGAGATGGCTCCTTCTGGCCAGGTTCTCACTTGCTTCAGAACCGGTTTTGATCGTCTGAGAAGCAGTCTGTATGCTGAAGTTTACATAACAGAGATCAAACAATTTGTAGGGGGCAAGTGGTTTAACAAACAAACAAAACTACAACAGTAGTTGACTAAATGTTAAAATACTAAACAAGGTGCCTACCCGATGTCTCCTGTGAGTTCACAAGGTTGTGGTTGTCTACAGAATTTTGGTGTAGAGAAGGTGCTGTTCTGTGTGTGATGCAGATAACGTAGATAACAGTTAGTTGTTAGTGGGATCGTTAACAGCAACATAGACGAGATTATCATGGTTGTAGGGAACGTTCTGGTTTCTGTGTGTGACCCAGATATTAGGTGCAGGATTGGCATCTTTCCTGTATTATTTAACTCATTGCCTAGTTGAACTAGTGACTGCTGTGAAAAGGGCAACTGACAACAGGGGAAAGACCCTGTGACTGCTTGGAAAGACAGCTGACAAAGGGAATAGACCTTAGTGGGGCTACCATGGGCTAGCAGCGGCAGCCAGGGTCAACCATGCGTATGCACCCATCTAAAGCTACGTTAAGGACAAAGAATGCAATACCCCAGGAGTCTGCGAGAACAGGGGTGGAAGATGACTCACAGGTGAATAACATGGTTATGGATTCTGGAACGGACTTGACTTTGAGATCAAACTTAGAGACAGGCAGGATAACAGGGGCAAAGCGATGCAGGTTTGTGTCTGTGGATGGAACAAGGTGATGTCAGTAAGAGCTCTCAGAATTCACCAAGGAGGTGCCTGGATGAAGGAGTGCAGGGGCCCCGCATTGGGCAATACTCATCACAGAATTGTGTAAGCCAGACGGGTGAAGTCTAGCGGCAGGTTACATACCACAGCTCACCGGATATCAATACCTCTAGCACTATTGAAGTGAGTTCCAGTGCACATCAGGGTGATCTGGAAGACTGGGAAAGAGAATGGAACTGGGAAAAGACTGAAGGTGAGATGGCCAGGTGCAGGAGATAAGGTAGCATGGATGAGTGTTAATAACAAAGGTATAATGGCTGGTTTAAAGGGCATGGCAGAGAGCAAGCTGAATAGGATAGGTATGTTTATTTATGAGTATGGAATGGCAAGATTTGGTAACTTAGAGAGGATGGAAAAAGAGAAGGTGCTATACTGTGTGTGATGCAGGTAACGTAGTTAACAGTCAGTTGTTAGTGGGATCGTTAGCAGCAACATAGGAGAGATTATCATGGTTGTAGGGAACGTGCTGGTTTCTGTGTGTGACCCAGATATCAGGTGCAGGATTGTCATCTTTTCTGTATTATTTCACTCAGCAGCTATGGAATAAGCACCAATAAACAAACACACAAAGCAAATGAAATCGTTTACAGTTGACCAAATAGCTAAAAACACTAGTTATCAGCAAAACAAAAAAGCCTTACCGAAAAACTTACAAAACACAGCTAAGTCGACAGAGACTAAAAGGGACTAAACTGTTCTCTAGGTAGCCGAGATAGTAGGCAACCAACCCTTTACTATATGAAACATGATGCAATTAAATCAGAAGGAAATGGGTGGACACCAATAGTGATCTGCAAGAAGCCAATCTCCAAGGGAAAGTGTCCGCCATAAAAGGAGCTAAAAAATTATAAGAGACTAACAAAATAACATTAAAGGATAAACAGGGAAAGAAAATAAATTAGATGAAGGCTCCCATACCATGACACTGATGGAAGTTAGGGAAACAGAGCATGCACTTGGCATCAGGCAAAACTCATAAAAGGATTATCAAAGATTAGGAAATGATTGGTCATACAGCCCCGGATAGACCAGACAGGAATACAACACCTATCCATTCTGCCACATTTGTACATACACACTGTTTGCTGTGAATGCTTTATCACAGTCTGTACTGAAAAGCACAGCTGCTCTCCTGCTGTGTTTTGAGTGGACATGGCAGAACTCCCTCTACCTCCCCTGAGGACACCTCGGCCACTGGTCAGGTTATAATAAGGTGAGCGATCTGCACTTCTTGCCTTTTTTTGTAATTTCATGAAGTCCCCTCTGTTTCGATAAGCCTCTCGGAGTGCTCCAGGAGAAATGGGAAGCGCACCTCAGCCTCAGAATATCAACGAGTGCTCCTGACCAGCGGCAGCTGGAGGGGATGTCTGAGAATGAATAATGAACTGATGAGCAGCTGAACACTTTTCTTGGCTGGCTGTCACACACAGAAAATGTCACCAGGCATAAAAAGTGCAGAGTTTGCTCCACAAGTGCACATTGTCATGCTCTGTGAGAGTAAGAGAGAGTGGACATCGGAATACAAAGGCACACTAAGTCCCACAGGATGTTAAAGTCCCGAGCTAATGTTCTTGACATGGAAAGACTTATACATTTCATGCTAGTAATGATCCCTTGCTGTCCTTACTCTAAGGCCTAGATTCACTAATCAGATTTAATGGAATCACTTTAAAGATCCAGAAACCCATACATTATACATTATCGATTCTCAAGTTCAAACTACATTTGGTAACTTTTTATGAAGTTTCAGTGACTACATGAGCTACATATTGTCCTCCTTTGATGTAAAGTGATGCATGGCTAATCCTAAGTACAGCTTATGTATGTTTCTAAAAGATCTGTGTCATGTCATTTTCAACTGTAGCTTGAACAGTTGCTTTTAGAAATGCTGGCCTAGCAAGTGAAAGCTAAACTAGTGAGCAAACGCAATAGTTACAATATGGATTATATGACATCACCACATAAGATTAACTCTGTCCATCACACCCATATCTGGGTCTTTCCCAAACTGTTGCTTAAAGTTGGTGGCACACATTTTGTATAGAATGTCTTTGTATGCTGAAGCTTTATAGTTTTCCTTCACTGGAGCTAAGGGGTACAAGCATGTTCCAATATGACAGTGCCCCTGTGCACAAAGTGAACTAGACATGATTTGCCAACGTGAACTAGACATGGTTTGCAGAACTCCAGCAAACCATTTGGATTAAAATGCTGCCTGTACCCCAGCCCCCTCACCCAACATAAGTGACTGACTTCTCTAATACTGATATGGCTGAATGAATGGTTATTCAGCCATGCTCCAAAATGTAGTGGAAAGCCTTGCCAGATTAGTGGAGGTTATTAAAGCATTCATATAACAGCAAACAGGGGACTAGATCTGGAAGTGAATGTTCAAAAAGCAAATGGCCATGAATTTTAGGCCATATAGTGGGCTTGCTTATGTAATTCTTCTAAAGTTTTACAGTGTGCAGTATGAAAAGAAAAGTGTCATCTAAGTAGTAAAGCTACACAGACCCACTATAAATCATTGCTGTGATGACATTATCTTTGTATTTTTGTCATGAGACCATATTTAATATACTTAATATTAGGGATGTCGAAGTTAACACGATAATAACGCAATAACGTGATCTCAAATTATCGCGATAAAATAAAATAATGCCATTAACGCAAATTCTAATTTGGCCCTGCGATTCACCCGTAGTTCATGTTGAGGCTTGTCGCGCACTGCTTCAG
>JAOVVF010000019.1:18568765-18583418 GCA_028565595.1 Duopalatinus emarginatus
TAAAAATGCGATTAATCGCGATTAACTATATGAAATTCTGAGATTAATCGCGATTAAAAATTTTAATCGTTTGACAGCCCTACTTAATAAACGTAAGCACTTTTGTTAATTTTAAGATACCTGTCCCATAGAATTACTTAGCAGTTTTGAATCAAAGAACTTTTCGAGAGTTGGACACCATATTCTTAACAACAATCTATATTCATGTTAAAATATTAGGGCTTTGAGTTTTGTTCTCAGCTGGGTGATATGATGATATAATATTAATATTATGATAAATCGTTACAGTGTGCTTTTCTGTGATATCCTTCATATTGTCATTTTGCTTGCATAATAAGCATGTTAATTTAATCTTTCCATTTGTATCATGGTAGCACAGGTAGTGTGTGTGTTACACAGCTCAAGAGTTCTGGGGTTTGTGGGTTCAAACCTTGCTCTGGTCCCTGTCTGTGAGGAGTTTGGTGAGTTCTCCTCTGTGTCTGTGTGGGTTTTCTGGGCTCTGGTTTCCTCTCACCTCCTAAAAAACACACATGGTGTATCTCTTGGTGTGTGTGTGTGTTTGTATGTGGTACCCTGCAATGAACTGGAGTCCTGTGCAGGGGGTATTTTACTCAGTAATTCCAAACTGTGACCCTGATGAACTAAGTGAATAAGTTAATGACACTGACATTTATATAATTTTCAAACTTTTCTCTTTTTCAATGTTAGCATATGAATATAAAAAAGGAACTATATTATTTTGTTTAGTAATAAAATTATTTAAGATTGTTATTTACGTATATTGTGTATTGACCATGATGCTATCTATTGTCAATACACAAAATGTGCTTTGTCTAAGCACGCTTTAATGAAAAGTGTTTTATGCCAGTAACTGCAAAACAGCATCCCTATGCTAAATTTGTTCTGCCACTGAGAACTACTATTTTTCCTCGAACAGTGTTCATCAAAAACAAGAAAGTGCCTCTTGTGTGATTACCATAATTGGTATACTTAGAGGTTTTCATCTGTTGCATTTAGCTGAGTCTTTTATATTCACTCAAAACAGGCAACTAAGAGGAGTTCATTGTGTGGCCCAGTCATTGCAGATGATTGGCATAAGGACGAACATGCTAACAATGCTACATTGTGGAAATAAACATACCTCCTTGGGTTGAGAGATGTATTTAACTGTATTTAACTGTCTATTGTTATCCAGCTTATAACATTCTTTTGTGATGTATCTGTGGTGATGCATTTGCAAAGTCCAATTCTGTCTGCATATTCAAGAGAATAGAAATTGAATTAGCCGATTAGGATTTTATGTTCTTAATCTTTAATCAGTCTCTTTCTTCCTCTCAGCATAGCATCTCACACCTCCCCACTGTCTCTCAAGATCCTGCGTGATGGAGCAAGCAGACATGCTTTGAAGAGAGACAGTGTCTCTATAGCACAGAAAATCAATTTCCCATTGACCCTGAGTTCTGCTGCTGAAGCATGTGCTTTGGTTGGACCAGCCAAGGATGCAGCCCAGTACACAATGAGCTTGCAGCTATTTATGTGGCCTCTCTACAAAGAACTACCAACTCCATTTCTCTGCTTCATTTTGCTCTGTGAAAAGAGCACACAAAAAATAACTAACCTTACTTTGTTCTGGAGAGGTGGAACTTCTCAATCTCCTAAATTGGTATGTGTTCTTTAAGACTGTAGCTGTTTCTGCTAAAAGCCCGTGCCCCTAAGGCCTTATCCAGCTCCCAGTACCGAGGCACAATCTGACTTCATTTACCTTTCTGTCAGCAAGTGATGGGGTAATTGATCTTTCACTGGAAGGTTTTAAAGATCTGGGGTTAGGGCAGTAATATTATATTGCCAGTTTGCTTCTGTTCAGCCAATTTTCAGTTAGATGCCTCAGACAAACTGCTGAACAGACTCAACTCAACAAAACGAGGTCATCAGTCAGACACAGGACTTGTCTATGTTGTCACCTATCTGTAATGGTGGATAGGTGACCACTTAGGAACCAAACACAGTAAAGGAGCATTTTCTGTTTGTTGATTTTATTGTTCAAAGGTGTGCAGTTTTGTGAACACTGCTGAATGAATGTGGCCCTAATGCTAATAGTAGCTAGTTAGCTCGCCAGATTTCTTCTGGTATCTTTGTAACAGTTTTGACTATTGCAATCAGTGATTATGGATGCAAGCTTAAACGTAATTAGTGACCAAAAAAACTTTATTCAAAATGCATTTCCTTATACCACAACTTAATTAACTTATTAAACGTCTTGATGACTTATACTTTTGATATGTTATAGGTTCTGTAGTAACAACTCATTCACTGGGCCTTGTATTGTAGATGCTCCATGTAAAAGATTAAATTTTAAGGTAAGCCTATGGCAAAGGTTTCTGTAAGAGGACTTACAGGACTAAGAGGACTTTTTTCTTTTGTTTTTTTTTTTGTTTTTGTTTTGACAATAAGAGCCAGAGGCAAATCTATAACTTAAAATTTTCTGACACAAGAAAGTATTCAGGACAGATGAGTTTATTATGCATTCTGAGTCGCTTTTCTACTCCCCATCCTCGTAAAAAGTAAATATTGGTGTTACTATGGACTTCCTCCTCTGATCTCTCTTATCAACTGGGTGTTTCATCATGCAGACTCTCCACACAGATAATGTTAAGTATTTTCTGTGCTACCCTGTGTATACTCTACAGGTGGGAATATATTTGTATATGTGTGTGTGTGTATGTGTGTATGGCACCCTACAATGGATTGGCACCCTGTCCAGGGGTATTCTTGCCATGTGATCAGCGATTCTGGATGGGCTCTGACAGATAAAGTGGATAAGAGAATGACAGACTGATGTTGTAAGGAAGGCAGCTGGCCCTAATGGACTGCTTGGCTATGTGGTTAGGACCTGTGCTAAGCAGCTGGCCGGGGTCTTTACTGACATTTTTAATCTGTCGCTGGCCCAGGCAGTAGTCCCTACTATTCAAGCATTCAAGCGCTTCAACCCTCAATGACTTCCGTCCTGTTGCACTCACCCCTATCTTCACCAAGTGCTTCGAGAGTCTAGTTCTCTCTAAAGTGAAGTCCTGTCTACCTGGCACATTGGATCCTCATCAGTTTGCCTATATCGTCACAATAGGTTTACAAAGGATGCCATCTTCACGGCACTCTATACTGCACTGACTTTCCTAGACTGTGACAACTCCTACGTTAGGATGCTGTTCATTGACTTTAGTTCAGCATTTAACACAGTGATCCCCTCCAAGCTGATTTCCAAACTCAGCCAGCTCGGAATCAGAGCATCACATTGTAATTGGATACTGGACCGCCTGACTGACAGACCTCAGTCTGTTAAGTTAGACAAGCTCTCTTCCTCCTCCATCATCCTGAACACCGGTGTACCACAAGGATGTGTGCTGAGCCCTATTCTGTATTCACGGTTCTCCCATGACTGTGTTCCTGTTTATGGCTCTAACTCCTTAATCAAGTTTGCGGATGACACCACAGTGATAGGCCTGATCAGAGGCAACAACAAGACAGCCTACAGGGATGAGGTATAGCACCTGACTACATGGTGTGAGGACAACAACCTGGTGCTGAACAAAACCAAAGAGATCATCGTGGACTTTAGGAGGACTAGGAGTCAGGCCCACTCCCCCATCTATGTGAATGGAGATATGGTGGAACAGGTGTCTGGCTTTAAGTTTCTTGGCATTCACATCTCTGTGGATGTCTCTTGGACACTTAACACCTCAATTCTGGTTAAAAAGGCACAACAGCGCCTTTACTTCCTATGGACCCTCAAAAAGTTCACCTGCGCTTAGGGATATTATTGGACTTCTATCGCTGTACCATCGAGAGCATTCTCATAAACTGCATCTTAGTGTGGTATGGCAACTGCTCTGCATCTGACCGTAAAGCGCTCCAGCGGGTGTTGAAAACTGCCCAACGCATCACTGGCACTCAGTTACCCACAATTGAGTCCATCTACCACAAGCGTTGCCTGGGTAGGGCAAGGAACATTATTTGTTTCTCATCCTAACTACGGACTTTTTAATCTCCTACCATCTCGTAGGCATTACAGGAGCCTCAGCTTCCACACCAGCAGACTCAGAAAGAGCTTCTTTTCTGAGGCTGTAATGTTATTGAACTCAGTTATCACAGTCACTTTAACTACGTCATTTTAATTACATACTGTACTTGTTGTAATGATGCAATTTTCATCATAACTGTATATTTGCACAGCCTCAGACTGCACTATTCATACTTGCACTATGTACATACTGTATGTGTACATTTATATTATATACATACACTATTTTCTGCTGTCTGTATTACTTACTTCACTTACTCTGTGTATAATATGTGTATATATATATAGATAGATACATCTATCCATCCACAAACATATATATGCATATTTATTCTCATACAGTATTTACACTGTAAATAATAACCCTGCTTACCTATGTATATAATGTTCACATTCTGTAAGCATTATTCTCTTTACTCATTCCCTGCACTTTATCTGTAAACAATAATGGTAGTAATACTGTATTTTGCACTTCTGGTTAGATGCTAACTGCATTTCATTGGCTGTGTACCTGTACTCTGCACAATGACAATAAAGTTTAATCTAACCTAATCTAATCTAATCTAATCTAATCTAATCTAGTCTAATGTAATGTTTAAAAATGGCTTTTTAATTAATTTTTGTGTAAGGTACAAAATTTTTTTTTGCCTAATGTGTGACTCTGGCTGTCACACAGCAATAACTGAACTCTCTTTCTCTTATACACACACACCTACACCTTTTGTGAACATGACTAAGAGAGGCCTGCGAGCATTTTTGCAGCTAAGGATCATAATTGATTCCTAATCGATGCACAGGCTATAAGTGTTATGCATTGTGGCAGCTTGACCTTTACAAGTTACAGACTGAATGTGTGGCAGACGTTAGCCGTTAGCCATGATGAGTTGAACTGCATTTCTACACTGGAAAAGCTGCTTCGAGGGTAACCACTGCCATGCATAATTAGATTTTCGCTAATAGCTTTTCTCCTCCATAATTACTGATTGTATTTCATTTTAATATTCTGGATGACAAATCCGATGACCATACTGAAGCTGTCAGGTGGTGTAATGAATTTTGGGCCTTGTGTTCAATTACAGGCGCGTGCATCTATTAGAAATTCAAATGTTGTCATATAGCGTGACTTAATTAACAAGCTAATGTTGCACACATGCTAATAGAGGTGAACTGTGGGCCAGATTGTCACTAACCCAGTGTGTCAGAGGCTAGTATTCAAGCCACACAAAACTTTTGCTGTAGTTTTAAAAGCAAGCTAGGCTTTTAATTAAATCTAGTTTATGAAATTGGTACTAAAATGCAAATGAATGACACCATGATTAACTCAAAATATTGTATTGTATTGTATTGTATGTAATTAATACGTTTTTCCACAGGTAGTGCATGCTACACAGCTCCAGCGATCTGGGTTGTGGGTTTAAACCTCTCTCTGTCTATAAGGAATTTGTTGTGTTCTCCCCTTGTCCGTGTTGGTTTTCACCAGGTGCTATGGTTACTTCCAATTCTCAAAAAAACATACTGAATTGCCTTAAGTGTAAGTGAATGAGTGTGTGTGTGGTTCCATGCTAATAGCATTTGGATTTTAAGAACTAGTAAAATTTGTTCTTTTTCTTTCTTTTTAATTAATTATTAATTAATCAATTAATGTGGAATAGTACAAATATTTCATAAGGGTGAATGTGTGTATGGTTAACAAAAATTTATTTTTTTATAATCACTAGGCATCTCATAAAAGAATGTTTCAAGCATGAATCTTAAATCTATTATATTATTTAATGTTTTCAGTAATTAATCTGAAACCTGCTCTTGTTTAAAATGCCATAAAATAGCTTAAAATACTTAATACTTAAAATATTTCATATACAATACATATTAAATATAGTAAATATAATTAAACACTCCCCCAAACCTGGAATCACCCACAAAAAATTAACATCTCTGCTGCTATAATTGACATCATGCAAACAGGCTGATAAAGTGTACTGCTTCTGACGTGACTTTGATTTGCATAAAAATAATTAAAATATCACACCTACATCTTGCTTGCCTTAGAGGCGTGCTAAGCGGAGAGCTGATCTGTTCAAGCTGCTGCCTCTGTCTTATCTCCCCTTCTTCCCACATAATTGCCCCAGTATTTTTCCCCTCTCTGTGATTGAATTCATCAGGCCTGCTTTGTGTGTGACTCACCAGCTTTGAGAGGTAAGGGTGCGAAGCTGCTTATTTATATTTATGAATTCAGAGTGTTTGCCCTAGTGTGAAATAATAGGTCATTCCAACACTACGTGGAGTGTGGAGGCTGAATTTCAAATGGGTTTCCAGTCTCGCACCGCTGAGCTCTATGAATGCTGAGCACACAGGGTGGTGGTGGAGGAGGAGATGGAAAGGGTGGTGGGTTGTACTGTTCATAAGTATGAGTTTAAAAGGCCCGAGAGGGAGCTTATATGAGACTAGCCTTGTTCCGGTCACTGGCTTTATTATTAAGAGTCATGGTACAAGTGTAGTAGCCTCCAGTGGCATGTTCCCGGTGCAGCACAAAGCTCGAGTCACAATTCAGATTTATATTCAAAATGTGTACATGATAAAAAAACTAACTGATACAGAGCATACATTTACCTCAAACAAAGCTTATTACTGCACATACTGGTAAAGTCCATTCTTCTAAATAAAACTGTTTGTACAAATCAACAATAATTTCTTTTGATCCTACCTCTGCTGTTAGATATATTAATGCTGTTAGATTCATAAAAGTTAGTGCTTTCCCACAAAAACAGGTTGTCAGTCCATCATAGGGCAGAAACACAGATACACAGATATTCACAGACACAGTCATTTGCCTGACAACATGTCTTTAGACAGTGGGTGGAAACTGAAGTACCTGAAGGAAACCCATGCAGACACAAGAACATACAGAAAGGATCTTGGTCATCCCAGCCTGGTCTATCTTTCCTCTGCGCGACTGTGGCAAATCTAACTATTAATTAACTAACTAATATAATTTAACTATTATAACTTTTAATTTTAACTATTAATTTCTTAAATAGCTATAAAATTCTATCTTCCTGTCTTACATCCTATTATGCAGGTTGTACTCCTGTGTGTTTGTGTGTGTGTGTGTGTGTGTGTGTGTGCATGCGTTCAGGAGTGGGTGGCGGTGAGTAGGGGTTTATTCGTTCTTCTTCATGCCTTGCCGAGGCTCCTGTGCTCTGTGACCGACTCTGACAACACTCTGTGCCCTGTGCCAAGAAACGCTCTGGCTTGAGCACGCACAGCTGCTTACCCGAACTTCCCACCTGTGCGGCCTGTCACAGAAAGACAAACAACATGGAGACAGACTGAAGTGAGCCCTGCAGACCTGTCATGAAGAAATAAAAGGGAGATTATTCCCAAGAAGTGAGGTCTTTAATGAGATAATGCATCATGCATCTGAGATACCTCTGTTAAACTGTACACTAAATACAACTGTACACTAAAATATGAAACTGAACAACTGGGCCAATAATTACCGATATGCCATGCAGAGATAGTTCTTATATTTCTGAAATATTTTACATGACAGTGAAATGAAGCAATATTTAATAGCTTTCATTTAATTTGCCACAATGATGTTTTTAAAATCGGATTTTGAGGCTATTTATCTAACCTAGAATCAGGCCTTGTGTGGCTTGAGCAGAACTGTAGGTTTCTTTAAGGCTTGTTAACACCTTTTAATACTGCTCTTGCTGATTTCCTCTTGCAGATTTTAGATTGTTAACTTAATGGGCCATCCATTTTCTTAGCAAGATGGCAATATTTAAAAGACAGCGACTAATGATCTGATCCCTGTTGCCACATTTAAGACCCTTCAGGCTCTTTAGAGCGGAGACAATGCCAATGACTGATGAGTTTTTCTCGGAGTTTTATCTCTAAAGGTTCACTGGAGTCTTATAAATGTCTGAGTAGCTTTACTGGCTTGACTCTAAAGCCTACACTGAAAGCCTACACTGCTTACATGCTGAACACCGCTTATAGAATATGAACAGAATTTAAAATGTTAGTTTAATTCTGGGGCCGTTTTGTAGTGAGAGTAAGCTTTCACAATAAACCATGTAGTGGAACCAGCTACCATATATTCTCTTTTGTTTATTTAGTTTATTTTGTTTTCTATATTCACTTTACTCTGGCCTTATTATCAGCCTAAGGGACAGTGAGGAGTCAAGAAGGCTCCTTTACGATGTACAATGTAATGACACTTTGTTTAGATAAAGCCTTTTTTCACACCATGGATGCTCCGTGTCAACAGCTCTGGTTTGCTTCACACCTTAACATGTTCCAATCTTATCAGGCCTGTTCTACTGTACAAAAGAAGACCAGACAGTTGAACAGCTTGGGACTAATAATAAAGGAAGATAAGAACCATATTCAACCACTCTTCCCTGTCTGGGTCAACACTTCGAAGCCATCGATAGCTAGAACAATCTTCACATTCTTCTTTAGCACCTATTGTATACCTAGTACAAAGTAAACACAAATGTCTGTACTCAAGCAGCAAGTTCATCCTTTCAGTGAGTGTGATATGTGATATTGATGCTTGCATATATTAGTTGTAACAGTTGGTGAAAATAGTATGTAAGGCATGTCCAAATAGAATTCAAATTTCAAGAGAATTTTTGACCTATTTAAAGGTCCAGTTTTACTAACATCTCACTGCTAAGGTACAACATAGAATGCAATTACATACCTTAACCACTAAACCACACTAAATCACAAGACACACCCCTTTGTATGACATATCATGTTACCAAGGAAGCTGATTGGCTACTGGAGAAAGAATTTCCATATGGCACGAAATTTCTCCAGGATGAATATGTGAGGAACAGTAATAAAAAAAAAGGAGGAAAGTGGGAGGCTAAGCAACGAAGCGAAGCAAGAGGTTCGGGTTCCCAGAGATCCAAGAATTCTACAGTAACTGTTCCAGCTTCAAGATCCTCCAAGTGTGCACCTAAAACTTCGAAAGACTCGAACGTACCTTGTAACAGTAGGTACGAGAAAACAAGGGAACCCTGAGAACTAAGCCTCCGTCTTATTTATTATTTTACAGCTTTGCTTTAACCCAAGAAACACGCTGGTTATATCTTTTGTTTGGTTCACCTGAAGATAGCTAGTGGTTAGATCGACTTGCGCGGCCAGCAACTGGTCTATACCATTATCAGTTTTCTTAACTCAACTCATTGGCTGCAAGAGAAGCTGACCACCTATGAGACCAACACCACTGCTGACCACCTCACCACCTGGCTCATATGGGCCATGATCTGAGTAACTGTCTGGAGTACTCTAATGCAAACACCCGCGCTGGTGATACCACGTGTCACTTCACAGCGTGGAGACCACAAATATTCGCCAGACATTCTCCACTCCCGATCACCAACGGCAGCCGCGAACAACTGCGTGAGTGAAAGCAGATTTCATGTCTCTCTCTGGGTCTCAGCTTCTGACCATTACCGATCGTTAATTATCTCTGTTTAATTCCAAATTCTCATCACCCTTAAAGTTAGTTCCTAATACTCATTAGTTCTCTGCCAAGTCATAGACACACACGCACACATACACAAGCACACCCACACACACAGGCCTATTCCCATCTATCCACACACACACACACACACACACACACACACACACACACACACACACACACAAACAAACACACACAGCCCTCGTCAAATGTAAGATATTGTATCTTAAGTTTGTAATGGTATCGGTCAACCCATTTTAGCAGTCTTCTTGAAAGTTGTTTAAATAAATTCCACTGTATGCTAATAACCCAAGTCGCGTTCAGATTTCTTTCATCGTGAAATCATGAGTTTTAGATTTGAGATTGAAAGAGGTTACCTACACAACCTTATGTTAAATAAAGTCTCTTTATTTTATCATTAAAAGTGTTGGTGCCCCATCTTGTCTAGAGAGAATATTAGACTAATTAAACCAATTTTACTACAACCATCAAAAACAAAGACAAATGTAGGATGTTTTACACATAACCTAACCCTATCTATTCTTTATTGCATTGTACAATACACACACACACACACACACACACACACACACACACACACACACACACACACACACACACACTGCTGTTAGTCTTAAAGAAAAAAAATACTGAAAATATTGAGAGACCTCTGATTAAAACGGACAGGTTTATGTATTGTTCAAATTGTTTATAGACCTGTAATATATACATAATCTCCAAGATTAATAAAACCACTGGTTTGATGTCTTTCATTTCTTAATTGCCTCTAAATGAGGGTCAACTATTGTGCCCATGTCATCATCCTTATAAATTCTGTTCAATAAAAACTTGCTGTTTTCTCATTACACTTTCAAAAGATGAACAGTAATTTTCAATGTAAAATACCACAGAAGCCGTGCAGGAATGGCTTGACTTTTCCGGGGAAAAAAAGCATTATGCAGTTTATTGTTATTATTGTTTATTTAACTTCTTGACCCAATCGAGTTGCAAGTTGGGGCAAACAAACAAATACCATGGAGGTATTGCTCTTAAAAAATTGCTCTTAAAAATGAATCTTGTTAGTGAGCTAGTATGAGGAGATTTATGATGTGTTCAGTAAAAAAAAATAAAATAATAATAATAATTGCCACTGCTGATTACTTTCAGTGTGACTGCATACACTCAAGTCTCAGCTTGAATTCTCTTCTTTTTTCTGCCCCCAGAGTGAGCAGTTGACTCACCCCCTCACACACTGCTTTATCCTGATCAGATCATGGTGTGTCCGAATTCTATCCTGGTAGGACTGGGTGAAAGGCAGGATGGGACACCAATCCATCACAGGGCAGCATCTATACTCATTGACACCGACTGACAATCTAGTCTATATATAGTGTATTTATCTGCAAAAACAACAGCTGTTTTACTCTTGTGAGAAATGTTTCTCATGCTGTAGCAGCTAACAGAGTCAGTATTACTGTATCACAGCGAGTGCAGGTGTTAATCTGGTGGCCACTTCACCGTACTTCCATCATCTGTTCATCATCCCTCACAGCTGTAGCAGCATGGTTCAGGAGGCTGGAGCAGATCCACATTCAACCTTTTTCAGCGCAGCACAATGAAACTAAATGCTGGAGACTCCATTAAGGGCCTCACGTGGTCTGCGGAATAAAAGATCCTGAGTGCTCGAGGGCTAATTAAGAGCCTGCAGCTGTGCCCGTCCTGATAACCAGCATCATGATGCATTTGTAAGGCCACTGACACTGCCATCATGTCTATCTGACTTTGCTGGAAGGTACGGCTTTGGAAAGGCCACACGGGTGGTGTAAGCTCTGCATGCACAGTGATGGACACCTCACATGCAGATTTTTGAGTGCCATAATGCTGTGATCTTTGTTTGTTTCCCAGTGCAGTTGCCTAACCCAAGCAGCCCAAGAGATGCACTCATTATTCACATTGTCTTTCAGTCCATAGAGGCTGTACATGCAGATGAACTGACTGCAGCCAATCCTCTGCTTTGTGCCTGAATACAAACAATTACAAATGTGATGCTAATGAGTCACTGTCAGTTTTAAAATTCTGATTTGGCCTGAAAACTTGAAAAGCACAAGCAAGGTGAATGACAAGGAGAAATACAAATGAGTAAGAAGCACAACAGTCAGATTTTAAGATGTCAGAGATATTTCAGTGAGATGCTTCTACACTGTGTATTTTCACACAGTCACTGAGTATTACACAATTGCATGTGTAGCTAAAACCAAAAGTTAAACCTTGTTACAAATGTGCCTGGTCTCATATCATTACATATATGTGTAAAATCACTAAAATAATGTACACTAAGCAAGTTACTGAATAAATGTTGTAGTAGATATGCATGGTACATACACTACTGCTGGGCCATAGCTAGCCTGCTAAGTACCAGACATTTCTGTCAGCTGAACATCTTGAATCCAAATTATTTGCAAATAAAGATCCACACTAAACATACATAAACATACACTTGCATATTAATCTGTATAATTATACTTTATTGTTTATTTTTTCTTTTCACTTTGGTTAATCATTTTCTACAAAGGAACTCCTTATCACTGAGTGGTAGTGGTGCGGTGAGGTTTAGCCATCTCTTCCCAGAATCAGAATCAGACTTTATTGGCCAAGTATTCTCACACATACAAGGAATTTGATGTTGGTTATACAGATGCTTGCAGTGCATAGCACTATGTATATAGCAAATATAATAAGGACAGTTTTATAGACACACATATTCACATACAAAGACCAGTGTATGCACTATGTTTAGTGTTCTCCACCTAGATATTTTAGCAACATTTCAGTCCTGTAGTCGGTCAATATACACTTTGCTCAAACCGATTAGCTTCCTAATACCATCGTCTAGACCATCGCAATCATCTAATAGATCTCTAACTGGCCTACTTAAGTCTATGCTATAACTCAGCACAACTGCATTCTATAGCTCCATTGCATTCTGGGACTGTGAGTCCAGAGTTTTCTCTAATGTCTCCATTATTGCTTTGATTCTCATTATTTTTAAAATTCTCATTAATATGACATTGCCTGTAACTGAAAAAGAGTATGTAAGAGTAGAAACCCATGTTTTCTTAAGGCATGAACAGCAAAATCAGACCCTTATCTGACTAATTTTCTCTCTCCTATTAAACATTATAACTGTGATAACAATAACAATAGCCCGTTGTGATGGCAGGAACTTTAACTTTTTACTCTAAATTGTAGCCCATTAATTATGGATAAAATACTTGTTAAGTAACGGGTACCAAAAAACTAAGTAAACAGAATGTAAAGGGTGTAATAGTACAAGTATGTGGATACAAGGCACCCAACTATGATCCCGAATCCACTGTACTTCTAAGCATAATTATAGATTACAAAAATTGCTTTAGACAGTGTACTTAAGTCCAAGTTACAGGAAAAGACCAGGTACTACACTACACCTACAGCATACTTAGCATTAATGTACACTTCGAGTTATACAATGTTTTATAATATTTCTAAACTTACTGGTGTAATGTTCCCCGCTAAAATATTAAAGTCTGCAGAGTGCACATTTACTTCATTTTCTGCATTGTTAAAAGCATCTTAAATAAATAAAAGGAATGGTATGTGCTGAGGAACTATAGTACGAGGATGATGACTTAAAAGTAGAGCTGATGAGCTGATGAAGCAGGAAGAAGGGAAAGACAACAGTGATGCACATTCCCTACTATACCCATGTGAGCAGATACACATACATATATAATTACTCAATACATAGACTAAACAGTGTGTAAAATTCCCAGAAAGTACTCAATATTTATTATTTAGGTGAGTCATATCCCCAGAATCTAGTTTAGCTAGCACAGCAAATACATAAAGCTCAGCTAGTTCTTGTGATGCAAATAGATGGCAATGTCCTTCTGTGGATGTGTAAAAGAAAAATAAATTCAAAATAGCAGTTGCATTATTTTTTATTAAATTATTTGTAAATGACCTATTAATAATAACTTACATTTACATGTATGGCATTTAGCAGATGGTCTTATCTCAAATGACTTACCATGCCTTGTCATTTATTTGGAATATCCAAAGCTAATGCTAATAGACCAGAATTCAAAGCACTAGAAGCCAGGATAGTGCCAAAAATGAGCCATTCAGTACCCAATATAACACTTGCCAAAAGTCCTAAAGCCTGAATGTAATCCTAAACTATGCAAAACCTGTAAGGAGAACAAAACTATAAATGCAATATTCAAATACAATACTCAGTGGTCAACTTACTTTTACTATCATACTTTCAAGTAATTTTTGTAATAATTATGTATAATTAGGCTTAGAAGTACAGTGGATTCAAAATCATAGTTACATGCCTTATTTGTAAAATGTAAGATACCTCTAAGATATCATTGTGTCGGGGGAAAAAAAAGGAAACAAAATGGCTGATGCATCTCTCCAGCTTCTGGGATAATTGCTCACATCTGCTGCGCCCCTGGAGGTGCACTATATAAACTCTGTGCTTCAACTAAGACAATGCAAAGTAATCAGATTTCTTGAGAGCCATTACTAAGTCTTGCTACTTGTTTTTGTATATCTGGCATTTTGACTGTGTTCAGTTTTTAAAATTTTTGCTCTTACCTTCTCTCTGATATTCTGTCTGCCAATTGTCTGCTTTGTACCTTTGCCTCTGCCTTGTGTTCTGGATTTGTCTGCCTGTTCTAATAAACAACTCTGTGGTATTCTGCTTTATTCTCCACATGTGTTCCTTATACAACACACACATGATAAGCAGCAACAACAACAGCAATAAGA
The DNA here is from genome assembly GCA_028565595.1 of Duopalatinus emarginatus. Classification (NCBI taxonomy): domain Eukaryota; kingdom Metazoa; phylum Chordata; class Actinopteri; order Siluriformes; family Pimelodidae; genus Duopalatinus; species Duopalatinus emarginatus. Next base: position 18,583,147 of record JAOVVF010000019.1, read on the forward strand.
ATAAACAGTTATTAATTATAATATTTAATATTTATTAAAATAGTGAAATGATACATAACTGACCAATTTTGCCTTACCTTTAAGGTTGAATGAAGAAATTATCAGAAATCTGTATATTTATAATACTACTACTACTACTATTAATAATAATACTAATAATACTAATACTACTACTACTACTATTAATAATAATACTAATAATACTAATACTACTACTACTACTAATAATAATAATAATATTAATACTAATACTACTACTACTACTAATAATA
>JAOVVF010000019.1:18598767-18646042 GCA_028565595.1 Duopalatinus emarginatus
ATCTTGTATCTCGCACATGGAATCCAACTACAATATTAGCTCAGAATTTCTGGTCTAAACCTTAATGGCCTACAACAACAACAAATAATGGGTATAAATAAAATAAATAACATCAAGTAGCTTTGAATATCAAATAAAAATCTTTTCCTTCCAGCTTAATTGGTACTAAATAAAATGGCGCCAAAATGACGGAAAAGAAAACATGCTTCAGTTAAGCTTTAATTACCAGCTATATCCACCATTTTAACATAGAACATAAATATGCTACTCTACCTTCCATTTCCAGGAAATGAGAATTAAATAATGATTACACCTTGCATGAAATATATACAATAAAAAATTGTGAAACTCTGTAAACTCACCAAGTTCCGTTAAACAGTGCACACCATGTCACCACGGCAAGGACAGGCACTGCGCAAATATCTTCCTTTAGATTACAAAAAAAAAAAAACTGTTTCTTGGACTTTTTTTTTTTTTTTTGTTAAGTTAGACTTAGTTAGTTTTAGTTACTCTGTACTAGTTTCCTTATTTCACATTCTCTCTTTTTCTCTTTTAACAGCAGCTCCGCATGTTATCCTGCATATCTTCCTTGTTTTGCGACCAAAAAAAACCCGGAAAAACTGATTGGCTGCAGTCAGTCACCTGGGTCACGCTGCAATGTGCCCTTTTAAAATACAAGCCCAAATGCATATTCTACCCATTTTAAATAAATTATAATATTATATTATATAATAATTACACTTTGAAATTATTTAATTATTATATTGAAATATTACATTGCTGATATTTTCTAACTGATTTTTAACTAGGTTGGTCATTTTTATTTTTCTTAAACTTACTAATGTAATGGACTACTGTAATGTATTTCTTCACAGCTGTTTTTATTAACATGCTTTTATTAGATGAGGGCTATTTTAACCAGGGTTACACATGTCATGCTGAGAAGGCCATGTATGAATGATTGATATAAGTAGCAGATGGTTCATCATGAGCTGTGAGTGCCATGAGCACAGTCACATCTGTCTCGACACTGCAAATGGGACACTTTCATTCCCTTTTAGTGTTTCAGATGAGAGTAAACACACAATGAGTGGGCCCTCCGTCACACATTACATCAGAGAAAGAGGCAGGGCTGCTGAATAGCTTCTGAAGCAGACTTATAATCTGTCATGCAGGGCTGAAAGTGATGCAGCCATCAGGCCCTGAACTGTGTTTAAATAAACAGCTATGTAAACCTGGTGCACACAGGCCTATTTCAGTGGTTTCAAATGAACTCATGTTTACCATGTTTAAGATTCAATAACAATGGCATTAAAAATGGCAACTTCAGTCAAAATGTTTAAATTGATTTGCCATTTTCAGTTACTATCTTATCAGGGTCATGGTGGATCCAGAGCCTATCCTAGCAACACTTGATGCATGATGAGAATACACCCTAGAAGGGACACAAGTCCTTTGCAGGACATCATATATACACATTCACACAGCTCTCACACTACAGATGATTGATTTACAACTAAATGGTAAATTTAGAATACAGTGGCCCATTGAGGTCCCCAACACACCACCAGGGTTGAGTGCTTAAAAACAATGTCTTAACATTTATTGGACAGTGCACTCTTGGCTTCTTCTGTCCAGACAAACAAAATCTCTTAAACAGGGTGGAATTTAGAACCAACTGCCATTCACTGAAAATATAACGAACATGTCTGTCGGTGTAAACATATTAAGACCAGTCCAATAAATAAAATGAAGATAATGATGAGCTCAAGAGTACGGCATAGTTATCAAAATACAGGTATTTTTATTTTAAATGTAATTAATTTAGTTCTTGTTATTACTTCTGTTATTGCATCTGTAAGTCATTTTCTCACCAGCCTTTATTTCTTCTCATTTGTATAGTTAATAAGACAATATTCAGAAAATATTCTGTTTCTTATTCAGATGTGAATATTAATCAGCACCAAGTTATAACCATAGGTACCATCCACAATAGTATAAATCTAGAACTCTTCAAGGTTCTCTAATTTGCTTCTCTAAGGGAAAATACATAACATTTTTCATGAAACCCTCAACAGTATCGCCACACTTGTCACAACAGTGTCAGTTAAGCATGGTTGCCTATCCAAAGAACCCTTAAATAACCCTTTTTACCAGAAGACCTAAGAAGCACCATTTGAACAATACATGTGTACTTATGGTTTAACTAACATTAAGTATCACAGTGAAACCGGTTTTTTGAAGTGCCTTTGTGGACCTGAACAGCTGCTGGGCAATAAAAGTGAACCTGGGGCTCGGCTGAAATTCCACCTGCCTCCTCCGCCCCCATTCACACTAGGTACAACAATTTACACTTATGTTCTTCGGTTTTCAGTTGGGCTTTCTGTTTACATCATATGGACTAGATAAATATTTAGTCTGAGATTTAGCCATGGTTATTTTTCAGATGCTGATTTATACACAAGAAGTGAGTGACCATATGCAGGAATAGGCAGGATTAGTGCTTATGGTATTCCTTGCTTCACCTGGGTTCAAATCCTGCCATCCTGTCTTTGGAATTTCCTCCTGCTTGGTACAGCATTACAGCAGCTGCTTATGTAAATGTGGGGATGAGACAGAAAGAGAAGGATGGTTGCATGGCTCCTCAAAGTACAAAGAGCACTGCATGGGCTTTTAAGAGCTACAGGAAAGAAGAGAACGCAGGGAAGAAAAGACCGCATCCCCAGACTTCTGGCCACCAGGTGATGGAGTGATGTTTGGATTAGACTCTGAGAGATCAAGAGTGAAGTGGACTGAGAGTGCAAGTTAGAGCTTATATATGTTTGAAATCTCAACAAAGCCCTGCTTTTACAGAACAGTAATGGGGCTGCCATGGTTTTAGGAATAATATGCATAGTGCATTAGTTTGTTTGCATCCATCCTCAAAGTTATTGCATGCCACATTTCACAATTTCTGTTCACTTTATTATACTTAGCCTTGCTTTTAACTAGAAACTATTAATGGTTTTACAATGAAACCTACAACAAAATGTATTAGAGAGGGTTCCAGGCAGAAATCATTTATAGCATAATATGATAAACCCTTGGGAGTTCATAATTTGAAGATCTTTTCGGAGTAAATTATATACATTCACCACATATGTTTTCAGAAAGGAAAAGGTTACTTAAACGTACTATGGATGTTTAATGGGTAAAACCATTACTCTTAAATGTTCAACTGCGCCATAAACATTTAATAACCCCACAGGGTTTCTGTGGACTACCAAGAATATATTTAATCTGTAGCAATTTGACGCACATATTGAGTAGTTATTTCTGAAACATTGTCTCTTTAGAATCCCATATATTTGTCTAGAGTCTATACAAATATTATTAATATACAAACATTTATCTAGAGATTTTCTAAAGTTTTGTACAATTCCACATACTAGAACATGAGAGTTTTTTTTTCACCAGTAAGATAAACAAATAGAATACCATTCAAGATGCAGCTACAGTAAAAGTGTGAATCCATTGAAAACAAAATATTTTTTCTTTATGTTTGACTTTTAGGACACATATCACATATCACTTGTAATTGTTTACATGTATTAAAGATGGTGCAGAGTTTATTGTGTATGAATTCTGCATTACGGAGTCAGTAAAGAAACATGTATGTGAGTAAAGAATGCAACCTATTAAATAAGAGATCACTTTCAAAAAAACTAAATAAAACATAATGAAGGATTCGGAGTTTTGCATGCAAAAAGAAGCAGGTATGAGAATCAAATCCCCCAAAAGAACTGTGGCAAATTCTTTAAAATGCTCAGTAAAACTAACCATCTGATTTCCTTTTCTTTTCCATTGACTACTATATAGGGGAAAAAAAAAGCAATTTAGACATTTTTGCAAATTTATTAAAAATGAAAAACAAACATTTTGCATGGACTTTGAGTTCAGTTAATTAGACATGATTTGGAAAGACTTCCCTGTCTATACAAAGTCTCACCTTGAATGTTTTAACAATTCACATGTGTAAATATCGCTCTTGTGAGTGTAAATGCGAAACTTGTGACATGTGAATTACCTTCGACTGCTTTCTGTGTTCGAGTGAAGTTTTTGTGCTCAAGTACTGGATTGGGGTCGTTTTTGACAGTTTGGGGCTGGCATGGGGGTGGTTTTGTCAGTTTGACAGTTTCTGTCAGTGAATGCTATTGGCTGATGGCTATTGGTGTTGTGGCTGACCACACAGTAAAAAAGAAAACATGGCAGACGAAGATGAACGTCGGCAGACGACGCTGAAGTTGGTTACTTATTTGCAGCTCCTGATTTGTTCGGCTTCTTATTCACAGCGTCTTATCTGCAGACTGAAGTTAGCGCCCTGTTCGCAGATCCAGATTCAGTGAGCCGCAGTGAACGAAAAGGAGTGTTTGTGTGTACATAATGCTGCGCACATTGCTTTTACAGCTTCACGGACAAATGAATAGCACTTAATACAGAAAACCACAAACCTCACAACACATAAAACTAAAGATGAAGGGATGGTATATTAAGTATGGCAAACTGCTAAGAAATTTAGATAAATTTTCATACTCAAATGATTTAGGTATCATTTTTACTAGATATATATTAGGTGACTGAATCTAGAACATGGAATCTTAAACAAAGTAGACTATATTGCTTTCAATTATGCGATATATATCTAATTCTTAACAGACCTTACAATTGACCTCAAGTGGCTCAAAATACAATGATCTATAGTCCCTGAAGGACTTCTCCTTTTTAATCCAGTTACCTTGGCTCTCACAATTAGACCTTAGGGCATTTCGACCTTAACACTTGCCCTGTCCTCTCACTCTTGTACTTCATGTCTAATCCATGTGAAACAATACTCCCTGTCTTCACAGACATGACTTGTTAAGCCCTGCTGTGCCAAAATCAGAGTAATGAATGAATGATCATAATTTATACACTCCACCCCTCACATAAAGCATCAACAGATTCACATTGCACCACGCTCACTCAGCATCATTCGTTCATGTGAGGGCAGACTCAATCACTCAGTGTTTCTGACAGTGCTTTTGATCAGAAACAATTACTTTGATCTACCAACTTTTTTAAAGTCCAACAGGATGCTTTCTCTTTTACTCACATCAGTGAACAGCTACACAGCCGTGAATTTCAAACACTTATATAGACAGTTTTTTCTGCCAGATATTTTATAACAAAAAGAAGATAAAAGGCTGGTGGCCTTATATGTAAACTTAAATTACTTGGTAAATTCTGTTCACTATTGTTGCAACAATGTGTTGGTATGCTTCATGTCCAGCTTTGTGTTGGGAACAATGATGCAAATGAAGCCAAACAGTAAAAAAAAGAAAAGAAAAGAAAATATTTTCTAAATATGCACCCATACCTACTGATGTAGTTTTGTGAAAAAGTGGGATTTATTGTCATTTACAAATATGAGGAAAAAACAAAGATTTATGGGAGTTGCCATTTGTAAAATCTTAAATATTTTTTCCTTACTTTGTTTGGTCTTTCAGAACTGATGCTGGACGTGATGAACACGCTAAATAGTAATAGTAAAAACAACAAAATAACAAATAGTACTTTCATTTAAAACTTAAATTTCTACATAGAGACTGCCAGTTGCATGATACTGGAATGGACGCAGATGCATTTCAGCATTTTATTAAAAGCTGTCAGACAAATCCATGGACATATTTGAAGGGTGTGAGCAGAGTGACAGACAGTTCTGGCCATATTCGGCTCAAGGGAGAAAATGGGTGTTCTTGGTTCTTTGCAGATTAAGTTATTACAAAATGCTTGCACATAGGCCTGTGTGTAGTAACCAGGCATGAGACACCTAGCTTTTCCATGAAGTTAGTCCAGACAAGACATAATGGATTATAGGCTGTAAAGACGTTTGGGACCATAGGTTGTAGCGACTTGGGAAAGTGATCAATGGCTATGGATTGTGATGTTCCTTGACCCTTCTGAAGATCTGTGGTGAAATCCAAGGCTAAGTGTGACCATTGATGTTGAGAAATGGACAAAAGCATGAGCCTTTCAGTTTGTAGAGTATGTGGTAATTTGGCCTGGCCGCAAGCAGTATATGAGAAGTATTATGAGTTATTAGGGAGTATGTAAAGGGTTCTGAGAGTGCCTGGGTGACTTGTGGCTGGAGTGGAATGTGCTCAAGTTTTCAAGATTCTTGTAGATCTGGGTAGATGATAAATATGTACAGGGAACACTTAAACAGTACCTCCATTCCTCTAAGAGCAGCTTTACAGCAATAAGCTCATAGTTTCCATTGTCATATTTTCTATTAGTGTGAGCCAGCCTCTTGGAAAAGAAAGCTACTGGTTGTATCTTAGGCTCATTGAGACTATTAATGCACCCAAGTTGCATGGCTTCTGGTGGATTGGTTTTCTGTTGACTGTCTGACTGTAAGATTATGAGGTGCTTTATGCAGGTTTCTGGGAAGGTGTCAAGGTGACTAGCAAGGCCAATGAGGGAATCAAGAGATAAGTTTTCATCTTTTCTAGTCAGTTCTTTGAGATATTTTGTATATAGTCCCTGTCGGAAAGCCACTTTAGGCGTTGACTCACTACATGCACTCCTGGCTTATAGTATACCAGTATGTTATTATCAGCATGCAGTAGATTTTAGTAATAGACAGGAGTTGCTCCCTGATGGCTTGTCTCTCAGGCATGTGATCAAAGACCCGTTTAAAATTCCTGTGAGAAAAGCAGATAAATTGAGTGATTTTTTGCTTCTCAAATATTCTCTTTTAAAATAATACAGTGAACACTTTAGCATGAAACCTTGGCATTGATGAGACTTCTTGGCATACTTCTGTGGATGAGGAGGAAGTAGCATTTTGTATGTGAGATGTGGTTCTGGCGTGTACATGGCAGGGCAGCAGCACAGACGCACACACACAAGGGGAGCTCACTTTGCAAGGCCCCTGGGCCAAAGACCAGGCTTCTTCAGGTGACAGGCATGGAAATTTTATGGCTTCCACTGCATGCTGAAAGCATTGGTGTGTCTGTTCTCACACCTGTTCACTTCTTCTGATCCACCACGGGAAAGTCCTTGTGGCATCCGACGAGGAGGGAGGTGGATGAAAGCCAAAAATAGTAAAAGAAGGAAGTTGGTTAATCTTGTGTGGTGTATGGAGTTTTGGGCATACTTAACTTAGGGAATGTACGGAAAGCGAAGGAATTCCGCCAGCTCCTGATTTACCCATTCCACTTGGCCACTGGCTTGAGGATTATATCCTAAGATGAGACTCACAGAGACTCAATAAAATTTTCCAAGACATGTGAAGCGAACTGAAGGCCTTGGTCACTTCCTTTGCCTGCAAAGTTTGGGAAGTCTTGGCTTGAACACATTGAGTGCAGAAAGCCCCATAATGCTGGATATTTCTGTGCATGCAGGGCCACCAGTATTTTGCACTGATCAGCTCATGGGTGTGTTGGATCCCTGAGTGCCCCAAGGCTGATGCAGTCTGGTCATGTTATTAGTTTACATTATAACTGCTGGGAAGCATATGTACACTGGGCTGGGTAAGCTGCTGGGGCATGCACTGGGGGATTCTAAGCAATCACTTTGTTCATGTCCCATTCAATGTCTTATAAAAAAACTTGCTGGGGAGAGAATGGTATAAGGCATGGGGTTAACCTTAGACAGAGATTCTTCTACACTAGTTTTAGATCCTCAATGATATTTCACAGTCAGGTTAACATTTGAGAAGAACAACATGCAGGTCATATGTGAGTATTACAAAAGGGTGTTTAGGTCCCTCAAGCCAGTGTCTTCACACCTCTAAAGCCAGCTTAATGGCGAGTAATCAAGTGACACGATGGTTTGTTGTTTTCACCAAGACGTTGGGACAAAATGGCTCCCACTCTGGTTTGTGAGGCTTCCAGGCTGATCTAAATAATGGAGCAAAAGTGCAGATGTAAATGCTCCTTAAAAGCACTTAAGGCTTGATCTGTTTATTTTTTCCTCTTTTTGGTAAGGCTGGCTCAGTAGGCTGCCAATAGAGCTGAAGTGCTGGAGGAAGCATTGGATGTGCCATCTATAGATGTTTGCAAAGCCCCAAAATATTTGCAGCTATTTTATGATTTGAGGTAATGGCCATTCTGTAATAGCTTTACTTTACTCAGGTCCATACCAACTCCTGATGATGTTACCTAGGGACATGACTAAGAAGCATGAAATGCATTTTTCACCTTTGACATAAATTTGGTTTTGTAACAGGCAAGAGAGTACCATAGTGACTGAGAGTGACAGACATGCCACATGTGTTGTTCCAGAGTGTCAGAGTCGATCATGATATTGTCAATGTAGGGGACAGCAAATCTTCCTAATATGCAAGCAATAAGTAATTTTTTAAACATTGAAGCACACTTCATGCTGATGACAGACCACCAGGCATCACCAGATATTTAAAGTGCCTGGAGGAGCACTGCGAATAGCTGAAGCTTGTTGTCCTTTTATCACCAGTACAGATACACACCAGATAATACATGCTGAGTAGATCAAGTTTGGTGAAGAAATGTGCACTCTGCAGCTGCTCCTGGGAGGACAGAACCAGAGGGAGAGGATAGGGATACTTGATCATCACCTTATTCAGCCTTCAGTAATCAATACATGGGTGGAGGCACCTTCCTTACTTCCTCACAAAGAAGAAGACTGAAGAAGCTTGTGACATGGAGTGACAAATATACCCCTGACTGAGCACCTCCAAAATGTAATTCTTCATGGTTTGATGTTCAGCTCTTGAGAGGGGGTAAATTCTGAATTGTAAAAGGGTGCATCCAGGGAGGAGGTTGATAGTGCAGTTATAATCCTGGTAAGGCAGGAGACCACTGGCTTTGCCTTTACTAAAGAGCTTTCAGGTCTTGATATTTGGAAGGAATCATGAACTGGGCACTCAACTGTCGTAGTGTGTGCATTGAGCTAGGGAAGTCAAAAACAATGGGATGACATTCTGATGTGGTGATAAGAAGTGAGATGGTTTAATAATGTACTGCACAGTGCAGTGGGTGATTCTTCTGCTCCCTATGAGTCCCCTGTGACTGCTTCCTATGAGTCCCCTGTGTCCCCACTGTAGCGTGTAATACTTCACAAAGAAACAAACGAAATAGCATTGCTTAAATAACAAACAATGGAGTAACATAATCAGTAACACAATAAGGGTGGGAAATAAACACAACTAAAATTCAGGGGACAGAAAGTGTGTGCTACAAAATACTAGGCACAGAAATCTTTACAAAAATAAAAGCAACTTCAGACACTAATCACAAAAAAAATGGAAAATGGGTAAATTAGAGTTTATCAAATTATTCATTTGCCATACTGTTTCGGAGTAAAGCACCTTTTTGCATTAATGAGCATTTTCCAATTTAGCATTAAAATCTCTCATTATTTGCAGAGAGATAGCTGTAATGTAGCTCAAACTGTTCATTTTCTCTGTATCTTCCACAGAGCTACTAATGAGGAGGTGATTTGCAATATAGAGTAACATCAGCTGTAATTTGTATAATTTTATTAATGTTAGTAGATATAAAATACTGAAAAGTGCTTACTCCAACAAAATATATGCATTTTGTTTTGCCTCTTCATGTACACTGCATTTGTTAACACTGCTGCTGTGAAGATGAAAAATAAAATGTTCAAAGTCAACAATTATGCATAACCATTTCCTCATCATATTCTGCATCCCAAGTTCCCCACTCTGGCTGACTGGGAAGATTTTTACATACCATACACATGTGCTCCAGATTGACTAATGCACCGCTAATCGTTTTGGCCTTTTAACACATCCTTACAAATGCTTTTTTGGCGCAGGCGCTATGCTTTTTGGCTCAGTCTCTCCATCACTCAGCTTCCTGTTCCACGTCAACTCTCCCTCTGCATGGCTTCGCCCCCAGATCTGGCATAAGTCAAGCTGAAACACTCAGCCACCCATCTTAACCCCAGACACAGAGAAAGGTGTCAGGGTTGGATACACCAAACAGAAGAAAGGGATTAAAGAAGTTCTTAGAGAGAAAATGAGATCTGGCCATTATAGAGACTGTCCTAACACAGAGCTAAAGAGATGGGGTCTGGACCTCTGGCCTTGTGACTCATGTGTCTGTGAGTATTAAGGGCCATTAGTGAGCATGTCTATATATGACTGTTTGTATCTACATAAATGTACAAACCTCTTAACCACACTTCTAACACCTCTAGTCTAAACAAGATGCTCTGTGAACCTTCTTGAGCTGGGTCCAAACTTACTGAAAAAAAAAGAAACATTATATCTGTTTAGAATATGAAGGGTTGCAGTAATAAGTGCAGCGATCTCTACTATAGATAGATTATGAACTGGAGTCCATCTTATAAATAGTTTTACCACAGTGCATTTGCAAAACCTGGATTGTGGACAGCCCTGTCTACCACTTTTGCAGACTCTTGCATTCAATAGATACAACATCCCTATGCCATTATTTACATTACTTATACCCTCATCAGCAGATTGTTACACAATACTGATTCTGTACTGTTCACATTTACTGCATATGTTTACTTAATCTATTTATTCTATGTGATGCTCTGTTTAAATGTTACAACTTTTGATTCAGTTTGCAGTCAGATTTCTTGTTTGTTCATCCTGATATTGCTCCTGTTCTGTCTAATTGTATTCAGTTTTCTTCTTTTGTCTGCTGTGTTGCATCACATCCTTAAAGGCATAATATTTCATCACACTGCGTAATTCACTGGTTTGATTTAATTTATGTGGTGCTTTTAACAGTAGACATAGAAAGCAGAAAGCCTTAAATTTCCTTAAGACATAGGCGAAGACAATTTGTCTGAAATCATAAGTCACTAAAAGCTTGCCTTCTCTCAACATTTTTACTTTCTATTTCTACTTATAGTTAAATTCTGGTCAGAAGATGTTTATTAATTTGCTAAAACAGTAGCTTTGTAAGTTGTGCAGCTTAAATTAATAATTTATATTAATGCACTGGTTCTAATATGTTATCTTTCTATAATAACATGATGCTGATTTTCTTTGGGTTTCTTTGGATATCTTTGTCCAATTACTGATTTGAATCAATTCAATTGCTGTGTAAATAAAAATTGAATTGAATTGAATTGATTTGATTGAGTTTCTGTAAGGACGTCTTTATTTAACATGTATGGAAAGAGGTCCCTGTTGTACTTTGCAACTAGCACTTTGTAAGAACTTTTCTGATACAGGAATGTCTTCAGTGCAAAGGAAGCTTTAGAGTTTCTTGGTAAAATGATAAGCTACAAGTTTTGTGTTTATTAAATTCATTGGAGAGAGAAAGTAAAGGCTTATGAGGGAACAATCATTTACAGATGCTATAATGTAAATGACAAAACAAACTTGTTCTAAAGTTACATCCATATTGTAGGAGTGCGGCTTATCCATCCTGATTAAAAGCATTTTCCCTGCCCATGTTTTCATGACTATAGGGTCAATCTAGGGTGGTTAGGGGGTTGCTTCTACCTGTAGCACCTGCTCCTACTGTTTTGCTTCTTCAGTCTTGCTTTTTCCTGTTTTGCTGCATCTGCTGCTACTTTGTCTCTGTGAGCCTCCATGTGAACCTCCGTACTTGCTCCCCCTGCTTTCAGTTTGGCTGTCTTCTGGCAGCCTGCTTGGTGCTGGTGCCATGAAGCTGTGTCTTCTTTATACTGAGCCCTTCTTAATTGTTGGGACAACGCATCAAGCTAGTGGATGCTACCTGCTTTATTCATTTGTTCTCTTTGTTCTTCTATCTGTTTAGAATATTTTCTGTTGTATTAGTGTTATTTTCATTTGTGTAAATGTGCTTACTGGTGAACATAATAGAAAGAACTATGTTCAACCCAATTTATTTTGTATATCCTTTTTTCTGTTAGTGTTCTGTGCCACTGAGCTAGCTAACCCTAGGTGAGTTACCTATATTCGTCCCAGTCAGTTGAATGAGTTGAAACTTTATGAGTTGAAACCTCAGCCTCATTCCTTTTTGGGCACTCAGGTCTAGTTATGTAAAGCTTCTAGCTGCTCTTTTTGTTCTTCATTTCAAATAAACTAGTATTTGTGATTTGAGAGTATTTGTGATTTTGTGATCTCTGTCTGCCTGTTTGGGACATGTGACAGATATGTGACAGTAAACTTAATTTAACAACTTAACTAACCTCAATTCCACAGTCCTAAAGTAGATCTGTCATTGCGTGGATATTATGTGCTGCAGTGCTGAGAATGTGTATAAGCTAAATGATATGATCCTGTTGTCCTCCTTTTACATTGATGGATGGATGATCAGTAACTGTGTACCTGTAAAATGCCTACTAATGAATATAGTTACAAGGATGCACGCATTAATTGTGAAGCACTTAAGTGAGGCGTGATGTGTTTGCCGGTACAATTGACCTACAGAAACACCAGCAGGGGACGCTGTGTACATTGTTCAGGGTCATTTACTTTGGCATGCGTGATGGAATGTGCCTGGTGTCTCTAGAGGGTAGTTTTCATCCATCCCATCTGTTTAATGCAACCTTTAGACATTCGCATAAGAATATAAATGGAAATGACAAAGAAATTGACAAATGTCACTAATGTCTTTTGGCGTATGGATACAGAGAGATGAGTTAAGAGCTAATCTCCAAGCAGACTGTTTGAAATAAATGATAAGGGTATTTCAGCTTGTCTGACTTTGCGTTTTTGGCTGGTAAATCTTTCAGTGGTGTTGGCTTGTTCCTACTTTTAGAATATTTAGTCATAAAGGTTCTGATACCATCTTTCTAACAAGTGGCTTTGCTTCATTCAGCTGTTACATCCAATAGTAGTTCTGCTGAATAATTAGAAAGTCCAAGCAAAACAATTGAGGAATGTTTCATTGTTTGTTTGGTTCAGGTGCATCATGATCAATATGCAGACCGTTTCATTAGTTTTATTTTAGAGCCTTTCAATATTGTAGAAAATGTCTTATTTAAAGGACAGTTTCAATAAATGGACATTTTCGTATAAAAGGATTTTCTAAAATTATAACAATTTACACAACTATACAAAAAGCAATTTCAGTTGTTTTTTTTTTTCTTTTTCATTCATAATGCCAAATTGTGCACATTTCCTTTTGAAACAGCTTTTCTTAACGTTTGTAAAGCATTTATATGAGGCTGTGACCATTTTCTTATAGGCAACTTTAGTATATAAATCAGCTTAATTTTCTATACAATGAGCACATAATAATGATTAAAGTCATTATACTGTGCTGTTAACACAGTTAATACTGTGCTGTTAATGTGAACCTCCTTAAGAATAATGCTAAGACTAGAGTGTTGTGCAGTATGATAATGTGTAACATGAAATACATGTATAAAACACAGGGAAGGACATGCATACATACATAAAAACTGTGAAAATGGAATTTAAAATTTGTCTGTTCGACACAAAATCATATCATATAAATGTGAGACCAGAGGTTCAAAATATTAGTATACATTTGGACAAATTGCCTGACAAACATCCTGCAGTGAGCTTTTCAGACTGTGCAGAAAGAACAGGATTCTCTGCAAATCTTCCACATCCTAAACTCCCTCCTCCCCACTGACCCAAAGCTTTCACAGCGCACAGGAATACACACTTATTATATACACACCCCGCTGTCTGTAAACATAAATTAGCATGAGGATGACACTGAGGCGGCAGACTCCTGCCTTAGCTCAATCACAGTTTTCATCTTCTGCATGTGGTGTTTTATTTTAAAAAGCACATACATCAGGAAGCAGTGTGACTTTGAAAAGTGATTTGAAAGCGTAGATGTGTCAGGGCTCTGTATCTGGCACTGATGGCCTGTTTGACGCAATCATTAAACGCCTAGCATGAAGGGATTGTCACACAGGTGTTCCTTTGCCCCTGAAGCTCACTGTTTACATTCAACTTTTTTTCTCAAGCTCTAAAATAAGTGCCATTGCTTTGAGTGTGTTGGCTTAGCTTATCTAAATTAGCTGCGCTCCTAGTATTTGGCCTGCCTGGTCTAAGGGGCTTATTGTTATCCATTTATATACCCTATTTGCACATACCCCCTCCCCCTTTGTGAGTGTAATTTGTTGTGCAATCATTCTTCTGCTCATGTTGACACATATCCACACATATTCTCACGCTGGAAATCCTTCTCTGGCACTTCCTCAAACATAATGGATTGTTTGAGCAGCAAGATAAACAGGTCTGGTGACCTGTGCTTGAGGGATGAGATCACCAGGTCACCATTCATGATTTATGGGCTCCAATGACGAATTGTGTCGGTTTCCTTAGGTGTAATGATCAATCAACCTGACCGAAAGTAATATGTGGATTCAGCTGTGTCCCACCTGCCCCCACACCTTCACAGATGAGAGACTAAGATTTTTAATTGGACCCATATCAGACTGGACATCTACTCTAGGCCAGACTAGGCAAGGGGGTCAAGAAGAAGATATCATTGGAATGGTGATGACAATTAATCTTCACTGTTTACACCATGTTGTTTCTGTCCTCCATCACAACTACATTTATATGAGCACATCTATGTTTCAAAATGAACACATTCATTAAGATGCAGAGAGCTGCCAATTCTACTTTTACATATAGTCTAACAAATCAATAGTTTTATTGAAAGGTTAATTGGCATCAGTCAGAGAATGGCGATGGAAACAGGTCCATCACTGAATTACAGATCACAGGGATGTACAAGGATGCATTTTGCACATTCACAATGTTTCGAAGGGAATGTGACTTAAGGAATATGGTGGAGACATTCAGGGCTGTTCTTCTATTAGCCTTAGGGACATGTATGTGTGTATCTGTTTAAAATTACCTGATACCTAGTTCAAGGTTGAGCGAATACAATCTCTACACACGCGCACACACACACACACACACACACACACACACACACACACACACACACACACACAGCGAGATAGATGGATTGAGAGAGAGAGAGAGATTTGTCTTCTTATTCTCATAAGGACATTCTGTTGACGTAATTATTAATGCAGCTAATTAATGCTATGCCTGCACTCAAATATAACCCCAGCTTTATAATGAAAAGACAAATTTAAAAATCAGATATTCCTATCTCTGTGGGGATTCTTGGCCCCCACCAAAATATAAAAGTGCCCCAACCCCCCATTAGTTCAAAAGTCTCAGGTAATCCTACCTTTATGGGGTCATCTGGACCTAACACATGACCAAATGCACACACACACACACACACACACACACACACACAGAAAACCTTTCTGGATTTAACACACTTGCCAAAGCTGATATGGCTTTTGCTTAAGGCAAGGCAGATATCACTTTCTTCTTCCAGCCACCTGTTGGAAAAAACCCTAATAAACTAACATAATGATAATATAACAGAAAAATGCATCAAAAGGTTCTCTTTCAGGGTTCATGTAAAATTGTGGGCCATTTATTTTTACTACCTAACTTATTATTTACAGGTTTTTCTTTTTTAATCTATATATCCATATTTTGATAAATATCTATATCCATACTCCTGCTAAAGCTATAGCTATAGATACAATGAGAATGACAGAATTTCCGACATGTTTAGGTGATAACACTTTATACATGATATTCATACAAATGCTCTATAAAGCTAGCTAAATGATCCTGAGTTTCTAAATGTTTATTCACATGCATAAACTAAATATACCCTGTCTAGCTAAATTGAGCCTCACATAAGTATAATCCCATTCACAAATGCTATAGCCAGCTTCAAGAAATGAAGCTTTTAGAATGGCCCATGCAGTCTACTGACCTGAACATCTTTGAAAATCTGTAGGTAAATGTTAAAAATGCTGTACATGCTGGCATGGGCGTCGCCACCATTGAGCATGAGTGGGACGAGACCCCCTCACATTTCATAATTGTTCGTTTAGACCCCCCACTTTTAATATAAAATATTATTAGTTCATCCAGCACTGTTTCTAATGCTTCATGAAAGAATCCATTCCACTTGACCGATAAGAGAATACAAATACAGCTGAAAATCCACTCCGGGTTGTCCGCATTACTTAGGCTAGAATAACTCACCGCACGCAAGTCAGTCACAGTGTAAGCAGTAACGATGCAGACTGCCCGAAACTGGAGAGGTAACGTTAGCCCTATTGCCACCTCACAAAGTACCTAACTTATTCTTTTGTTATATGCCCTCAAAAAAACCTAAGGCCACGTTAAATTAATGTTAAACTAAACAATGAAGTAGGCTTAGCCTAAAAGGGTAGCCTTAGTTGATGATGATTGTTTGCATAGACATCACCATCATTCACCCTTCGCATTTCATAATTCTTTGTTTGGAACCCCCCCCCCCCACACACACACACACACATTAAACATTAATTGACCCAGCACTGTTTCTGTTGCTTCGCGAAAAAAGCCATTCCACTTCATCGATAGGAGAAAACACATACCACTGAAAGTCCACTCCAGGTTTTCCGCATGTCAGTGAAGTGAATCTTCAGTACAGAGACAGTAAAGGTGCATGCCAGAGTTCTGCACTGGGATTGGTTCCCGCTGGGTCCCGGGGGACATTACACAAATCTCGTGGGAATGGGCGGTTTGTACTTATCTGCGGGCGGGACTGGGCGGCTAAAACAAACAGTGCAGGATTATAGACTATAGCCTAAAGGTAATTCTAAATAAATAAAATACAGAGAATAAGAACAGAATATTAGACTACCTTTATTTCATTTAAAAAGTACATGAAAATAACGAAATAGGAGCGCTATTCCCGACAAGTGCGTCAAAAGCTGCAGGTCAGGAAAATAAAACAAACCCCAAGAATCTCATTATTAATATCCTATATTAGGTTTAGATCCTAGGGAAGTCTGACTGAAGGATCTTACGCTAACATCTTGGAGCCAAATAGCACAGCACCCCTTCAAAAGTCCCGTGAAGCCTATGCCTTCAGTCTATAGTACTTCAAAATCTCCTGAGCTTTCTGTATACAGTCTCTATAGTCTCAATAGTTTCCACAGGCTTGTGCAAACAAACAAACAAACAATGGCCGGGTAACAGTTCCATGACAGTTCCATGGGTGAAAAGATTTTTTGTTGATAAGAGAGGTCAGAGGAAAATGGCCAGATTGGTTCACGCTGCCAGGAAGGATAGTATAACTCAAATAAACACTCTTTACTACCATGGTGCACAGAAAAGCATCCCAGAACACATGCATTTTTTTTTTTCTAGTGTTCAACTTCAGCTTTCTTTCTTCAGTACACAATCCATGTTTTTGTGCTACGTATCTCAGGAACTGCATTGGTAGGTAGATATAAGCTAACAAACGAAATTGTTGATGTTAGCAAAATCTGCTGCTGAGATGAATTTCTTAGTTATCCAGTATTATACCACAGTTAGTTCCGACCCTGCAATGTGATTGGCAGAGAGAGTTAATGATGCTCCTCGACTGTTATAGTCTGATGTTTTATCAGTGGGCCGTTTAGATTTATAACGATAGGTTAGATGTTTTACCAGCAGGCCGTCTAATACAATGGAACTATTTTACCTGTGACTGCAGCACACCACTGCCAATATCTCACGATATAGCATGAACCTTGAGTGTATTATTGCTTAAATGAAGCTAGCTAGCTAGCTAAAATAATATAACTATGAGGTGTAATAACTGAAAGGATCCGCTATTCTGCTGTCTTTTAAAGATGGATGTTGTAGGTGTATGAGTAGTCAATTATCAGCACAATTGTCTATTATCAGTATAAGGGAATAGTTGGTAGATGAGTGTTTAAGACGCTGGATTACTGATCTGAAGGTCATAAGTTCAAATCCCAGCATAAACAAGCTGCAATTTTTGGACCATATAGCAATGCACTTAACCATTATCAGCTCAATGAGATAAAGGTTTGTTGCTTTTGATAAATGAATCTTTTTAGGTGCCGACAATAACACTGATGCAGTCAGTCTCTTATTTGCCCCTCAGAATGGCAGCAAGTACAGAATGAAATTTCACAGTGCACACAAGAATATGGGTTTAGAGACTGTTATTTGCAGTTACAAGCTCTATGAATGATGGTCATTGACTTTATTTAGTACAATATTGTTGCATTATACATTATTACAGGTTCCTGCACATAAAACAACACATATCTCTGATTAAATTCGAGTGCAGATCAGGCAGTATGTTTAATTGCCTCATGTTTGGAGCTGGCAGCAGGGGACTAGTGGTGGTGGCACAGCATTTAAAGTAGTCTGCTAAATGAAGCGTACCTGTGTCAGGTCGGTTCTGTTCACTCCTATCTCCAGCTGTAATTAACAGAACGAGAAGGGAGAGCATGAGGGCAAAGGCTCTTTATTGTTCTTTCAGATTCATGTATCAGTCTAGAGAATGACTTTACATCAATGACTGCTGGGGGAACCAGTGCTGGAGAGAACTGAAATGCATGCATACACACACACAGTCAAACACTCCTGCAATGAGAAGAGCACATTTGGAAAAGTAATCCAACTTAATTAACATCTCATTAGCTGACTTTGCTTCTGATTCCTGCTCCTTCTTCTGGTAAGAGCCCTTGCTGTGGCTGTTGGTGCTTACAGAGAAGAGTATGGTGTAGAATGTTACATCATGTTAATAATGCTTTAGTGTGTTTTAACTATGCTGTGTTTATTATTGGTCGAGACAGGTAGTTTACTTGTGGTGAAGAATTCTGTAAAGGGGTTAATTCCTTGACATTTTCCTGGTCCTGGACATTTCCTGTCATGGTACAATGTAATTTGTATATGACCTGGTAGTTGAATGGTCATATAACATTACCTAGCTAGCTAATAGGGTTAATATAAATAAAGCCATTAATAATGAGGCAGACCTCTACCTGGCCTAGCAGTGTTTTTTGAGTAAAGTCTATTCACTTGTTGGCTATCTTTAGAAGATGTTTTTGAATTTTACAAGATCAGGTTCATAAGTACTGAAATGGGGAGTAACCTAAAAGTCACTGCTAATTATTATAACTGTTATTAATTAATTGCATAATCCCCTTCAACTTTCACTTTCGGGTGAGAAATACTGCTCAATTGGTTTAAGGTCTGGTGACTGGCCAGCCTAAAACCTTCTTTTATTCCCCTGATGAAGTGTTTTGTTTTGCTGGCAGTGTATTTTGGGTCACTGTCTTACTGCATGATTAAGTTCTTCCTAATTAAATTAGGCTACATTTCTCTGTAAATTGGCAGGCAGAATGTTTTTGTAGACTTCTGAATTCATTCTGCTCCTACTATCATGAGTTACATCATTAGTAAAGATAATACAGTCAGTTTAAGAAGCATGCATACAAACCCTGACACTACCATCACAGTGCTTGACCGATGAGCTCTTATGTTTTGTATCATGAGCAGATGCTTTTTTTCTTTAAAGTTAAAGGTTAATCTTTATTTAGGAATGAAACAACATAGTCGATCCAGTGCAACATATTACTTTATTTTTTTTTAATCATTCTTTGTAAGTTAATTGTGTGCAAATTAATGCTGCAAGATACAAAACCATGGTCACTAAATTATCATGTTTGTGTGGTTGATTTAATGAACTATTGCCACTGTTTGTGGTGATTTTGATGAAATCTGCACACACAGCCAGCTGCGTTTAGGATTGACCCACAAATACTGGAGATCTAAAACAGTTTTCATTCTGTTAATTTTAACTAAACTAAAGTCAGAAAAACACAAGCAATTAATAAAAAAGTGAATATGAATATTTGCTTATTTGGTAGTTTAAGAAGGTTCACTTTGTCTTCTCAGGTGAAGGTTTGATAGCTTGTTAAGTTAGCTAGGTAGCATTAATGACAGGAGGTTATTGCTAACTAGCCAACTTAGTTAAATGCAACAAACTTTCTATATTATTATTCCAAATGAAAAGTAATATGGGTCTGTAGTCACATACACATGTTAACATTAAATGTGTGTACACAAAATTCTGGAAACTCCATTATTGCAGTAGGTTTCCCTATTTGTGGTCTCACAAGTTTGCTCCTACATGGTAAATTAGCATGAGGAAAATACGTCTTTTTGTATTTTCAGTACTGAGGCACACCCAATGAGTATGTGAAACCTGAGAGAGATTTGTTTAAGCTCAATCTGCAGCGCTGTTGGAAGCAGCAGGGATCAATACATTTCATTTTTAACAGAAGGGTTCTATCGATCTCAGGGAGTGCCTTTATTGTTACGATTGCACACTAAGGTGCATATTACTGTAATCACTGAGTTGCCAGTCTGGCTTATCCACACTGGACTCTTTCAAAATGCGGGGAAGCATGAGAGGTGCTGGTGCTCTAAGTGAAGCCGAACAAATTGTCTGAAGCAAAACAGCATTTTTCATGCAATTTTGGTGCAATTCTCCTCCTTTTCTTAGCTTTCTTGCTCCCCTATTTCTATTTCTTCTTCGCAATATTCATTCCTTTTCTGTCTTTCACTTGGCGTTTTCACACACATGCACACACATGCATACACCCAGACAAAGGCACGCTATGGATTGTGACGAATGAACCAGCCAAATCGGCCGATATGTGAATGAAATATTCATCCCAAAATCGTTTTCATCTGTTAAGCCTCATTAACCCAATTCACATTTATCAAGGGGCCTCTTGGGATGCTGACGGAGCTGTCCATCACTCGGTGGCAAGAGACACCAGGGAACGATTTTCAGCCGAGCACTCTGCCAATATCATTGTCTCCCCTTATGGCACAGGGCATGACATCACATGGCACCGAGGCCACTCTCTTATCCTCCCAACACAATAAACAGCTTGCAGCCATTATAGTGTCCTGCTCCAGCCGGTAAATACCACAGTCATTAGAATGGTTCTAAATGGCAGGAGAAGCTCTCGCTGGGATCAGGGTAAATGCCAGCAGGGGCAAATAGCACTGGGTTGAGCAGTCACATGCTAAAGGCCATGGGTCTCTTCTTGGACATGAACAGCCCATGTTGGGAACTGAACACCTTGGTTTAATGAATGTTTTCCAAAGACTCACTCAGTCATTTTATAGGGAATGGACAGGAACTATAATATAACCAAAAACAGGAACCACCTTGTTTTGCTGATTTGACAAAATACTAAAATAATAATTAAAAACTCTTTGGGATATGCTATTGGAAATTTAAAAGTGGCATGGTAATAGAGATTTATCACAACACACTGACATTTAGAGGTTTTATTCCTTACTTGGCTTGCTTAGCTATTGCTTCTTCTTAAATGAAATGTAACACAAAGGGTGGTACACAGTGGTACACAACAACAACAACAACAACGACAACAAACTCTTAATATTACAACACAATACAGGCTAAAGAAACAGAAAGACAAGACAGAAAGGGTTGTATAATAATGTCATGTTGTTTTATATTAGCGTGTATAATATGATCCTGTAGTGTTTTTATTGCAGACATATGAACATGATAAGTTATTTCTCAGTTTAATGTGATTAAGAGAAATCTGCTCCAAAGTAGGAGGAGGGACCAGAATCAGCTCCTGCCAAGCACCTAGATATACAGTACATTCATTTGATTCTGCTTCTTATTTGTGCTTTCAAATCATGTGTGCTCTTTAAAAAAGGTTAAAGTCAGTGCAGTGAGTAACATATTTTATGTTAGTGATTTTAGATCCAGGAGCTGTGTGGGATGCAGGAAGTGAGGAAATCCAAGACTTCCACCCAGAAGGATTGCATGTTTGGACATGACTGAACATGAAAATAGGAATGTAGGCAGTGTTCAGATGTATTACATGAAAGATATATTAACCCACATAAACCCATACAGTAAGGTTTATGTGATATGTGACCTTTGTAAAGGTCACAATATTGCATTAACTAAGTCTAACTAAGTGTTGGAGGACAGATGATACGGTTTGCCAATTAAGTTACTGCGTATTACATGTTGAAATCAGTTTTTATCTCCTACAAAAATGTATTATACAAGTTTGTATATTTATTTCATAAGAAGCATTCATATATTGTAATAAATTTCTTTAAGCTGATTGTCTTATAGGATGAGGAGAATGACACTGAAACTTGTGGATATTAATATTATTTTCTGTCATGACTTTTTCAGTTGGATAAAGTAAAAAAAGCAATGATTATTTCTTTTATAGCTGACTAAAGGTCACAAGAAAATCTTTGAATCAGTGTTTTAATCTATTTACTCTACTATTCTCTTTCTACACCTGAGATACGTGCAGTATTCTTATTGGTTTGGAACAAAGGCGTGTGCTATATTCAGAGTTGTGTAGTCAGAACAGAAGGTCAGTCTGTCGCAAAGCAGCATGAAAAGAAACTCACAAATGTTTGCACTTTGAAAAGCACCAGCAGACTTACTGGCATATTTCTGGCAAGTGGGAAGAAAATGGAGAACACCGAGGAAACCCACACAGGCATAGAGATATCATGTGAAACTCAATACAGACAGTAACCTGAGCTCAAAAAGAAAAAAGACACCTTGGAGCTGTGAGGTAGCTAACCTCCATGTGAGATTTACTATTATCAGTACTGAAGATGAAACAAAGATGGATGTAACTCTGGTGGCAGTTGCCTGTGCTGTAACTTGGAGGCAGAAAATCAACAGAATTTGAACTGCTTGTATGCAGCCACATTTGAGATGAAACGTCTTTTTGTGTCACTGTGAGTAAACCAAAAATACACCATACACAATACATTAGACCATACACGTTAGGAAGGGTGAAGTGGAACACATGCTACCACAAAGACATGTGAAACCAGCCAACTGTTTAACACACCTTTAGGAAAGTGCTATCTATATCCATGTATATGTACTCATAGACAGATTTTTCCCCGTTTTGATCAGTGATTTTAAGTTCACGGTTCAGTGAACCTTTAACACACACTAAAATCACATCACAAAAGATCCATCCATAACTGCTTGATTTTTGAAGTCTTTTGTTACTCACTCTGCTAAGCGTGATGTTTGAAGTAGCCTTGAATATCTTCAGCGTTTATGTCATAGTTAGTTAGTCTTCTAAAGTTTCTTATTCAATCTCATTTGTCCATGATTCTTCCAATCCAGCAGTAGAAATTACATTTACAATACATGTATTCATCTGGCAGACAGTTTTATTAAAAAGTCCAGGTAATGTCAATCCTAGCACAATGCTAAGCTGAATTCTTCTATTCAATAGTGCAGAACCTTGATGACTTAGCTAGTGCATTCAATAAAATGGAAAGCTTACTGACACACTGGTCATTTAGATGTAATGGAATAGTGGGACATATAAAGTCACTCAATTAAACATTCCTGTCCTCCTGCTTTATCTTGTATGTTTGCAGTTAGAGATGTTTAATTTTTTTCAATGCATAGTGTGTGTGAAATGAACCTCTAACCTTCATCATTGTGAATGATTGTGAACTGCATTTGGCTTAGCCTAAGTTTCACGCGGCAGGACGGAAGTGAGTATGGGAACTCACACAAAACGGGGTAGGACACCTGTGCGGCTCAGGTGCCCGACAGGAGTTGGGGTGGCACCTCACTTGACTTCCTTGCACATACTCAAGATTCATTCATCACAGCGATTGTTGGTTGGTGATACCTTTTTTAATCCAGCATTGTCACTATAGTATTTAAAACCCCAACAACAGTATGGCCATTGCTGACTACCTCTTACCCAAATCATACACACACACACACACACACACACACACACACTGACACAATTATTACTGCAACTAATTAACGCTATGCCTATAAATCTTATAAACCATAAGCTCAGTAACAGTAGAACATTTAAATATAATTTACAATGTGTAAATAAATGTAATAAAATGAACTAAAACAAAATTAAATTAAATTAACCCCACTGTCAAATGACACCAACTAAATGTCCCCACAAATTTACAATGGACAAATGTTTGTATCTTTGTAGGGAATTTTGGTATAAACACACACACACAAATGTCTGTTTCACTGCTGTATGGAGAATATATGGTAAATATATATGGAATATATATGGAATATATGGTAAATATAACCATATATAAAACCATATAATATAACCATATAATATATACATTTTAGGATGTTATTGTACTTGTATGTTATTGTATTTATTGATGTTATTGTGATTTATTGTAATTCATATTTACATCTATTATTATTACTCTGTACCCTTAAAAGCAGTATATCCCAGCTGATATCCATTCATTTTTACATTTTGTTATGAGAAGGAAATATGTAATATGCAATAGGTTTTGCCATTACATATTATTATTATTATTATTATTATTATTATTATTATTATTATTGTTGTTGTTGTTGTTTTGTTGTTGTTGTTTGTTATTATTATAATTATTATTGTTGTTGTTGTTGTTGTTGTTGAAGTTATATAGTTATAGTTATAGTTATAGTTATAGTTATAGTTATAGTTATAGTTATGGACATAGTTACTGGGCCTATCAATTTGTTAACACTCAATTAATTTGACTGCCTAAATGTGTTAAAAATAAAAAAAGAAGATTTCAAGAGATGGAGTAATAACATATTACAGCATGTCAGCCTTGCCCTTAAAAAATACTCCAATTTTCTATAAACATTGTTTTGGCGCACCACATGAACTGCCAGCAGTTCAACATCTATAACCTACTATAAACTACATCAGCACACTGCATCGCCTTTGCTTCTCTACAGGGTTACAAAGGTGGCAAAGGTTACAGCTAACATGAAAAATATTAGAATCTTAGAAAACCTATATTTTAGAGCTGCAGTTTGACTAGACAGATATGTGGTATTAAATAGCATATAAAATACAATTAAACTTATTGTTTAAATTATTGTAGCACCATTTTTAAATTTTAAGAACAGACTATGACTAAACTCATACATACAGGGTGGTATTGTAGATATGCCTTGTTGAATGTTAAAACTAAATTGTCTCTAGGTGTGAATGAATGTGTCAATGTGTGCCCCGTCACTGACTGCTGTCTGATCCAGGGTGCCCAACGTTTTAGGCTTTGGATCCCTTGTGACCCTGCCCAAAATCAAGCATGTATGAATGAATGAATGAATGATGAATTAAGATAAGAGAGGGGAAGGGGGCACTTACTTTTAAGTTTCAATTTTAAATACTTATGAACTTTTAATGTGGACGGAAGTATCTTTTTACTGAGTAAGAGGTACTCAACACACACACACACACACACACACACACACACACACACACACTTCCACATCTGGTTTTACCTAATTATTAATTGACATTTTATTTAAGCAATTCCACAATGAACAATGCAATATATATGGGCAAGTTGTACCTTCTTAATATTAAGATATCTCACAAATACACACCGATCTAGCATACCATCATATTCATTGCATTTAAATGCTTTTTAAATGAATAACAACTTACAGAAGTGCTTAGTCATTTACTCAAAATATCTAAAGCTAGTGCTAGCAGATGTGAATTTAAGGTACTTTGAGCTAGGATAAGGTAGGATAAGCTATTAGATAATCCACTGGACTGAAAGAGAATAACATTTATTATCTTATTATCTATTTTAGTGGCACCTGTCAAATGATGTAGTACATTAGGCAGCTAGTAAACTGTCAGCTGTCTAATCTCATTTGTTGGAAGCAGAGAAATAGGCAAGCGTATGGATTTGAGTGATTTTGGGTCGACTGGGTCAGAACATCTCCAAAACAGCAGGTCTTGTTGGTTGTTCCTGGTATGCAATTGAGAAAAAGACTAAAACAACTGGAAATAAATCTAATAATATTAATTATGTTTATTCAATATTTGTTTCACTGTAATCTGATCTGAGAAGTGTAGATATAAACACATACTCTATAAGTCCTTGCTTAATGGGTGAAACTATCGGTTATCCGCAATTTATTGTGTGCAAAATCTCAGATGTGCTATAATTTGAACTGCCTTATACAGTATGTTTCATATTTATTATTATTATCACAGCCACTGCCTTCACTGTATTTATGAGAATTTTAGTATACATATTGTACATATTGTACAATTGTACAATTTGTATACATATTGTAGTATACAAATTTCTCCGTTTGTTTTGAATTATTAGAGTGATTATTCTTTTATATAAATGGTTGCCTCAGTATTTCTGATTCTGATCCTGATATTTTTAAAGTTTGATAATATTTTCAGTTGATTTTTTTATGTAGTGCATGATTGCTAGGTGTACTTTATAAATTAATTTAATTAAATTTATAATTATAATACAAAAATTATAAAAGAATAGTACAGAAAAAATATATTTGGGTGTTGTGTTAGTAAACTCAGTTAAACATAAAAGTATGCTTCAGGAAAACTTTCACTGTGTGTGCACTACTATGTAGAAGTATCTAAAACATTATATAAATACACCTATATTTAATATATCTTTAGCTTGCTATGATATAGATGTGTGTGTGTGCTAATCATCCTGGAGACAATTGATGGTCTTTGTTTGGGTTATTTCTTGGATCATGGTAAATATCAGGGCAGAAGACAAAGCACAGGCACCCACAATAAACCAAACATGTGGACAAAGGTCAGAAACAGTAAATACCAGAGAATCAGAACTAGGCTTGGAAACGAAGGCAAAAGTAGAAAAAAATGAAGTGAAAAACTAGACATGTAATACTTTACAGTGAATGCTGACAAACTGTGAGCAATTAGACAAAATATCAACACACAGGTGACACTGAAGCTAATCACAAGGGACAAGTGCTAACAATGATTAAGGGGGTGTGAATAAGGCAGAAATGCAGAAGTCAGGAAGCAAAGCAGAATACAGGCAGAAATGTCAAATGACACTTGTTAACATTTCAAGGCTGTCTGCTTTTTTTTCTTTTTTTCCACTATGCTTTTACCACTTTTCACACAAAACACTGCTCTGTTTTTCTTTTCATTTTTATTATGCCAGCAAAGATGTGTCTGCCATTATAACTTTCCTTTTTTAATATAGGCAATAGTTAAAACCCATAATTGTACCTAGAATTCATGAACAGTTAAGTACAGGTAAAAAAAATGAACATTTAATTTAGTACCAAGATGTTTTGTGTGTTTTGTGGGTTTTTATAGGTATTATTCATAATGAAATGTCCCAGCTTTAGGAAATTAGTTACAAATGAAAGTAATATTTATGCAGAAGTTTGCATCACCGTTTTTGAAAGTCTTATAAATAGTTTCTTAAAGCATGTAAGTCAACCCTTTCCATTTAGAGCATCCTCCAACCGCTTTTATATTATCTGAGCAGCTTTTGGATCCTGACAGTAATTTTCACCTTTTTATTTTAGACATATTTGTACTACCAGCCACATGACATCCACTGTTTTATGGTAACATCTTTTGAGCAATGTGTCCTCTTGGTTTTGCTGCATGTGTTGGATTGTTCTCTTGCTTCAAGACTACTCACCTACAATTCATTTTTCCATTTAATGAAACCATTTTTTTTAGATCTAGCTCCATTGTACAAATGGTGATACACTGTTTTTTTCCCATTCAGAATACATTTGCGCAAACATTTGCACTCAAGTGCAAATCAGATTGGATGAACGCATTTGCCATATATGACATTTTCAGTGCACGTTCATTTGACAGATGAATTTCAAATTGAGAGATTATACAATCCAAGTAGTTGGGAAAGTTGTTAACATGTAAATGAATAAATGTAAATGGAACTGCTTAGGTAATGTCTGTCAGGTGTGTTAGACTGCAGCTCGATTGTGCTATCATAACAGTCTCCTATGAAAACACACCATCATTTGCATGCAGTGGCAAACTTTGCAAATGAAAAGAGTGCCATATTCATAATGTGTAAATGGATGCAGGCAGAAAGTAATCATTGCTGCTTGCCCAGTGATTCACAGGGAGCTATTGCCAGAAGCTGCTGTGTTTCGTTCCTCAGCAAGGACAAACAAGTGCACACTCTCTATGGACAGCTACATTTCAAAAATACTTCCTCATATTCTAAATTCAGCTCCAACATACTGTAATGAGGATAAAATACAAATTAAACACCATTGCCCCTAAACAGACAAGACAAACAAATATTTTAGCATATTGTATGCACAAATTGCACACTTGCCTTAAACCACGCAGACTTATGTGTTTTCTGACACACTGTTATATAAAAATGGCCAAACCAACATTCCAGATCTAAAGAAACAAGTTCTATCTTGAAGATCAATCACTTTAGAATTGGTTTGCATGAATTTATCATAGCAAATTCTTGTTGAAGTGTGACAGTCATATAAAATGACAAAATGAAATCATATTATACAATAAAGTTGATTTAACATTTTTCACTGTAAGACTAAGATTAGACCAATATAGGATTATTAATAGAATAAAATATTTTTACATTTTAAATGAGTAAAGATATCATGAAGTGGTTTTCACTATCTTACATTTGTGTTATGTTCAACCCATAAATAAAAAGGTTCTATTATAGAAAAATGATCATCAAAATGATTGTGAAAAGTGATGGATTAACTGTTACTATATAACTATAAGTGTTTAATTTCCCTTATACTGCAGCAATTTGCCAATAATTAAATGTATTGAAGAAAGACATGAAATTTCCTTTTTCACTTACATTATAGCAGCTATAAAATATCTATAAAAAGAAAATCTTTACCATTAAGTCTTTTACAGCACATTTTTAAATCAATTTTAAATCATTGTTACTTAGCTGCTGTTATAGAAAGGATAGCATAACAGCCAGAGCTGAGAATTCAACAGTGTAGTATAGTGCAAAATATAAGATCATTTCTCTATATTCAAGATTTTTTTATGTAATTATTTTCTACATGTATATATATTTATATTTTTATTTAAATAATTTGGAAATATATTAAAAAGTATATTTAAATATTTTGCAAAATACGTATATAGTTTATTATACAAATAAACAAAACTGCAGATTTAAAGAAACAAACCTTTGACACAGAACGTCTGGTTGATTTGAGCTAATTGGTAAAATATGTACATTTTATTTTTGGCTTCAGTTCTCATATAGAATATTTGAGCCTTTGAGGTTTTCATTTATCTACCTCTATTTGAATTTCCATTGCTAAAAATGCTTTTGATCCCCCTTAGCCATTTTGTGCATGCAGCTATGCAAAATTTATATTCTTTCCTCCCTGATAAGATGTTCAGGTGACTGTAGTGAAATATGGAGGCTCTGTTCCTCACTTTACTATGATTGGATGTCTGGAAAATGGTGGCCCGTGACTGGGCTGGCAGTGCATAGCATTGTAATGAGAAGCTCTCCCCCATCTCTCACATATCATTACTGAGAGGACCCTAGTGACCATAAATCTCAGATCCTCATCTCGTCTCATTCTGGTATCACCTTCTATTTCCACTATTCAGCTGCTGCATGCTGTATTTTCACAATAGAATAGAATTTTTTTGGCTTTGACTCTTTCCCACAGTGAATGAGTTGTGAGGTGAGCAGAGCCCTCGATCTGACCCCGCATCCACCCTCAGCCTCATTAGAATGTCCATTTAATCCCACAGAGCACATTTCTGCAGTTACAGCACAAGGGGAAAAAAAAGAAATACACAGTGCTAGAAAAAAAAAAAGTCTGCAGCTTTATGGCAAGGTCTTTTGGGAGTGCAACTGAGGACTGATGTCTTTACTGCTACCGTAGAACCTCTGCTACCCCACTTGTGCTCATAAACATGGTTTTTTTTTTAAGTGTAGCTTTGTAGCTCAGTGCACGTATTCAACGTGCATGTGTCTAGGTGGGTCTGCGAGACAGGGTTTAGTGCCTTCTATTGTTTATGTATGTGATGCACAGAGGATAAAGAGAGCGAGAGTTTTACCAGGTGCACATGTGGAATGGTGGAATGGTGGGCAGCTTATGTTTGGAGTTAGCAGGATTAACGCGTCATGTATACAGCTCCTTATGCACATTCTCCCTGGCTGAGTAAAGACGTACTTGAGGCATTAGGTCTGCACTCACTTTAACAACACCTGGAGAAGAAAAACGTATTGTTTCTCCCCTGTTTTGACTAATAGCTGCATTAAAAACGAACCTCCCCTGTGTGGAGAGAGTGAGCTATGTGCTGTGTGGTACAGGCTTATGATGATGATGACGATGATGAAGGTGATGATGATAATGATCATGATGCCAGGCTCTCTTTTTCCACCTTTAGCAAAAAACTGTGTCTCTTATTATGTCTTTGCCTCTTTTTTTTGCCTTTTCAGTTTCTAAACAAACACCAGGATTTCTGGTTGGATGCCGTTCTTTGGCTAAAACAAAGGCAAGAATGTAAAAAATCTGCTGGTTTTCTGTCTTTGCTTAGCTTTTGCTTATCTTTGGTTAAATGTCGGATCACAAGACTTTCAATAATTTAAAAGCAACACTACAACTAGACGTTTTTTTGTGGTGGTAGGGAGACGAAACTACATCATTGTTTATGTCTGCCAGAGCTCTTTTTTTTCTGTTTTTCCCCTTATGACATTTCATGAATATCTGAATGATGTGTAACAGAAAAGAAAGACTAGCTAAACTAACTCTTTTATACCTGTTTTGTTAGTTTCATGCAGAGATACTTTCCACATATCTGTTTTTTGTTTTTTTTTTAAATATCTGTTTTGCTAATAAGATTTGTTAGAGCCATGTTCCTCCTCATCAAATGTATTTTAGGGTACTTCCAGAGTAACTGAATTATATGTAAGGGAAAACACGGACTAGCTGAGCTACCATTTTACCTGCTTGTTTTGTTGGTTCCATACAAGTTTTTGTCCTGCATATATCTATGTGATTATTTTTATATTAGCCAAACAGCTGTTAGTGTTTTTGGAGAAGGTGGTACTGCTGATGGTGGTAGAGGACTGAGGCTGAAATGTGTGAGAAGAAATAAGCTTGTGTGGGGGAGAAAGCAAAGCTGTGAAATGACTCAGGCTCTCTGGCGCTAATGCATCCTGACAGGGTGAGGGAAGAGGCAGCTCATTATTATGCCACGCATCATGAGTGTGGCAGTGACCCCTGACTCTCTCTAGCCTGAGTTGAACACCAGAATCAAGCTCACTGGTTCTCTGCTTCACAGCCTGCATTCTGACAGACGGACTAATGTAGCCTTTAACACAAACGTAAAACCATTGTTTTTTTCACAGAAGAATGTGTTACACACTCTTTTATGTCTGTAGTATGCCTGGAGCCAGGATAGGCTTATAACACATTATGGTTGCATCATATAGGTGATATTTAAGGTGAGAAATCCTGCTGATTCTTCAGTTTATTAAAATGCTAACCATAAATTAAGAATCATAATGTTGTTCAAAATGCTTATTTAACTGGATTGTGCTATATAACTATCTCTTGTACCTGTAATTTAAAAGTAAACAAAACAAGGCTTGCTGCACTCATATTCAGCTGCTGAGCATGTTTGGGAAAAGGGCAAAAACTAATTAATCATGTGCACGGCTGATATCGTAAATCTTAATAAGGAAGCTATTAGGCACATGAAGAAACTAATAAATCACAGTTTGGCATCAACAGCGTTTACCTCATCCATTTGTAACGAGCTTGGTTGATTCTGAGAAATGACATGACCATTCAGAAGCTGACAGCAGCCCGTTCGGTGCCACTGATCGTTTGCTGTTCCATCATGTTGGATGCTAGATGACCAGACTGTGGTCACCTTGTGTTACTGAAGATGAAGTGGCTTGGTCTTCATAATCACTTACCCATGACATGGCTGTGCAGAGAAGACAGCTCTTTTGTGTTCCTCAAGCAGTAATAACTGTATTAAATAGATGAGATTTCAGTGTGGGGACACAGGATCTGACCCATGCCCAATTACCTGCAGAACATGAGGATGGGATAACTTCTGAGCTAAGCTGACAATGGGCAAGAACATTTTCTTCATAGCTGAGGGACTGATGTATTATGTGCTTCCAGAATATTTTAATTGCCCCCAAACCAGCAAACATAACAGACTTCTCAGATATTGGATTACCATGTAACTTTAACCATAGACAGGGGGGTTCAAACCATCTCTATACATTTTAATACAATAATCCCACTGTTATCTTTGCTTTTTCGAAGTAACTGCTTTACCATCAGTGTCACTCACAGTTCTCAAACACGCTGGGGATGATGGTCTTTTCCGGCAGTGGAGAAACGCCACCTCTGGCCCTCTGACTTTATTAAAGTGCATGTGTCTGTTTCATTCATGCTCACCCGTTTCTACTGGAAGGTCGGATATCTGTCGGAAGACATTTTTTTTCCCTGATGTATTCCCCCTTGTGCCACCACAAGTCGTGTCATGCCTACATCTCTGACTGTGTCTTAGAATGCCCGCCTGGTTTCATGTGATGGGAAGTGTGCTGCTGTCTCTGTAACACACAGCTTCTAAGATCAGCTCAACATCTGTGCAAGCTTACGCTCCCCCTCAGATCTAAACTCCCGATAGACCTGTCTTCAACAAGTGCCTTCCTTCTTCAGTTGAAACGCTTCCTATCAAAAAGCACACAGCGTAAACGTTTAGTTGATGCACACTTGTAGCCAAATGGAAAGAGCAGGCCTTTAATGTATCAAATGCACATTTGTAAAGTTTGATGGCAAGTTCAACTAACAGCTTTCATCTGAAATGCAACAGCTCAGTACCTACTGCATCTCTGTAACAATATATTTGCTAACAGATTTGGACAGATCGGGTAACTCGCCGTGCATATATTTCACAAGACTTCCCTTCATCCATCTGTATCCAGTTCTCATACATTTTTGCTGTTTAGTTCGAGTTAAACAATCTCTGTGGGTTTGATATACGCTGAAAGAAAGTCCTGTAATACCCCCAGACTTGGATTACTTTATCTGCTGCACCGTCATCCAAGAGTGTGTTCAGGGGCCGAGATGAAGTCAGTCGAAACTAATATATGAGCTGAGCCAAGCTAACTGAATGAATCTAGGTTCTTGTTTTCCAATTCTGGCTTTATCGGCTGTATGGCCTGTAGTGTCAAGCTTTTCTCCCCCTTCCTTTCCTCCATCAGAGCTGTGCGCTCCATCACCCTGGTAACGCAAAACTACAGTGAGAACTTCCCGATCTGGAATAGCAGACATTCCAATGTCAGTAGCACTCTTGTTTTATACAATGAGCCTAAACAGGGGAGGCCACGCTGGTCACAGGCGCTGGGTACCACACTGCATCTAAAGACATTCTAGTGAAAATATATACCCAGTCCTTACCTTCCTGTCTGTGAGCAGGAAAGACTTGTGGTGCATGGATCAGAGGTCAAGATAGGTTAGCAGAGGTGCCACACACAGACTGAAAATAAATGACATGTGTTAGTACAAGTGCAGGCTTTATAACTTAGATACCAGGCTCCAGTTATAGGCAGGACTTTTTCTCTTTTTTTTTTTTTTTGTTCAGGATCATAAATTCAATTAAAGATGTAGTCAGTAGCTGAAGCTAGGTGAAGGTAGGAGACAAATAGACAAATGGACAAAAAATGAACCATGACTCTAAACACATATCAAATAAAGCTTGGACTTTAATTTCTCATGCCTTTATTTATTACAGTATATGTAATATAATAATATTTAGAGTGCAAATATTTCATACAGCAGAGTGAAAGCATTTTTTACATAAAAAAAAAATATTTGTAAATGTTACAGTACATTTGGCAAAAAGAGCATGTTTAAAGATTTTGTGATGGACATATTTTGTGTGTGTGTGTGTGTGTGTGTGTGTGTGTGTGTGTGTGTGTGTGTGTGTTTTCCAATCCCGAATCTAGGCCTCGAGCTCCGCCTCTGAAGTAGACAGGGTACAATTATCTCCACGAGTCTGAAAATAACCTCTCACATTATTAGATAAGGCCTTTATCACCTCATTATTGTGGATGAAATAAGCTCTTTTATTTCTCATTGCTGGATAATTGCATGAATCAGTACCCACAATATTATCCCTGTCTGTTTATAAGGCACACACTTGGTGTTTATGTGATGATAACACGTAATTGTTTAATAACTTCGTGGCAGTGTTTTTTTTTTTAAAGAAATGATCCCAAAACACAATAAAAGCACTAACCAGCAGCAAATAATGTCAGCTGTAGTTTAATATTTCACTGGATTATGTAAATGATTCTGATTAGTTTTGCTTTAATTTGTTTTTTTCTTTGCAGGAAAGAGTTGGTTGTGGATCAGGATTGTTGGATGTCCTTCTTTAAAAATATGTATGTGTTTTATTTGTTTAAGAGTAATCCTCCCATGCATTACCCAGGACAGTTCACATAGATACACGTGAGTAGACATAGTTTACTGTAACAGTACATTTTGGGGGATATAATTAAATAACATTAATGCCATCTTTTTAAATAAAGAATTCAACTGTTCTATATTTATTTTTTGCAGATTAAAAAAAAGAAAAAGAAAATACATTTAACCTTAGACATCTATAAGCCATTTAAAATACAGTGTATGTGAATTTTAAATAATTCAATTTAAAGTCTGACAAACAGTTTAACAATTTTCTGCTAATAAGCTACAATTAAGAAGCCAAATGATCATTCAGCAGAAATCTTCCATTTTAAATGTGCTGAAGGAAGAAAACATGAGAGCAATCTGCAAATTATGCACATTAAAATCTATACAGATATCAGCATTTCACAGCTTAACAGGCAACCTGCAGAAATACGTACACACATCTGAAAAAGATGTCCTACATTATAAAAAACTCTGTATTAAACTTAATACAGATACTGATGTTCATTAGTGATTGCCTTTTGTGTTAAATAGATCTAAGTGCTGTTACAGCCTATAGATAATGATCAGGGTAATGTGTAAGGGGCATCTTTCATATCCACATAACTATTCAGCTACAAATGTTAAAATGTTAATATAATATCTTGCTAGCTAATGAACCGGACAAGCTACTGAAACCTTACTAGAATATGTTGAGTTACATAGCCAGCTAATGGTGCCTTTCTCCCTATATAAAAGTGAAAGTGAACCACTCATTGATCACAGAGAGGAACCACTTGCACATACAGAAGAGTTTGACTTCCACATCTAACATACACACACACCTACACACACCAGTGTACACACACACTAGGGGCATACTTGCCCAAAAGTGGCAGGCAACATTATCGTGCCTGGGAAGCAGTTGGGGTTAGGTGCCTTGTTTAATGGCAGCCGTGTCATGTCTCAGGGGGTCGTACCAGTTACCTTCTGGTCATAAGGCTGGTTACTTAAAAGCAGTGTTGCTGTTATTCACAGTGGTGTTCACTATAGCATTGCTTACATGGTTAGTGAACATAAGAACAGAATATTAAATAAAATATTTTTTAGAGTAGTTGTGTCAAGTTGTGTAGACATATAAGACAAGTGTCATTTCTTAAGTCATATCTCAAGTAGTTTTTTTTTCTTTTTTTACTGAAGTGTTTTGAACTTTGTTTTGAAGTGTTTGGAAATATTCACCAATATTGTACTTTATTTACCAATATCGACTAATATAGAAAACCTATTTGGTGAAGACCTATTTGCCTTCACCAGTCCATCTTGTTTTAATCAGACCTGCATTATCCAGTCCTACATTTATTAGCCAGTTGTACATGCATTACCTAGTGCTACTTTCATTAGCTAGTCCTACTCGCATTAACCAGTTCAACTGTCATTAACCAGTCCTTCTTGCATTAAGCAGCATTTTTTTCATTATTATTTAATCTAATTTGTGCACTTCATTTATGCAACTTCAAACAAAGTATCTAACACAAAAGGAAGATGCAAGATTCAGTATGAACACGAGGTTCTTTGTACAATGGATTCTTAATTGCCATGCTCTCCCCATAATAATAATAAAGGAAAAAAGTAAAAAAGTATAATTAAAAAATCTATAAAATTATAAAGCAATAAAATAATAAATAAAATACATTGGTGTTTGTGGAAGTGAAAAAGGATGACTGTATAGCAGAAGATTATAAAAGCTAATAAAATGTACATAATTTGACAAAAGGTAAGAAGCTCTTATCGTGAAGACACATCAGACTGAATCATTTTACTAAATAGGGAAATATTAATGTGTGTGTGTGTGTGTGTGTGTGTGTGTGTGTGTGTGTGTGTGTGTGTGCATGTTAAAGGACTAAGCAACCTTCAGGACAGTTTCTCTGGTTGTCCCCCTTCAGTGCTTTTGGTGTGTATAAGGAACTTCTGAAAACCCTTTTTAAATTCCACAATGTGGTTACTGAAAGGGAATCCTTTTTTGTTGCTTTTTTTTTTTTTTACTGTTACTGTGCAACATTTTGGTACATCCTGTGCATCAGTTAACACCTCAGGTTACAAACAGATGAAGCTTTCTAGCAATAGATATATAGACAGATAGATAGATTCACATGTTTGTTCCTGTTTAAAAGACATGATCTGTTCTAGTGCTAATACAGTATTCTCAGTGCTCACAATCTTATCCCAGTCTGGATCAGTCATTTTCCTTGAAACACATGAAGCTAATCAATAACAAGCCTCACTCCACTTCAGTCACACACCAGCAGTGACCTTACAGCCTCACTCATCCATCACTCTCTCCATCTCCATCTCTCTCTCACTATCTCTCCTTGTCGCTGGACACTCCTGAACTCTGCTCTTCCATCTCTGATGCTTTCCAGTTCCACATGAATCCAGCTGGACTGTCTCACGTTAAGAGTTTCAGCTGCTCAAGCCCGAGTTCGCTAAGATCCACACATAAACGAGTTTTCCATGGTGCTAATAAACATTGCCTAGAGGGGTTCATTCAGCGGAGACGAGGGGGGTGGGGGCTTGGCCAGGCAGTAAGGGTGCTACATGCAGAGCAACCCAGGGATATCCAGAGGTTTGGACACACTAGCAGTTTGGAAAGGAGAAAGGTGCAAGAAAATTTTGACTTCTCTTAATTTCAGAACTGATTGTCATCCATATCAGTTCCTGCTTTTAGGCTGTCTACAAACTATGGAAGGCAGAGACTATGTTTTGGATGAGTCACTTTATTTAAGGTGACAATTCCTACGTACATAGATACATACACATTTATCTATCTATTTATCTATCTATCTGTCTGTCTGTCTGTCTGCCTACTGTATATATCTATTTAAATTTGGCAAACTATTACTTTAATTACTTCCAACCAATTCTGAATTCTAGACTGAAAAACTTGAGCATAATTTTTATTACTTATATTATAACATGGTATCAAATTTGCTCAGATGTCTTTACAAATCTGCTCACATAAACACTATACGCATATAATTTCCAATATTTACATTTGGGAAAGTATTTTCTTCAAAAGAAGCTTATCTGAGTGCATGTGAAAAGTTTTTAAAGACTCAAATTGTGCAGTTATTATGTGATTACCTCCAGCTTATCCCTCACTAATGGAATGAGACTCTGGAGCAATGTCCTTTACAGCACAAATGAACTGGGTGTCTCATGACAACTGCTATTGTGGCATATCAGTGCTGCTGTAAATGGAGAAACACTTTCAATGCACTCATAATCTCCTTTATTTCCCCAGCCCATAATAACCACCTCAGACATTTGCTTCCAGCTCCAAACTGCATATGTATATGAGAAAAGAAAGAGATGGCAGCGGCTTTTTTTCAGGCTTCTCTGTCTAAATAAAGACCCCTTTGTCTTGTACACTGTAGACCTACATCAGTAGATGGAAATGAGACAGAGGCAAGACCCTGGGGTGAGATGAAGCGATCTGCGGTTTCTGGTAGACAAAATGGAAAATTTCCCACCAGTCACAGCTGTAACCAAGATTTTGCTTTCAAATTTGTGATTGATAATGTTTTTGTCAATTTAGTGTCCTCTTGGTTTAATATATACAATTTGATGTCTGTGCTATAAATGTTCACACATACAAAGCCATTTACTTCCTGTTTGATACCGTTTTAACTTTTAATAGCACATTACTATTGAATCCTCAATTGTGATTGGTCAGAAGGTATTGATTGATTTTCTACAACAGCAGTTCTGGTAGTAGTGCAGCTGACAATCCCTTATTTATAGTAATTCATGTGGTCAAATAAGTTATAGTGACAGCTTGTTTAAATCATGTAATCAGTGTAATGCTGATGTTTATAATTAATCTTAAAATTAATCTTAATTTTCATGAAAGTCTCGCTAGTTTATCAAAAAATACAAAATAAAATAAATAATGTTCCACAACTTTAAATGTAACTGTCAATATGTCAATATTTCTGTTGCCAAATTGCTCTAGTATGGGAGGAACAAAACCTTGTGTTATGGGAAAATAAATCTATTTTGTATGATAACTGTAGCTCCACTATATCACACATCCTCATTTATTGATTATTTTCCTATAACAGCATAATATAGGGTGGCACAGTGGTGCAGTGGGTAGGAATCAGTGACGCCAAATTGCACCTAGGTGTAAATATGTGAGCACACATGTGTGTTGGCCCTGTAATGGACTGGTGATCAGGGTGTTTCCCTGTCATTTCCCCAACAAAAACTGGTATAAACTGCAATTCACCCCCACAACTAGTAAGATGAGCGGTTTAGATAACACGTAAATGACAGAGTAATCATGATATGGACTGTTTTATTAATTACAGAGCAGCCATAGACATAGATTATGTGGTATTGTTTAAGGAATATTATTGTGCACTTTTAATTATTGAATTAGATTTTAGATATTTAGGGCAGCAGCCAGTTGACCAGAAATGTTGTAGTCTTAGATGTTAATTTCATCTGTATTAATGTGTCAGTAGAAAAGCACATGGAGTATTAGCGACAGGAGGTACTGTGTCACAGTGAGTAGCTTAGCCGCCTCACAGCCCCAGGGTCTTTGGTTCGGATTACTTGCATCTAGTCTTTTGTACAGAAACATGCAGGTAGGCAGATTGGCTATGATAAATTGCCCATAACTGTGATTGAGTGTGTGAATAGGTGTGAATGTTGTGATCCAAGTGCATTCTGTTCACAGGCCAGCACTGGACTCATATAGCACATACTAAAGATATAGTCCATTCAGGACTTCAACTAAGACAAGATGTATTTCTAACACATTATACATAGTGTGTTGTTATTTACCCCTTTGTTGACAAGGCCTAAATAGAGTCATGGTCTAAATAATTCACTAGATTAGCATTGAACAGCAGAAGCACAGCTTCCATCCACTCCAAACACAACTCTTTGTAAACTATTGATTAGGGATGGACTATACCATCTACACAGTGGGTAGGGGTGGGGAGTTGGAGGGGATTCTGTCATGTTTTATATATTTATATTTGTTTTGGTTATGCTTGTCAGGATGCATTTGTTACCTGCGCACAAATTCAATAAAATTGGTTGAGTTGCTTCATTTTAATGACAGCCTTTTCTGAATGGAGGTGAGATCACTTTACTGCAAATTGTGCTTTCTGTCCCCTGTAAACAGAGGTTGGTCCATGTGACCTCCAGCCCACGAAGCAGCTGAGGTTTATAGGTTTTACCGGAAGCTTGTGTCAGTCTGGCCATTTACATTTGACAGCTGTTTCTACTGTAAATGAGAGTGCAGCCTGCAGTTCAATGTACCATTGGTTTGAGCAATTCCCAATACACTTACACACAGTTTTGTCTTATTATACTTACATAATTATTAATGTTAATTAAGCTAATTAATGCTCTGCATAAATCTAACCTCAACCTCTAACCTCAGTAATACGCAAGCAATAATAATAATAATAATAATAATAATAATAATAATAATAATAAAATCAAAGATCCCACTTTCCTCATGGGAACTTGCGGAATGTCCCCACAAGGTTAAAATGATCTGATAATCCTATCCATGTGGGAATCTGGCCCACCACACACACACATATACACACACATGCATGCTTTTCCTCAGGCTCCACTGTGGGGCGTGTGGGCTTCACAGACCCCAAACACACCTGGAGGTGTCAGTTTCGGTGCTGTATTACTCTGGTGGAAGGAAGCGATAACATCTGGATAATCACAATTTTCAGCTCAGTGTCACAATATGTATGTGAAAAAATAACACATCTCAAGAGAAATCTTGCTTTCGGCAATGGCATTTACACTAATTGAACTAATTTTATATTGACATACTTGTCCTACAAAGAGTGAACATTCAAAATTAGCCAAATATACTGACACGGTTACATAAGGAACACCAATAACAGTGCGTCAACTAATGGGGAGCATTTTCCAATAGGTTCTGTAACATTTTACTGTTTTTAAGTAACATTAACATTTTCCTGAAAAATGCATACATACTGTATGTACTAAAAATTGTATGCATTTTGTGTTTTCAGTTAAATTATTATTTTTTATTTGATTTACTTGTGTTTATTTCAATTGATTTGCCTTAACTGTTTTTTTCTTATTCACTGATATATGATATGATTCATTGATATCATTCATTCTTTCATTCATTCTTCAATTTATTTGACTGAGCAACTGCTTTATCATGGTCTTAGTCCTGCAGAATCTGGGGGTAATCCAGATAACAATGTGCAGGACTTCACCCAAATTAATATTTCTCTATTTAGTAAAATTATTTAGTCTGCTGTGTATTCAAGGTAGGAGCTTCTAACCTTTTGTCTTTACACATCATATGTTTTTAAAAAGAAAAGGACACATACTATTGCCTGTTGTTTTAGTTGTGACAATACTGTTGCTTGACCAAGGATGAAACATGGACACCAAGTACCTCATGTCTGATACTGATATTAAACCACAATGTTAACACTTTTCTATGGGCAATGTAGTGGTGACAACAGCTCTACATATCACCATATTAGAATATATAACATTTTTATTAGATGCATCAGTACCATCATTAGAAAATAAATACCTGATGACCCATTCATATGGAACCATTCTGTCAACAGGATAAACATAACTCTCTTTCTTAACTCATAACTCTCCTTCTTATGCATTTCTAGTATATTATTATTTGTACTTGTCTGGTTGGAATGTAAATAAACCAATCATGAAGCTGCCTGACCAGTTTATTTTTTGTTTGCTTTCCTGAGTTCCCTGGATAATTAGTGATCCTTGGCTAGAGAAGCTCTTAGTTCTAAGGTTTACAAAGACTTTGTGGGGGGTTTCTTGCATTATAGTCACCCCTTTAACTGCAAACAAGCAAGCAAACAAAAAAAACAACAAATTGATCGATCAATCAATTAATACATATATCCATGGATCAACCCCAGTATTTATTTATTTATTTATTTATTTATTTATTTAAGGGCATAATTACTTTTTTTTAATATTTATCTGTATTTTTTCCATCCATATCCATATAATTATTATAAATGCACAAATGCATTTCTTCTTATACAAAATAATAATAATGGAAAAATGACCATAAGAGTAATCCTCCACAATGGTTAATGTTGTCCTTATTATTAGCTGTTGTTTATTATTAATTGTCCTCATTATGCATTTATTCACTGTATGTTTCTATGATGTGCTCAGCTCAGAGGACGCAGTAATTCTCCTCTGTAGTGGCTTTGGGAAAGCGAGATTGTTCCTGAATGCAGACCAATAAGGCCTAAAGGGCGCCCCCTCCTCCCCTCCCGCCTCCTGCTCTCTCTCTCTCTCTCTCTCTCTCTCTCTCTCTCTCTCTCTCAGTGTTTCACGCGCTCGGCGGCGCTTCACTTGGATCAGCTCCGGTGCTGTTCGCCACGCAGTTTCTCTCTACCACCGTTTCCATTCAGTTACTTTCCACCATTCAGGATATGTAAACCGGTGTATTGAGTGCGGTCTGGTGTTTTTGAGCCCTAACTCTGCGCGTTTCCTCTTGTGTATTTGCGGCTCTTTCATTTGTTTCTCGCTGTCTGTTCAGTTTGGAGGCGACGCGGTCAGCGAAACTGCGCTTCTGAAAGGACCAGAGCACCGGGATCAGTCCACACACACTCTACACTCCTGATCTCCTGCATGTGTGTGTTTGGATTTGATATGTTTTAATCCGCAAGATTAAAAAGAAGAAGAAAACCATTTCAGTCGCGTGTTAAACAGTTTATTTCGGGGCAGGATCGAGGAAGTAAAGGATTGTAAAACCTTTCATTAGTTGATTTGTGTGGATTATATCCCGCTTGTACGGTTACTGCTCCAGAAGGGATGCGCCTCCACTTCGCCTGGACTACAGACTGAAAGCCGGCACACGCAGTCTCTGCAGCGGCGCTTTAATCTATTCCACATCCACACGCTCTGCTTTACCACTGTAACTGCTCATGAACATCCTCAGAGTTTATACACAGACCTGTGGAAAGGGTTGATCACTTGTGAGTTGGCTGCCGGTGTTTCCCCCCCCCCCTTCTTTTCTTCACCTGGTGCTTGTGCCCCGGACAGACCGTGGTATCGGGTGCTTGTATCAGGACTGAGCTGCTGCGCGCTGTGCTTGTCGATGGCTCCGCTGGGGATGCTGCTGATCGGGGCTGTGTTAGTGTGGGTGTCAGTGCTAGGTGAAGAACCTACTGCTAAAGTCGTAGCCGACCGATACGCTGTGTACTGGAACCGCACGAATCCCCGGTAAGTGCACGCGGAAACGCGAAACACACATTAGAGGTGTATTCGAGATAAAGAGGTTGAACCTTAAACCTGACTTCATGCTACAAGTCTTAGTGAAAAATCAAGAATCCAGTAAACTCTTACAGATCAGGGTACAACAGGGCAGTACATGTGCTTGACCTTAATGAGCTGGTAAAGTGGTTCTGATCGAATAGTACACCTTTATTTATTTTATAAGTATGAGACACAGTGAAGACACAAGGAATCTATATACCCTGGATAGCACCACTCCTGGGGAAGTAAAGTTGGATGCTTTTATTTCTGAATGTGAAGGGATTTTAAGAGGTCCTTTTTCATGTTAATGGGCTTTTTAAAAGTTGCACTAACATGAACCTTGACTTGTCTAGGTTACTTTCTGTCTACACAATCCTCATCGAAAATACCTAACTAACACCTAAAACATTATATTCACTTCTGCTTATATTATTGACACTTTGATGCATCTTATTCATTTAATACCAGAACTTGTTTTTGGTTTCTGCGCTACAGAGTTTGCTTTTACTGCCACTCCAGTGTATAGTTTATAATCTAAGAGAAAAAAAAAAAGTTCCAACATCGACATTTAATGTAGAAACTCAAGGCTTTGTACCTTTTACTGAGATGAACATTACTACAGAGGAATGCTGTTAAGGTTGTAAAGTTGCACCTTTATCTTCAATAGTACATTTTCATTATATTACTTCACCTTTGTGAAGAAAATGTCATATAGATCGCTTTCTTCTCCTGACAGCATTGGAACCGTGACACAAGGTCTTTTTAGGCTGCGCAAACTGTATTTAATATTTAACGATCATATTTCATGACAGTTGCATGTTAAAGAGATGTTAGCAAACATGCAGACACTTTGTAAATATTTAGAAATGTTGTATCACAGTACCTAAAAATATTTGTAAGTACTGGCATTGTAACAGTACACGATACAGTACAATATCTAGACTTGATAACTGAGTGCAGTAGAACATTTCATTACTGATAGGCTACCTGTTGTACAAAGAAAAGAAATATACATTCACAAAGAAAAGAAAAGTAACCATAAGGAAAACAAACACACACGAACACACACACACACACACGTCTAGAATGTTGTTCTACTGCAGGACAGTATATCAGTGTTTGAGGTTAAATCATTGCTCTTAAATCATTACGAATAAGACTCCTACTGATGTTCCTCCACAACATGATTTCTCTGTTTAAAATCAGAAACACCACTTTGATAAATTTATCAGTAGGTCTTCTTAGAAAATGCATTAAATGCTATAATAATCCACGACAGCTAAAAATTGAAGCTGTTTGAATGGAATAAGAAAAAAAAATCATGTATCTTTAAAATAATAGGTCAGTGGGACAATATGATATATGCCACAGTAAATACTTTGAAGTTTTGTACGAGTTTTAGTACCTTATTTAAATTTATTTATTCACAAAGAGCAGGATGGCATTTAAATCGGTTTATATGGCGATAGTGAGATTTTTTTGATAAATAAAAATATTGATAAACCCGTC
Source organism: Duopalatinus emarginatus (assembly GCA_028565595.1). NCBI lineage: Eukaryota > Metazoa > Chordata > Actinopteri > Siluriformes > Pimelodidae > Duopalatinus > Duopalatinus emarginatus. The sequence goes on from JAOVVF010000019.1 coordinate 18,642,786, forward strand.
ACTGTTCGAGGGTTCAAAACATGGCACTCACATAACGCATTAGTACAGTAGGGTTCATTTACAGGATAGATTTTTTTAGTAAACACCTCTCTTTGGTCTTATTAATTAGCCTTGACTGAAAATACTGAATATATACAGGGATATAGTCATGTGACATGCTCAAGTATTGGCAAAATGAGTGGAATTTGACATTTTTTAAACTGATGATGTCATGTGTGATGTCAGTTAACAATGTTTTTCCATATGCAAAATTGAGTAGCTCAGTCAGGATTATTTCCATATTAAGCTCGTTAGCTAAAAAGAGCCATAATGACAAACAGGGCATCTACATAGTAGCTTAGCGTGAAAATAGCATAAAAGAGAAAATATATTAGTCAATACGGACTGATCAGTATTGACTATCACACTGCGACTTCTGGTTTTTCCGTAACTCTCAGTTAAAATGCTGTTTTATTGTGCCGAGTAGGTATGTCCCGATGAAGAGTTATACAATACATTGCATTATTGAGCTATCTAATATTATTGTTGTAGTCATTTAAAAGTCAGGGAGAAGCAGCTATTTATGGCAGAAACTGTGCTGCTGAGACAAGTCCAGGTACAATCAAAATAGTTTACTATGGGTCCTTATTTGGGTCAAATTTCAAGAAGCATTGCATGAGTATTACTCAGAGAAGGCATTCCCAGAACAAGTATGTTTACTGAATTGTGGCACAGATTGGATTTAAAGTACAGATTTCCAATAACATTTCTTGTTATTTAGCATATAAGAATATATAATTCTGATATAAGGTTATGTAGCTACTGAGGTAAAGCTGTAAGTTTCTAACACAGCAAAGTCTTTTGTATAATTTTTTGTACTTTAACATTTGCCATGACACGTGTTGTTTTATTAGTGGTCTTATTAACTTAAAGCATTGATTTCTTCCTCAGAAAGATAAAAATAAGTATATTTTATGAAACAACAACAAAAAAAGATTTTTTATTCAAATGCATAACATGCCCTTAATTAAACATTGGTTGGACACAACTGTATGAATAGTGTGCGGTTGGATTTCATTCACATATGTGAATACAATTGAAATACAATGTACAACCACTAAGTATGCGCTTAACTTCAATGTTTGTAAAATTTCATACAAATTAATGCAATACAAATTGTTAATAGTTGATTTATTAGATCATATAAACTACTACATATAAACAACGTGAATCTTGATCAATGAACAAAAGGCTTTAAAATTATATATGATCCATTTAACATCAGATAAATTTTGTCTAAGAAAATCAATAATGTTATTTTTTGTAAATAATGTTTTTTTTTTTTGCAGTTTACAGTTAAAATATTGACTGTAAAATGTTTGATAAGCCTTGCTTGTAGAAGGATTATATAACTTCTAACTGTCCCATCTGATTAGAAAAAAGTTTGGCTCTGAGAATGCATTTAAACTGGCAGATGTAGTGTTCACAGCTCTTTGCAGAAGTCCATGGTTTGTTTCTGAAACGAGTTCTACCCCATTCCCAGGTTTTCTTGCTTAGTTGCCATGGGGCTCCCTCAGTGCCCTGTGCTCTGCACCCCATGCTGAGAGAACACAAAGGCTGAGGCCTGGAGTGGCCCTGAGCAGTGGTGTGGCCCAGCCAGGGGTTTGCTCATGAGAGGGGCACACGCTGAGCTTGCGCATTCAGCACTAACAGCACACGGGTCTGTGTTAACCATCAACGAAGCAGCCCTGGGCTCTGGTTAGGGTGCAACCTCGGGGCAAAGCTTGTCTCTGAGGCTGTGCATGCACAGGGGTGCTGGCTGTGCATGTGTGTGTGTGTGTGTGTGTTAGTGGCACCCTGCCTGCATTTTGTCTTGGCACAATGAGGCCCCTCCGGTAAATAAATGAGCTACTCTAAATGGGTGTCTCTCATTCGCATTCATGCGCTCACCCAGTGGCCTAATCCAAATCTGGCTGAGCTGAATAATGTAGCAGTGCTGTCTGTCATGACCTTGGGGCCCCGAATCTGGCTATCCGTCAGTCAAAACCCCACCGGAAAGGAATCACATCATTTCCTCAGAAATTTACAGCACAGTGGCTAATGCTAAAGCTGCACACTATCAGCAGGCCATTAAACCTGGCTCGATTTGTAAAAAGTCCGGACCATGCCATGTTTTGATCTCTAATTATTTACCATTCTGGATTAAAATTCTTGTATCATGACTTTTCTGCCTTTAATCCAACCCTCTAGCAGATCTGTAGCAGCTGTATCTTTGAATGTTGCTCATTATTGTGTGTAAATTACAGACAGAAAAGTGTTACAGATCAAATCCACGATTTAGCCAGGCATGCTATGAAATATTAATGCATCTGTTTGGTGGCTGAATGTGATTATGTGCATTAGGTTCAATTAGACTTTTAATATTTTTAATGTTATTTTAAAGAAACAGATGAACTAAATTGTTTTAGTCTTTGTTGTGTGGCTTTTTGTTTCATTTATTTATTTATTCCATTCATTTTCAAGCAAAGGATAAGAAAATGCTCGATTTTTATACAATATGTACAACACAGTTTGGTGTTTATTATAAGAATCTCCAGTATCAGTGTTAGTACTAGATGTTCCACAACATTACATATAACTATAAATAGAGAGTAATAAAAATAAAATAAAATAAATAAATAAAAATCGGAATATTTGCCAAATGGCTGTGTTATAAGTAAAATAAAACACTCTGGGACATGCCGTTCAAGAAAAATAGCATACACTGGCATGTTAACAGTAACGATGTGCCACTGAACCAACAAAGGCTGTTTTCCTACATGACGTAAAGTTTAATTTTAACTAGGGCTGTCGAAGTTAACGTGATAATAACGCATTAATGCGATCTCAAATTATCGCGATTGACAAAAATAGTGCCGTTAACGCAAATTCTAATTTGGCCCTGCGATTCCCCCGTAGTTCATGTTGAGGCTTGTCGCGCACTGCTTCAGTAAGAGTAAGGCTGCGTCCGAAATCAAGCAGTACATACTGAATTCGAAGCAGTGTGCACTGTTTTACCGTTAAAGCAGTACGCATTTCCAGTATGCGAGTGAGCAGTATGCACAGCCTCGGACGCACCACATCCGCCATACAGAAGTATGCGATTTCAGACGCAGCCTAAGTTTGAGTGATGGCGAAAGATCTGTTAAAAAGGGAAGTTTTAATTCATTTGTGTTTTGTATGTTCAGTACTGCCTAGTATGTGAGTGAATAAACTCCCTTACCATTTTCTCTTGTCCC